>JACAXG010000076.1:1974002-2385991 GCA_018881555.1 Amblyornis subalaris
TGTTTTACTTCTGGTATTTGCTTTGTCACACAGTGCAAGTCTCTGAGTATTCCTGGCTGAGATAAATGACTTTTGAGCAGGTGGGGCTGGCAGTGCTGTGGGCTGGTGGATGCCAGCCAGGCTGGGCATGCTGGAAGTGCAGTTGTCACTCGTGCCCTGTGTCACTGTGGGCAAGCAAAGCCTCTGCTTCCATCCCACCACAGCTCTGAGGGCTGAAGATCAGAGCGTTTGGAGAGAGCCACACGCCGATCCCACGAGTGGGAACGCAGCTACAGGAACTTTATTTATGGTTATATTAAATATGCAACAATCATTCCCCAACATCACAGTAATAAACATCACTGCTCCATCTGATGTGGAATCAGCAAGCATGCTTCTCACATTCACAGGGAGAGACAAAATGCTAAATTATTTATGCTTTGACTGTGAACAAATATAGAGAAATAAGTGAGTTTGGTACAATGCAGCAGAGCAGATTCGGGGCAGATTATTGTACATCCCTCAATCAAAACAGACTCTTTCATTACTCTAAACAATTGATTCTCCTCAAAAAAAAGTGGGCTAAGGAAGTCTAATTAAGGGATGAGCAGAACAATTTCTGACAAATTTTTTTAGATCTGACTACCCAGGTACAACCATCGCCCCTCTCAATCCTTAAGTGTTTATTGGGATACAGCACCAGCTGCAGCAATCCCATAGGAAAGCAGGGGCTGACTGACTTCCCAGGACATGAGAAGACCCAATTGGTTGGTAGGAGCAAACATATTCCCAACTATGTTCTACAAAACTCCTTCTAAACCACATCAATTCGATGTGGTCACCAAGTAGCAAAGCAGCAAACATGAAATTGGGCCATTTTGCCTCATATTTGCACTGCTTATCATGAACTATATCGTGACAGACTGTTCAAAGGCAGTCTCTGTTCTTCTCCTCAGCCATTTCTGCTCCACCCTGTTCAATACTGAGTGGAACAACCCTGCAGTTGTCAGTCACAAGTCCTGGAGTTGTGACTGCCATAAACCACCGTCTCCACATGACCTTCTCTGGTTCCGGCATGACCTGCCCAGCCCCGGGAACAGCTCCTGGCTCCGGCAGTGCCTCCTCTCTCCCGGGTCTTTCTGGATGCTGTCCCTCTGGCAGTGGCCAAAGGAGAGCCCCAGGGCCCTGCTCTGGCCCTGTGAGGTGTCAGGGTGTCCTGGATGTGCAGGGGCATGCAGGGGCCCCACGCTGTGCTGGGCTCAGCAAGTCACTGCAAGGACACCAAGCATTTTAAATCCAGTGTTTCCCTTGCACCAGCACAGGTCTCTCTCTATTTTATTCAACACTCCCCTGCCATACAGAAGGCTGAAAACACCAGCATGTTAATGAACACATTTATGATCATTAGAGCTGTTAACCAAGGATGGATGTGAAGACTCGGGGCTGTTGTGCAAACCTGGGGAGCTCAGAACCCACCCCGGTCCCTCCCTCGTTCCCAGCCCCAGCTGTGGGAAGCAGAGCAGTTCTCTGAACGTGGAGTGTATGGCTGTGCTGAGCCTCAGCCCTGCCACTGATGGATTTTCAGTGTCCCAGGAAGCTCTGTCATTAAATGAATGAAAGGAGGATACTCCAGGTGCACAGACACCTTCCTACTTTCCATATAAATGCAGGATCACTATTACACCTTCCACTGCCCTGAGACCTGCGGCCAGAATTAGCTGATGTTTGCCATGCCCCACTGACATTTCAAGCTTGGCAGGAATAAAAATCCACAGAGAAACTGGTGCAACTGCAGGAGGAATGACAAGAATTCTGGGACAGGAATGCCCTCAGAGGCTGATTTTCAGCAGCCACATCAAGCCCTCTGCTACCCACATGTGTGTACATGTGATAGGGAAGGGGATGAGATGGGAAAGAGAGGATGAGACCTGTCCTTCAATTTCTCAACAGTTTCTTAACTTAAATCCTTCATTCTGAGCATAAGTACTAAATCAGGCTCAAGGAAGGAAAAACTTAATTAATCAGAGGTAGCCAAGTTCAAAGTGCGCCTGGGGTCGGCTTTATTACTCTCCTTCACTTTGGAGGTACAGGGTTTATGGATAATCCCTGTCTGCTGCAGAATGACAACTATATGGTGCCGAGTATTATTTCCTGGCAGTAACTAAATTTGAAGGTCTCCTTTCCTTCCACTCATCTTTTTAAAGTTTAATATTGTCACTGAAATATAACCGAGGGCCATATATAGCACTAGGGTTTAAAATACTGTGCACAGCCTGGGGACACCTGGCACCAGCTCCAGACCCCCCTCACCAATGCTTTTGATCCCAGTGAAACTGGGAATTACTGGAGATGAGTAAGGGCTGCGTGGTGCCCTGCGGTAACAGGCCAAGGAAGCCCACTATCCTCTGCTTACTGAGTATATCCACATCCATAAATCTGCTGCTCAATCCAGGGAACTGTATCATCATAAAAAACACTTGATTATCTCCATAACAAACACTTGATTTTCTCCATGGATAGAATCACTCAGGAATTTAACCAACACCATCTATTACCTGATTAAACACCAGCAGTGATAACGCTGCCAAAAGCAGAATCAGGTGTTTGTGGACCACCCCCTTGGCAGACACAGTTTGCAGAGCTGCCCATGGACTCAGGGATCTTCGTCCCTTCCGCTGAGCTGCCACGTGTTCCCTGAGCACAGCACTGGGAGTGAGCAGCCGGACACTTCCCTCGGGTATGGATGACCCAGCCACAGTTCCTGTGTTTGGAGCAGGGGGCACAGGGGGTTCTGTGCCAGCAGCCCATTCCCCTGTATCAGGGAAGGAGGGCTCTCCCACAACACACTCAGAAGAACTGGTTTTGTYCTTATTCCCAGCCAGCAGGCTGGGGGAGTTACTTCTTCAGACCTGGATGTGTTGGCTATGGATCATCCGCTCAGATTTGCAGTGTGTTTTGTCCAGGCTGAATGCTGGGYGCAGCAGCCAGGCTGGGAAATGCCCATGGGATTAAGCTGAGTCTCAATTCAAGAGGAGTGCAGGGATGTCAGGGTGTCACCCGCTGGGTCACACCCAGCTCGATGCTGGAGCGTTGTGACACTCAGCTGGTTCAGTCTGCCAGGAAAGGCTGAGGGACATGAGGACTGTGCACACTCCAGAGTGAGTACCCGAGGGGCACAAGAGCTGTTCGAGCTACAGGGCAGCATGGGTGAAACGAGGCTCAAACTGGCTGTGAATAGATTCAGACTGGGAAATCAGGAGAGGCCTTTTAACCACGAGGGAAGTGAAATCCGAGATTACCTTTCAAGAAGGAGGGAGAACAGGGAAGAAAACCTCAGTGATGTTAAAATATGGTTATGAAGGTACTTTAAAATAYGGTCATCAGGAACAGAACAGGTCTGGATGTGTTGAACAAAAAGAAATCCCTTCTGGTCACATGGAAAWTGGCCTGGCTGCTCTAATGATCCCCCAAGAGTCTAATGGCTTCTTTGGCATGTACAGAGAGGCACAGCCCATCCTTGGAGGTCTGGAGAAGAAGGACAAGTTGAGACAGAGGTTCCCAGCCCAGATGCTCCCAGCKCCCACAGCAGCCCTTGCATGGAGCATGGCTCAGGATGTCCTGGAAGCTGCAGTCATTCTGTCTGAGGCTCCCTTAGCTCCCACCTGTCCCACAGACAGGAATGTTCACATTGGACAGAGAGAGCCCCATTCCCATCAGCCCCACCACGAACGGTGGGATGGAAGGAGCTGGGTGGTCCCTGGCCAGGACTGGGCAGGTGCAGGAGGGYTCCCACAGCACCCTAAGGTGGGACCCATGCCAGCGACCAGCAACTTCCAGGGACACATTTGTTGGGCCTCGGATGGGGAGTTCTACCCCATGCCTAAATAGTAAAGCCAGCATTTAGTTCCTTCATCTCCACACGAAGTATCTCATTTCAATTTAATTTCACAGTTGTAATGGATTTTTCAAAAATATTCAAGAACATATTTACTTTCCAACATCTTATTTCCTTGCGCATTTGAAAAAACTTTCTATCTAATCCCTCAAGTCATCCTACAGTCTGAATAATTTCAGGTTTTTAATCAATAGCTGTCAGACTTGTCAAATTACTTTAGGGACCACAAAGCAATTTTTAAACATTCATAAACCCTCGTAGAACAGTTAAGTGCACTGAATTTTAAAAGAAAGAGGAACTGAATAACACTGATCAAATAGGATTATATTCTGGCAAATTATAAATTAGTTTTTTTATGAATCTTCTCACAGCTACTTATCTAGTGTCAGGCTGCTTCTGCTGCAGGAAGAAGTGACTGTTCACCTCTAGAGAAAGAAGCCTTTTCYCTCCTGCCTCCAAGCCTCCTAAGCAGGAGCAGGGTGCAACACCTTTTTTGTTGTCCTTTTTAAAAGCAACATCATTACCCAGCCAACCACCCGGGGGTTCTCTCCATCATCCTGCTGCCTAGGCCAGAGATGGCCAAGCTGCTGCTCTGAAACTCTACAAATGTGTCTTGGCTCCTGGCATTCTTCCCAACACAGACTTTGCTTCCCAGTGTGCTTCTGGCATGTGAATCTGTCTGACATGTCAGTCTAGAAATGAGGGTCGCCAAAAGTTCTCAATTTATTGGACATCTGTASCAAACCACAGCTTGAACCCCTTATGGGGATGATTTTCCACGTTGCATTAAGTCAAACTCTGAAGTGACTGTGGGAGCCTGTGCTGCTGTTGCCTGTTCCGTGCTTGTTCTGGGAGTAGAGATCAGGAACATCTGAAGAAGTCAAACATGTTTCTCCAGAAATGACTTTACACACCACAGTCCCACGTCACCAGCGTCTTTCTTAAATGTGAGGGATGTGGCCTGAATAGGGAGAAAAAAAGGAGCTTCATAGCTACACCAAGAATGCTGGAAGTCTTCCAGGAAAAAGTACAGCTCAGATCAAAGAGGAGTTGAAGGATGGTGAGAAGAAAAGAACGTTTGGCTGGCCATGTTTGGCCGGCCACATGCAAACGAACAAGCCCAAACCCTCTGTCCTCCTCCTTCCAGCTGAGGTGACTCTTCCACTACCCCAGAACCTCCCCAGACAGACCTGCACCGCTCCTGCTCCCGTGGGAGGTGTGTCCCTACACGGCAGCATCCCTGTTTCAATGGGCAGAGCTGGGCACCAGCCTCAGAGCTCGGGAGCCCTGTCTGTGGCACTGGGTGGACCTTGACACGAGGGACATTCCCATCCCTTGGCTACTGACCACAGGACAGGGCAGGACAGTGTTTTCCTGAGGAASAGCTGTCAGCAGGAGGGATCAGTGCTCAGGTAGGGCTGTGGGAGCAGGACACAACACATCCTGCCTGCTGCAGGCAGGACGTGGGGGGATGCTGAGGTGCTGGGGACACGCACTCTCTGCTGCTGCTTCACGTTCAGTACAGAGAGAGCCAAAAACCAGAGCCCAGGCCTCCAAAGTCCTCCTCTGGAATGCTTTACCTTATCCTATGCCTTGTTTCAGTACTGTCTGTGTCTGCCCTTTCCTGGTGCTCCACATGCACAGATTTGTGGCTGGTCAGCACTGTCAGCTCTGCTCCCACCCCCCTGCTGCCGAGTGAGCATTAAACACGCACCCGGCTCTGCATCTGCTGCAGATGCCCTTTGCCAGAGATGTGCAATTTTGTCTGTAAAGCCCCTAAACACCAAACAATGGCTGCTTTTAACCTCTACACGGGTTTCTGGTTTCCAGAAGGACTCTTGCTGTTGGCATCTCCATCAGCTCAGCACTGACAGCAACAGGGGAGCCCCGTCCTTCCGTGGTGCTGCTGCAGCCGCCCGCCCGCAGCTGCCGCCGCCTGCCCAGGCACAACTGCCCCGGAGCTGGATATGCAGCAAACGCAGATTTTTGATATCCAGYTGACCTAGTTTTGACAATGGTTCGATGTCTAAACCGTGGCTCTGGGAGCTGAACCTGTYCTGGCTTTGGGAAGCCTGTTCCTGGAGCCCAGGTGGCCAACATCTGCCCCAGCTGCTTCCTCAGCCTTCAGCCAGGGCCTGGGGATAATTAACACCAACAGCTCTGAGCAGGAGCTGGGAAAGGGGACTGTAGGAACTGCTTGCTAGTTCAATTCAGCCACAAATATGGGATGTCTGACTGATTCACAGTTGCTCATTTTTGCAGCTCAAGTTGAAGATGCAAAAATTTTTCTCARTGAGAACATCTCAGCAAGTTCTTAGGTTTTTGAGGCTTGCTTTGCTTTTCTTAGCGAGGTGCTTAGTGGGTTTGTCAAGCTTAACATCAGAGACATCAAAAATCTGATATTCTCATTCAGTTTTCTCTATATTTAGCTTCTTTCTTTGTAGTTAGCTTGTTTTCCTGTATTTAGCTTATTGCTGTTTGCTCAGTGAAGCACAAACCCAAACATATCTCACTGCTGGCACTGTGCTGACACACAGCAGCTCATACAAACACATGTGCAGTTACATGTATTGTATGTTCCAGGCCAGAACAATAYAGTCTCAAGATCTAAAAAATCAGTAAAGAATAACAAATCTAAACAAACAGGAACAGGACACTGAGCAGACAAGTTCAGTATAAATGATGGAGAAAACTTTTCTTTTCAACTGAAATGATTAATCTCTCTGAATTACACTTGATAAGGATTCAAGCATGTCATTACTTTGCATTAGTAATAATAATAAAATCAAAGTACTTTTTGTCGTGAGATACCCTGATCAGGGATTTGTTAAAGAACATTTAATTACAGGGCTATTTCATTAAATGTAAAAATTAAACTGAAGACGAGGCTGTGATTTGTGGGGGAAAAAGTAACAGTGAAAAAGAGGCACTTAGAGGATCTAAAAGGAGACAAACACCCTAAAAGAAGCACTGAAAAGCAAATTCTCATGTTCAGAGAAAGAAACCTGCCTGGGACCCACCAGGACAAAAACCAGAGAGAAGCCGACTGAACAAAACACAACCAGACAAGGGGGAGAAAGCTCCAGAAACTGAGTAAAAAAGTTAAAACCATTACTTCAAACATGAACTTTAAGCTGACTACAGTGTCCTCAATCCGTTTCCCAATTAGCTGGGTGCATTTCCTCGCCCAGGAGGGCAATCCAGAGGCAGCAGGGAGGGACGCAGGAGCTGTCCTTGCCACCACCCCGGTGTCCCAGTTCCCCATGGCTCCCGGGTCTGCCCTCCTGCACCATCACTGCAGCTCCTGAAGAGTGTTTGTTTTCCAACAGTTTGTCCTTATCTGTATTTGTGGAACCATTTCACAAACTCCATCAGTGCCTCAGGGAGCTGTGCCGTGGTCTAAATGGACTGGGAGCTGGGAATGACTCGAAAACTGGCTGGAATGGTTCAGCTCCTACATGTGGAGAGGTGGGAGCTGATCCAAGGTGGGTGGGAAGAGAAAAATGATCAAACAGAAAAGCTTGGATCTCTYTGAATACATCGGGTTTCTCTTAAGCCAGGCTGTATCTTCTCTTTCCAGAACATCTCCCTCACACCTGCCAATGTGGGGTTTTTTTCCTTTTAAAATAGTTGGTGCCGCTTCCAAAATGTGTCTGCAACACTTCCAAAAGTGATAGTTTCCCTAATAGGAAAAATAAAAGTCCATCCTGAATGAATGCTATCATTAATAACCCTTTACTGTCATGCTGGCCCACTGTTATCCCTAAATATCCCCAAGAGCCACTCAATCCATGCCCGCCGGCCCGAGGCGCCTCTCGGAGCCCAGCTGTGGGACTGGGACTAAATGGACTCCCCACTCAGCTGAGCTCCTGTGAGCTCTGGTGTTAATGGACAGAAACACCCACTGCTTTCAGACCCGTAAGTGCTTTTCACAGCTGAGTAACTCTGGCCACCGCCAGCCAGGCCGCAGCTGCGTCGCGAAAGAAGACGGAAAAAAGCGCCGTGCGCCTCCGAAAAGTTTTGTGCTTGTCATGGTCTGTTACAGGATGCCCTGAATAGAGATCAACCGCCAATACAGAAAAAAGTTAAGGCCCATTTTTAAACTGCACTGAAATGCTCAATGCTCCAGGAAGATTTCTAGGCAGAAGAGTGGAGAAAATGCCATATAAAGTAACATATGTGGGCAGTCCTTCTGCCGAGGAGCKTATTCTGGCATGATATTGCCCAGAGATGTGAGTGGTACTGGGACAGGGCTTGGAACTCCAACACCTGAGTTATCCTGTATGACACTTCACTCCTCTCAGTAAAACAATAAACCTGGTTTAGGAACACAGTTCCATAGAAACACAGTGAGATCTGACCTTAATACACTCAGGTTTATAATTAACACCAACTTCAGTGTCTACGTGAGTGAAGAGGTCTCTGGAGTCCTTGATCAGGGAATAATTCTATTTAAGGCCCAGATTGATGGTGTGGTACAGATGTGAAGAAGGGGATCAGGGCTCCAAGAGTTTGGTTCAAAAGCACTTTTAGGGGATCTTCCCACAGTTCATTGGGCAYGCACGGGGCTCCAGGTGATCCATGAGGCTGCCAGGGCAGTGTAGGGACTGGAGCTCCTGACTCAGCAGGAGGAAGAAGCAGAGATGGAAAATACCCTCAGGTTATGAGYTGGTATTTAAAAAAAGTTCCATTGAGAAACTATTCCTGGGATTTGATTTGCTGCCATTCCCACTGGCATTTCTGGGAAATTTCCTCTTTATAAATAAAATATATTTTAAAGTAAGATGTCTTGYTTCTAGGTTCTCTGGTGCAACCCAGTGAAGAACACTGCATAATATCTTTGTAGAAAATAAAGCTCAATTATCTAATAGGCCTTGGATCTGTGCTGCAATTGTAGCAACRGGATGGGTGCCCCAAGCAACAGGAACTGTGCAAATACAGAAAGTGAACAAAGCCACAGAGATTCACCGTTTCAAACAAAAACTGCTACAGTCATCCAGTCTCTCMATTTTGCCATCTGTGAAATGGAATATGGTCTATAGCTGCTGCCTGGTAGAGAGCACAGAATCATAGGATCATGGAATGTTTGGGAYGGAAGGGACCTTAAAAGCCCATCCAGTTCCACCCCCTGCCATGGTCAAGGACACCTTCCACTATCCCAGGTTGCTCCAAGCCCCATCCAACATGGCCTTGGACACTTCCAGGGATATTCCTTGTCCTATGACTACACTTCTTGRTAGAGAGTCCCTCTCTGATGTTAGAGGGACTTATACAAGAGTAATTAGAAAATCTTATGTGTTAGATATTACWTTTCCAAGAGCATTTTCCTGTAAGCTGCTGGGAGGCCCAACAGGCTTTGTGGCCTTCGGCAAGATGCTTCCCTGTCCTTTCMCTCCTGTTCCCAGCTCAGTATCCCACAACAAGCTCCATCTAACACAGTGTCCTGCCTCCAGCAGGAACGCAATCTTGTTAACAGAGGGAAAATACAGTTCCTGACCCTTGAAGGCAGGCAGGCAGAGCCCTGAAACTTTTGATTTATCCTTCTTGCTGATGTTGGTTGCTTAGCTACAGATATTCTCAATGTTCATAAAAGCCTCTCTCCATTAGTCCTCACCGCAAGGTTTTAAGTCCAGCCACAGTTTATTTTTCTTGAAACCTAGGTGATGAAATTTCATGTTGCTGTTCCATCTGAGATGGAGAATGCCCTGTTCCCTCTCCAGAGCCCGGAYAGCTGCCGTTAGCGTGAGCAGGAGCAGAGAGATGTCACCCTCCAGCACCGAAGATGGGCAACAGYGCCCAGCTCTGATGTAAGAGCGCTCTCAAAAAAGGAAACAGAAAGGGAAAAAGAAGTAAGAGCTAAGCCTGATGAACCAAACTGAGCCTGCAGCTCAACCAGACCTGCTGGCAGCTCATCCCATGGAGCTCGTCCGAGGCAATGCCTTGAAATCTGACGGGTCTGCTCGGCATCTGCTCACAGGCGACGTGCGGAGCCGGAGGCTCCCGGGGTAAACCATCCGTGGGCAAATCAGGCTGGATGGGATCAGCTGGTACAAGTCTGGCATAACAAGGGCAAAACATCCCCAACACATGACGCCATCCCCTACAGAGCTCCCTCTCCCCAGCCCCTGATGTGTCCTGGATTGCCGGCGGAGCGTGTGGCTGCCACCCGACAGCTCTCCCGGGAACATTCCTTAACCTGAGGAGCACAAACTCCATCTCCCACCCTGCACTGCCTCTGTGTGAGGGACAGGAAAAGCCATCAACAGGTGACATGAGTCACTGGGAAATGATGGTCTGGTCTCAGGSAGGGAGAAATAAAATTACTGCAAAAACAATCACCTCGCAGAGCTGCCCAGTGGAGAACAAAGGAAGCGGGTCTGGGTAGGARCCCGGGGACAATGGTGGCACCAGCTGTGGGGACAGGGCAGGTGACAGAACTCAAAAGTGGGCTTTTTCCTGCCTGCTGAAATCAGAGAACAATGAGCAAAACCTCCATGGTAGGAAAGGGAAGCAGCTTAGCAGGAACACACAGCTCTGGCACCCCAGTGCTTCCAGGAGACCAGCAGTACCCAGATCCTCCCAGCCCAAACTGGAATCATGTGATCCCAAAATCACTGGATAGGAAGGAACAGACCAGCAGAGAGAACTGTGAGTGCTGTCACGTTCTGATGACTAAAAGCTGGAACACTTGAACAGTGAAAAGCACCTTTTGGGCTCACAGTGCCTCGTGTTTGGTGAGCAGGTAACAGAGGAACGCGCTGGGAGTCAAGGGTCTCTTTATCAAACTAATTTTTTAACGAACAACCTTGCAATGATGCCAAGAGAGAGCAGAAAGCTCCCAGTCAGCACTGCACTGCAATCAGAGATTAATTTGTTGCACGACGCTTTGCTTGCTGCCCATGACAGAGCTCATAAATCCTCATTTTTATTGATGTCCTGGCCGAGGGGCCATGCTGGAAAAGGCTGGCTTGTGCTGCAGGTGTCCTGGGCAATCACCTTGCAGGATATGACAAACTGCTTAGAGGCTTTGTTAAAGCCTTTTAATAATTTTATCAGTCTAATTCTTGTTTTTATTGTCTTTGCTGTAAATCTATGGCAGCAGCTCAATTTGCATCCTGYTCTTTTTCTGGGAAATGGAGTGTGAGATCCTCCCATTGCAGCAGGGCAGGGGCTGTCACCTCTCAGTGCCACAGCCCCAGCAAAACACAGAGTATCTCCAGTGCCACCAGCAAGGTCCTACACAGGCCCAATGAAASTGGGACTGTTCTCCCCTCCCATTCCTGGGTGCTGGTGTTACCACAGTGGAGGGGATGACATGAGGAAAAACTCTGCCTGTTGAAAAAAAAGACAGAAATTTCCTATATGGTGAAGACGTGGAAGAAGGAGCCAGTGCTGGGGGAAGGGAGATTCTCTTGGAACATGTTTTTAGCCATCAATGTCTGCTGGACAAGTCTTTAAAAGTATTAAGGTCTGGGTCTTAACAAGTCTTAAAAACTGGGTCTCCAGCACCTAAAATTGGGACTGAACAGATCAGTGCCTTTACATGTTGTGATCCCAGGTGATACAACTCCAAGTTCTTTGACTATCTCCTCTCAACACAAGTGACAATTGCATCTTATTAAATCTGTCATCAAATTGCAGGTCTCTGAAACGGTGCAAGTCAAAGAGAAGCAAAGCAGGGGGGTGTTTCTGTACAATACCCAGTGGAGCTGAGGGAGCCTTTTACATAAGAGAGGTGTTATTTTTGCCACTTTGAGCAGAAGAAACTCAGGGAATTACTGAGTGCTTTCTCATCCCACTCACTATCTTCCCAGCTTCCCCAGTACACTCCCTGGCGCCAGGGCAGCCGGGAAGGTGGCTGTGACAGAGCACCAGGCACGGGGCTGTGGCTCGGGCTGGGGGTGAGTGGAGGTCACCAGAGGGAACAGTGACRTCTCCTGAGGACCTGGGGCTCCCCTTTGTCTCCAGCTCTGCCATTCCACCCGCTCCACTTCTATCTCCCTGTTCCAATATTAGCATTAACAAGGCCACGGGAGGCAGCTCAGCCTCACCACAGTCTCTGTTATCTTCACAAGCCCCACGGCAGCCCTTTTCTCCGGGGCTCCAGTCCTGCCCAGGGACAGTTCCTGCTAATTGCTGTGCTGTGGGAAGGAGGATGGTGCCAGGAGCCCTGGCACTGAGGTACAAACACACTGCAAGGCCGCACGTGCTGCTGGCTGGGTSTCTCCAAAGATCACCCAGACTCGACCCTGCTGCATCAGTGCTGCTCAAAAGGACAGAAACGATGGCTGGGAATCAAGAGGAAGCAAGGAGAGTCGTATCAGCTTACCTCTAAGCATTAACACAACCCTTAATTACCATTTGCTCATCAAGCTATGGCTTAATGAGAACCAACAGAGATGGGGCCGTGACCTTTTCTCCCTCCCTGCAYGCTCCTTTCCTCACACCCATCCTCCGGGCCACGATCCTTGGTCCTGCCTGGGGCAGATGCTCGGTGTCACTGCTGGGACAACTCATCAGCTGTGACCAGCTCACAAGCCTGAATGAGGCCTGTCCTAAAACAAGAGTTCATCGCTTCCTTTATATTTAGGTGTTCCACAGAATCCCAGAATGGTTTGGGTTGGAAGGGACCTTAAAGTTCATGTCATTCCGACCCCCTGCCACAGGCAGGGAACCTTCCACTAGACCAGGCTGCTCATATTATTACAAATACGCTTTGTTTTCAAGCTGTGATTATTATTTGCTGCATTTATTGGCCAGTGCACGGCTATGAGGGCTGAGGRGATTCTGCTGCTGTTTAAGGTATTGCACGTGATACTGGCCACCCTGCAACTTTTGGGAAAAAGGAGATGGGAGGGAAGAAATGTGTCTGAAGCCTAATGAGGACACAAGCACTTGCCAGATTTTAATTTGAAATACTTTCTTTCTTTTCAACAATATCCTTTTCCGCTGGGCTCTGAAAAGAGCAGAGCTGGACAATCATACGGGAAGCTGGGAGAGACTAACAATAGAGGAGGAGTGGAGAGGGGAGTGGAACCAGCCTGTCTCCTTGTACTCAAAATGAAACATGATAAAGAAACAAATTGCATAAAGGATGACTAACAAAGACAGCTTTAAAAATCATTTCAGGGCTGGTYTTCTCAGGTTCACAGCAGGGACAGCAGGAAAGGACATTCGGTTTCACACATTACGTAAGTTTGAGTCCATCTCCCTTTCAAGTTCTCTGGCTGCTCCTACCACATATCCAGCCACCCACACCCCCCGGGACTGCCTGCAAACACCCCGGCCCAGCCACGGCCACTTCTTTCTTTACAATCACACAGATCTTTTACAATGGCTTTGAAAAATCTGTGAATTCTGCCCGGCCCCTCCGCACGCTCCGCTCCCCATGGATATGAGGGAATTGCTTGCCTGCACACCGTGCTCCCAAACCACTGCAGCCCTTCTGCAACAGCATCAGGGCCCAGAGTAAACACCTTTGCAGCAAACCATTTCACCATTTGACTCCTGCATCCTCCTTTCTCTCTCCACGGATGCCAGAGGAAGCGCCGGACACGCCGCTCCTTGGCGGGTGATGGAATACAGAGGTTGGCTCCCGGCGCAGCTGCCCCGACCCCCACAGGCTGATTCCACAGGAAACAGCACAAACATCTGCACCACCGAACCGCCTGACAGAGCTCGGGAGAGCTCTGCTCCAGCAATCCAACGCTTGGAAATCCAGCACACTGCAAGCTGCCGTAGCCCCAGCAGTCCCCGCCAGCTGAAACAACGTGCTGGAAAGTCTGTTTTCTCCGTATCTGCTCCTTGTCCCTTTTGAAAATGCAGTATATGAAGTCAAAAGGTTGTAAAGGTCCAGCTTTTCCAATCTGGATCATCCCYTTCCAGAGCAACCTCACAAAGGTGCAGGGAATACTTTGTCATTGCAGTGCCATTRCAATTTGGCAGATCCTAGTGAACCACTGAAAAGAAAGGTAAGTGGAAAACTACCAGTCACTTACCCGAGCCTCCACGGGACAGAAAAATAAGATCAGGACAGATAAACAAGATCAGGACAGAAAAGCAACGCYGAGGACCCCAGGAAAGTCAGCTGCTCCGGGAGCAGGGCGAGTCCATCCCCCGGGTGCCCTCCCTCGGCCGGCTCTGCCCGGTTTGGATTCAGCTGCTCTGGAACCGCTCGCAGACTCCCGGGCTGCGAGACTTCCTCTGCAGCTGATAGTGGGGTTATGAAAGTAAACTGACTATTGCCCTTTGTGAGGGGAGGAGGGGGCTGGGAAGCTCAGCCCCTTCCCTTCCTTTGTAATTCAAACCCTTCCTCGAGGCTCAGTGTTTTGGAGGAGAGGCATCTGCTCCCAGCCCCTTCCCTGCTGCCGGAGCTCACACCGGTCCTGGCTGCGATCCAGGCTTGCAAACTGCACTCGGAGTTTACATGACAAAGCAGCTCATTCCTAATTAAACTTCATCCAGCATTTTTCTGTCTCATACATAATTAGTGCAGAACAGCAAACATACAGGTAAGAAGGGAGAGTTTGAGCACGAGCTGCTCTGTCTGCACCTCTGATTGTTTTTAAGATTTCCTCTTTATTTACGCAGTAACCATCTCCCATCGCTTCCAAAAGGTTCCGTATCCACCATCCCTGCTGGGGGCACTTGGCCTAACGCCACTGCTGAAAGCTGGGCAGAGCTGGGAGGATGGATGGGAGGGTGGATGGGAGGAGGGATGCTGGTTGTGTCAGAGGAGTGCACATTCCCGAATCCTCCCCGAGACACGGCGCCGCTCCCGAAGCCTGTCAGTGCAATGTCAACATCTTTCCATAGGCAACTGCATCAGGATGGGGCAGCTCTGATCTTTATTACTTCCTGAAGGCAGTTTAAAGCTCAAACTATAACTGCTGTCAGCTTAGCTTGCAGCCTCCTTCTATTGGTATTTACAAGTCACATTTTAAATTGTAAAGAAGTCCAGGCGTATGGGAGTTTGTTCACAAACCAGACAGACAGGGATTAAAGCACATTCTCCTCAAATCTGCTTGAAATCTAAACTTTTATTATTAGCCATCCCCAGTGTGATAATAAACTCTAGTCCCTGACAGCAACATATGGCTCTCATCTCCACTGTATTCCAATATTACAATAATCCACAGTGACCTGGTAAACAGGCTCAATCCAACAGACTTTACTTCACCATGTGAATGAGGAAATTCTGGGATATGACAGAAAAAAAAGAAAAAAAACCYTGAATATTTTGTTCAGTTTCCCACAACTCCCCGTGACTCCCCCTTTCCTGACACACATCCTCCTCGAGGCAGAGGTTCTCACTCATTTCTGATGGCAGATGTTTAGATTTGCTGCTCTGGTGATGGCCACAAATAGTGGGGGATGGTCAGATTATCCATGTCAGCTGTTTGCTCCGTTCCCTGAGTGAACGACAAAGGGAACCCAGAGCATCTGCCATGAGCCAGCGCTCCAGGAGAGCCCTGAGCAAGGACTTGCTACTCCTCAGGACAGGTTTTTATCGAGAGAAGCAAGTGGAAGGGTGGAATTCCAAAAGTGTTCTTTCTCCCATCTCTGCTCAGTGCCCAACCTTGTGCCAACAGCTCACCAGAGACTTGTGAATAACTCCAGTAACGCACTTCACTGTGACCCCAAAGCAAACACCATCTCTCTAATCTCCCCAGGGCCATTTGCTCAGCTGGCTCTCGGGACATGCAGGCACACACTGCCTTCGTTCTGAATTACTTTGTACCTGAACTCAGGTGTTCTCACACCAGAAATCCTGCTGCATGCACACGTGAGAGATAAAAACGGAACAGGTTTTGTAATACCCGTGATGAAGTGTGTTTGGTGTCTGCAGGCCAACAGCCACTTCACCTAAACCCAGTGGTGGAGTTCCCTCTGATTTAGGAGAAGCAGGATGTGACTCTGAAGCAGCTATCTTGGGATAACTGCAAACTTCCCATTTCCTGGGATCCCCTCCTTGCTCTCACCAAGGCTGGGTTGGCTGTGCCATCAACCTRGCACTCAGGATTCACCTTAACTTAGGGTACTATAGGTAGGTAAATACTAAATRGCACAATAAAAACATAGATAGTGTAAGATAAGACTGGTAAAAGAGTTCAGCTAAGGAAACAAACCAAAAAACCCCAAATATGTGTGTCCGTATTGTTCTAAGACACAAGGAGCTTGCTTTTCTTCTAATTACAGTGGTTCAAACTAATTACTCTCATCTATTCTCCATATACRCAAGCATGTCTAAATAGGAATTGACCCAGCATCAAATATTCCCTGTTTTAGGAATTATTCCAGCTGCTAGTAACACAGAAGGTCCATGAGAGCCTGGGAGAATGTATCCACATGCAGGCTTATCTCTGCATTTCAGACCATTCATCATTCCCTGCCTGGAAGCAACAGTTAATTTACAATAACTCAATGTCAAGATGGCAGTTTAAATCCTCTTGAGGATTGCCCCAGGAGAAGATTTTGTCCCAGTTCTTCTGCAGCCACTGTAGAGTCAGCTTCTTTTGAAGTCACTCAGTTTTAGAGCGTGATAGAAATAAAGAGTGAAGACCTGCTGGTGCCCATCCCAACCCAAGGAAGGATCATCTCTCCAGAGCCTTCTCTTGGGATTTGAGTAGGCACAGAAATTAGAGACAGAATCAGAGCCGCAGAATGGTTTGGGTTTGAAGGGACCTTAAAGATCACCCATCTCCATCCCTCCTGCCATGGTCAGGGACCCCTCCCACTAGACAGAAAGGAAGAATATGGCCAGCCAGAAAATCCTGCACCTCATGGAGATGATTTCCTATGGTTTATCATTTTCTCTGGATATAGATTTAAACAACTCTTGCACACAGTRGGAGATACTTCCAGCTTAGAGTGCAGGAGAAGGACCTGAGCTAACACCAACAGACTGAAAGGCCATTGCACAGGCAGACCTGCCCCCCAAACAGCAATCCCAACAAAATCCCTGCAAAGAACCCTCACAGCAGAGCAGTGACAGACTGAGTCTCACATCCCCTTCTCCCCTTTTCTGTCTCTTACATTTGTTTGGATTCAGCTTTACCTTTTCACTTTAAGGGCTCTCTTACCACGTTTCACTGGCGTCCATGGCCCTTTTACCAAGGACAATCTGCATCGAATATTTTGGAAAGCAATGATTTAAGAACCTGCAGGTAGCACGGCTGACGAGCCATCTCTGGAAATCAGAAGGTGTCTAAAGAGGGTGTTTACAAGCAGAACGCTGCTAAAAGTCTGCCTTGGTTGCAGATAACAAGGCTGAGACAATGACAGATTTCCTTCCCCTGGCAGCCAAGAGCAGCTCCCCGTGATTGCCTTGCCGTGTTTATCCAGGATGCTGGGAGAGAGCAGGCACCAAATATGCAATTAATTGGCAGTTTGCAAGAGCATATTGCCTAAAGATAAACAGAGTGGGTGATCGTGTCGTATGGAAAACGGCTGAGTGCTGCAGATGTAGTGTTGACCCAGTTTAAAAAAAAAGTAGTTTTTTTGTTCTCTTGGAAAATAAATGTACTGAAATGAGTACTTTTTTTTTGCATGGTCCCTCTGGCCTTTGAATATTTTGTACATGTAAGCCATTCCAGGTTCTTCCTTAATCTGGAAGTACATAGTAAATTATGAATTAGCTGCGAAGTTTTCCTGCTGACATCAGTGGAGCAGGGGGGTACATGTGACACCGTGTTAATGGCCTTTACTCTTCACAGAGGGGGTTTTGCAAGCAGGAGAAGACAAGACTGCTGGATCTAACTGGGAATTAGGTGATGTGAAAAGGAACAGAACTGCCTAGGACAGACAGAAGTGTGTGGAGATCACGTCTAGAGAGGAGGAATGGTTATTCACAGAGTCATGGAATTACAAAATGRTTTGGGTTGGAAGGGACACCTTCCTCTAGAGCAGATTGCTCCAAGCCCTGTCCAGCYTGGCCTTGAATACTTCCAGGGATGGGACAGGCACAGCTTCTCTGGACAATAATTCAAGAAGGATCTGGACCAGGAACAGGAGCTCAGCAAGTGGAAAGTGCTGTGAGTGGGACAGGCTCCAGTTTCTAAACACAGATATTGTCAGACAAAAAGGCACAGGGATGACATGAAACCCAGAGTCAGGGAAGGGAAAGAGATGATAAGGGAGAAGACTGAATGCTACTGAGGAGCTCAGGATAGGATAGACACTGTGGAAAATACGCCGAGGCTGGAAGGGGAAGGGGAAAGGCAACTTGAACATGATGCTGGTTAAGCTGGGAAGCTGGAGAGACATACGAAGGGATATCTGTGACACGATCAGGGCAGCAGCACAAACCTGTGGATCAAGTGCGAGGCACAAATGCTAAAGAGAAAAGCTCTCACTTTCAGGAGCCAGAATTCATTAGCAGGAAAGTCCTCGATGTAGAATTTCAGACTTAATGTTCTGCAGCTCCCGTGCAYAGCAGTAGCAGGCAATGAAAATCAGTGCCCTCACAGGACAAAAGGACACTCTCCCCTCTCATTTTTTATATCCAGTGCTATAAAACTTAAGACTAAAGCATGTGACAGATCTCTCACTTCATTTTACTGCGACCACACTGACCTTACCAGCACGGATCAGACCCAACAAGAAAACAAGTCACGACCTGGCAACTTCTTTGCAGGGACAATGCACCGAGATTGCATCTGGCCTGACCAACATGACACACCAAAAATGCCTTTACAGGAATTCCTGATCCCATGGAGAGATTGTTACAGCAGGCTTTGACTTGTTGTTTAGCTTGATACTCCCCCTTTGCCCTCCACCCAGGTGAACAGTGGACAAYGTGCACTGAGCACTCCACAGGTGAGGACCTTTCTCCTTCTACACCAAGGTGATTCCAGGTGAATTCTTCATGCAGGACTCAGTCCAGATTTCCTTCGAATTCCTCTGAAGGCCAGGCCTCAAGGAGGAACTGGAACACCAACACAGGAGTTTTGTGTTTCAGAAGCATGGCAAAAATTCAGCAGCTTTTTAAAAAATCTTTTAGATCAAAGTTTCTGTATTTGGGTACCTAAAATTAGCTAGCAAAATAAGTGACATTTTATTCAGAGATGCAAAATTTCCATTGATTTTAATGGATTCAGCATCCCAGAAAACTAGGCCATTTATTTATGTACCTACATAAGCATTTGAATCCCTAACTTGAAGGAGCCAAGTTTGTAAATGATGACCTTATGTTTTAAAAATCGTGAGACAACTCTGCATGCATCAGTCTGTTATTTCCTTTTTTTCTGTCAGCAAGGCTCATTCAGAGGTAGATTTAAGCTGTAAAATGTGCCTTTAAAGTTTCTTGCAATAAGGTCTCCTCTATTTAGCAAAACACTTAGGCACTGCTTAATGTCTTCCCGAAGAGAAGCACTTGAGTGAATCAAGGCTAACAGCTTCCTCACAGCCCTCCTYGAGATGAGGAACAAATCTCTGTCTCCCCACAGAAAATTGCTGATCCTGATGGGAATGGCTCAGCAGCCTTGAAGTTTCTTTCTGCCTCATCACTTTACCCTAGGAACAGACTAACATTGCACAGTACTTGGGTCTACGAAGCACAGCAAGGTAACAACACTGAAAACCCACCTCACAGGTATTCCAGGCCAGGCTGGACACGGCTTGGAGCAAACTGGGATAGTGGAAGGTGTCCCTGCCCATGGCAGGGGGTGGCACTGGATGAGCTTTAAGGTCCCTTGCAGCCCAAGGCATTCTGTGATTCCAGGATTCTGCAGGGACGTGTGTTTGGGCAGGGCCCCGGTGGATGRAGGGAAAGGGCAGCAAGAAGCAGCCAGACCCCAAGCAAGAGGGCAGGTGTAAAGCAGTGAGGCACCATCCCTTTGCTGATGCAAAACCTCAGCCTCTTCCTTATCTTGCAACTTATCTGTTTTAATCCYGTGCCACTGAATGCCCCTCAGTAAACCGCCACGTGGCTGCTTAAGGAAAGAGCTGTATAATTTACCTCTGATTGTTTCCAACACTTGGCAGGAAACAATAGATAAAAACTGACAGGACTTTCACAGTTAACAATGCAACCTAATGAAGTGAAATACTGCTCAGAGAAATATTGTGACAGGTATCCATGGATTCAAATGAAGGAAAAGACGTGGCAGGGTAGATTGGGCTCTGCAGTCCCTCAGTCCTGACTGTGAAGAGGAGTCACCAGATCTTCCTTCCCTCTGCCTGCTCTTTGTGTCAGGCTGGTTTGGTTACACAGCACCAGATGCAAGTTTGTGAAGTTACATGAGTGAAAAAAATTCCCAGAGAAGAGCTAAAATGAGTTGAGCTCTGATATGCCACAATTTCACATTCCCACAGCTGTTTCCAGCAGGAGTTCACCAGCGTAATGACACGGACCAGGGGAGGGAAGCAACAGAGGAGAACCTTGCACTTGGACAAACACAGAAGCAGGACTGAGCTYCCAGCAGCAGCATTTGTGTGCAGGTGTGTTCACGGGGACAGTGCCATGGGAGCTGGGCTCCGGGGCTCCTGTCCAGCTCACTCCTAAAGGCACTGGCACGATACGGAACCTCGGGAGGAAGAGTTACTGCCACTGCAGACAGCCACAGGCGCTTTCCATTTTCCTTTATCTTACAAACTGCAGCTCAGAGCCTGAATTATTCAGAGCAGACTCCACTGACAGCTCCTTGGAGCAGGGGGGACACAGACACGCAGATGGTGGCTGCAGTTTTCCCCTGTGCGGGCGTATCCCAATTCCCAAGGGTGTTTGGCTGGACAATTAGTGCAATTTGTTAAGCAGGCAGGAGGCAGCGAGGTGGAGCACACGGTGCTGGGCACACAGAGGGGGGTGGAACCAGCCCCTCTCCTCTYGCTGTCCTCAGATCAGAGGATGCTGAGATGGGCTGCAGCCCACCTGCCCCGGCAGGGCACAGGCGACAGAATGTACTGGTCTGGTTATTTGTGGTGTCACCCACTGGGCTGGCTAAAATGACATCAGAGACCCCAAGGAAACTAATGATCAAAAGCACTGTCAGGGAGGTGTTCCTGTTGTGATCTTACTGTAGGCAAGGTAGGATTGTCTCAGTGTGCTGTGAGCAGGTTCTGTGCACAGAACTGGATCAAACTTGATAAATATACACACACACACACACACACACACACACACACATATACTGCTGGCTGTGATACAGCCCTGGGTGACCCCTCACAGCAATATTTCTGGCTTGGCCACCAGAAATATTTCACACTGCCTCCTTCGGCCTTTACCACAATGGAGAGAGACATAAGACTGCAGCTTTCCCATAAAATCACGGGCGAACAGAGCATCTGGACTTTGAGGGAAGTTAAACACTAGGAACTAATTTGGTTTCCATGGTGAAGGACTGCAAAGTTTCACTTACTCTAGAAGAATGGGAGGTTTCCATTTTCTGGCCYCAGGTAAAAGCGTAAAGAAAATTACATCTGGCTGGGAGTGGAGACAACTGACTGGGAGAAAACTAAAAAAGAAAAGTGGTGCAGCTACAGCAGCACTGCCTGAGTAACACCAGTGTAATGCACCCCGGCCAAATTTTTGTTATTACCTGCCCAACTCTTCTACACAACTCAATAAAGGACACCCTGACCTACGGTGGGAATGTGCTCCAGCAGGTCCGAGGAAACAAACAGGCAAGTCCCTTGAAAGGCAGGAGAATGGGAATCGTGGCTGCGTGGAGCCAGCACGAGCCCCACGCAGGGCTGAGCCCCCTGTGACCCAGCCCTCGGTCCCAACGGGATTYTCCGGACCCATGGCCACACTCTCCCTCTGCACACGAGGGAGTTTATCTGCCCTGGACAAACCCAGAGAGGGGACGTTTTYAAAAGCATCTGCTCTGCTCTCAGCAGTCCCTTCCAGCACCAGGATGCAGCATTCCTCAATACTTTAAGCTGAAGCTGTTCAGGGGAACGTGAGACGTGCCAGGCTCCGTACTTCTAATGGGAGCTGAYGCTGCCAGCACTGGAAATCAGATGGGAAGAAGTCCTCAGACAAGGAGACTGATTAAAAAACATAACTGACACTGGCAAATAGCTTAAAGGATTTAAAAACCCCAAAACTAAATCCATCCTCAACCCAAAAATAAAACACATGGAAAATCTTTACTTTTATACAAGTCAAAGTTAATTTAAAGACAAGAAAATACCCTGAAGGTCACRTGGACCTTGCATGTATCCATGTACCTGATACTCAAGGCTCTGTTTCCAAACTGCACTTGAAATTAATTTAAAATTTGCTGATGTTTCTGAACTTATTAAACTAGAACTTCAGGAAAAGGCAAATAGGGGCAATTGGATCAGATCAAACACCGTTTTCTGGAGCACTCTAAAGATTCCAGGAACTCTTTGGAACACCTGCCCCTCTGCCCTGCCCCGAGTTCCGCATCCCAGGCGCAAAAGGCTTTGGAGATGTGTCTCCACTACCCAGTTCCAGCCTCCACAGGAGCAATGTCCCACAGGCAGGTGTGGTTTGGGACTGGCACAGCCTGGCCCCACGGGAGGCCCTCATTGCTTCACAATTGCCTGCATGAGACAAATGTTCCCACCAGGAATGGCACAAGTTTTGTCTTTCAGTATGTTGTTCCCTCTGGGTTAACCAGAACTTATGTTCCATTCACAGAAGAAAATGATTCTTTGTGTGAGAAAACACGTAGCAGGCTTGAGTGTGACACTGTTGTTATCACACCCCAGCAAAGATGAAAGAAACAATAATAATAGTAACCAAAAGTTTAAAAACATCTCTATGCATATTTCACTATGACAGAGATTTGCATGTTCATCTTTAAAACTGGGTGAAAAGAGTCTTAAAATATTGTTTTTGCTATTTTAACTGTAAATACAGGAGGCTTTTTCTGTCTCTACCTACTCAATGACCCCATTTCAAGACATTTTTCTACATTTTCATTACACAAAAAGGGGAAAAACAGAAGGAAGGAAAGAAATAAAGTCCTGGCTTCTGACTAGTGAAAACTCAAACCAGTCAAAGTTAGAAGATAATTTTATGAAAGTGGGGGATGTTATTGGCATTGAGTGAATCAGAGAGGTTCTGGAAAAGCCGAACAGGGCAAGTGACCCTGTCCTGTGGCTGGAGCCAAGGATAGTAGTGCAGGAGGGAATCTCTCTGAACCAACGTGTTTGAAGTCTGCAAACAACCTGGATGTTCAGTTTGGTGAGTCACAGCTTGTGGCAGCCCATAAAGACCTTTGTGTCTGCTGTGACTATGATTAATCTCTCAGATACATCCCCAAAATCAAACTTTCAAAGGCTCCTGGCTGCAGCCAAGCCGTGACAGCACTGCTGGGTCCCTGGGGAATTAACGCTTCAAACCTGCCCCCCCTGCAGCCGTGACAAAGCTGCCTTTGACTCCGAGGGAGAGGAACAGGCTGCAGAGGGCACGGACAGAGCCCGAGCTTCCCGGCCGGACTGTGCCATCAGCTGCCGTGCTGCCACCAAGGGGGAATGTCCACCACCCGGGAACGGCAGGGGCTGTTCTCTGGGAAGGAGCTCAGCAGCTGGGAGAGATCAGGGGCACTGATTTTCTTCGCAGTACCTCAGCCCAAGCAGAGTTTTACTGCAGTCACCATAACACAACCCACCACTCCCGCGTCCTCTGCGCGTCATTAATGAATAATAAATGAAACCGCTTGGAAAGAGGGAGAAAAACCACATCTCCAGTTTTTTGGAGCGCATTGAGAGGCCAATACCAGCGGCAGGCACGGAAGGAAAGGTCTAAGGGGCCAAGCTCTGGGGAACAGCAGCTTTGCAGTGTCACAGAGACAGGTTTGCCTTTTCACCACCTCCGCTTCCAGTTGTGCTCACGGGGGCTCCCGGAGCGCTCTGCTGCTGGCACTCGCTCCTGCTGCACTAATGGACCTCGTTTCACTGGGACTGAGGGTGGAAAAAATCTGCTTCCCATCAGTTTTCCTGYGTTTGGGCTGTGGGAAGTATTATTTCTTAGAGGATGAGGCAGTTTATTGGCTCGGGATATTTCTAGTGCATTTATTTTGTTGTTGTTGTGAATTTGGATTAGAGGCATCTCCTTCCTCCTGACAGTTGCTGGCAGCATGCTGTAAAAATATGATTAATTAAAGTGTGACTATGAATCCACTCAGAGGCTTAGAGTTTTCCTCCTCTTAACACTAAATAGAGAAAGGGCCACTTAACAAAATTCAGACCTTGAAGCAGATTTCAAAGTACACTCAGTTTAGCTCAGCAGTTTAGCTCAGCACAACGAGGAGATTCAACCTTCAATATTCAAAAGATACGAGCCCTTGGAGAAAAGAGACTTCTGCTTCTGGTCCAATCCCAAACACAGAAATAAATAAATAAGAGATAAATAACCAAGCCAGGCTCCAAAAGGACTCCAGCAGCACAGCAGAAACACACTGCTCACCTGGGGGACTCCTCCTTAGCCTACGTGACATTTTTACCTTTGTAGACAGCTCAGCCATGGAACACACGCAGTCCTGAGGTTTTAGATTAAAACAACACATTCTGGCTCTTGCTCTGCAAGAAGCCACTGGAAATCCTGGAAGACCTTCAAAACTGAGCAGTATAGTACTTGAAAAAGAGACACAACTTGACTAAATTGAAAAATCTGAAATTCCTAACATGGACTTAAAAGGTGCTAYTGAATCTTTAATGACTGCAAGATAGAGCTGGCTCAATCTGAGCAGGGCTCAAGGTCTTCTTTTGAAGAAGTCAAACTTCAAAAAAAAAATAAAATAAGAAAAATGTCTGCTACATTCCAAGGTCACAAAGGGTTCCATGAAACTCTGTATCTCTCCCAACTCTGACTCCCTACACGACAGTCACTTGTGAATCCAGAGCACCCACTTCAACTGTGGGTAATTAACAGGGGAAGGGAAAACACGCCAGCCTAAAAGAGTCTTTCTCTAACAAGAGGTTGTGAGGGGCAATGTGCTGCAGATACAGATGGAAAGCCGGGCTATYTATTTATTGCAGGAACACAGAATTCCTATTCATTAAATGCTACTTTTAAGCTGTTTGGTATTCACAGTTTTCTGACTGACTGATAGCTTGGAGGGACGGATCCAGAGTGGGCAGCACAGTTTTGTTGCTTATTGGTATCCATAGGGTCATTCCCAACCCACTTTCCAAGCTCACACTAATTTCCCACCACCAGTACTATCTTCAATCCCCACAGTCAGTCCCTCTGCATCACTAATTCTGTTTTAGACAAGAATCCAGGCTACACTGAAGCTCCTGAACAGATGAGCTGTTATGCAAAGCCATAAATTTAGATGGTGCAAGACTGAGAATGTACATTTGAAATTAAACTTTTAAAGTCTGGGTGAGGGTAAAAAATATATAAACTCTTTGAAAGGATAGCCATTATTAGAGATTATAAATCTGCATGCTAATTTATGTGATTGCTATTGACATTTGCTTTCTAATTCAGCTTTTAGCCCTTTTATTGCATGCAGATGAATTCTAGATAAGAGCATTGTGATGTGCAGAAGGCTTAATCCAACAGAAACCCCCTAATATGCCATTTAAGGATCTTGGGTTCATTAATAGTCCTAGGAGCAGCTTGTTTGACAGTTTATTTCATAGAGCTGAGTACATCTGAGACACTGGGTACAGCAGAATTGCCTTCCTACAGACACCCTGTGGAACGTCCATGCCAGGCACCTGTGGGGACGGAGCTCCTTTCAAGGGCATTCTCCATCCTCTGGCAATTTACTGGGCAGGTAAAAACCGGAGAACCCTAGAAAGGTCTGTTTCCCAGAGATTCCAGCATGATGTGTCCTCTCTGCAGGCAATTTGATAAGAAAATAAAATGAATACCCAAACACTCTCATCAAGCCATCGATTCACCTACTGGCAGTTTCAGTAATAAATTAGATCAATGTAATTATTGTGTGTGCACACAGATGTCAAATCACAATCACTATGATCAGATCAGCTGGGTGTTTCCTAGAAAAACAGTATTTATCCATATTTGGTAGAGGAGAGAAGGGGCATCTGCCCCTCCAGAACCCAAAAGAGRTAAGTTTCCATGAGGCTTTGACACTCTAAGTGTTTCATGGACTAAATCCTGGAAATAACTGATTYTACTCTGGGAAACTAATGCATTATTTTTCTAGTTCTGTGCTCTATCCAACCACTTCCTCTTCAATGGATCCAACTATGAGAAAGGCCAAAACTTCCCCAAACTTTGCAGTTTTCAATGCCCTGGAACAAGTCAATCTTCCGTGGGCATGACGCCCATCTCTGGTGTTGAAAGGCAGCAGCTGAGCTGACACAGAGACCCCACAGGAAAGCCCCAAGACCCCCACATTTGCCAGAGAACAGCTCCTGTCCCCAGGCCAGARCATCCCCAGACATCCTCCCCCTCTTCCCCCCAGACCTCCCGCTCCCCCATAAACCTCCCTGCTCTCGGACCCGGACTGGGATCCCCCRGTGCCACTGGGAAGCAGAAGAGACCTGTAGGGTGATTGACTCCTCCAGCACATCCTCCAGGCAGGGTCAGGGATGGGGAGCTTTCACTGCTTCTCCAGGCAGCCTGCTGAGACTGACACATGGGCACAGGCAGGTGAATTCCCAATGCCTGCATCTTCCCACCTTGCCTCGTGTTTACCTGTCAATTATCCACCCTAAATTCTTTCCCCTCCCCACTGTTGACACCTCTGAAATACACGGTTATGAAATTCATCCTCTGTTATCTGTCAGCGACCCAGATAACAGCCCTGCCTGTGCTCCACGCTCCCTTCAGCTGCTCAAGAGCTCATCCAGACAGAGATGTTTCCCAAACTCCAAAGCTGATCCTACCAGGGGCTATGTTTAGATCACACATCAGGGCCTCGTCAGACGCCGTCCCAAGGAGCATCCACCAGGGCTCGAGCCTACTTTGCTGCCTCCAATTTAGCTTGTTAACCATTCCCAAAAATGAGTATATTTTAATTACTGTTTTCTGAGAATTGGGATTATTTTCCTTCTAAATATATTCGTCTGATTATCTCCAGGATGAAATTCATTTGGTTAATTACCATCTTTTTAATTTGTTTAAGACTGTGTTTCTGTTTCCTGTGCTGTAACACCTCCCTGCCAGCTCTGCCTGCATTTATTCAATGTCTGACAGACTCCCATTTCAGGGAACAAACAGAAGRTTTCCATAAAAACACGCAGTGCCCYGAGCCTTGCAGGCAGCCTGTGATCCCACCTGAAATCCAGTGCAAGGGAGAAACAGCGTTCAAACGTGGGCCCCCTCTCAGCCTCCAGTTCCACTTCCAAACATCCACACAATCCCAGCCCTCCTGTCAGACACCACCTTATGTAACATCTCATTCATCTGCCAAACCCAGCAGTTTTGTACCTGGATTATTCTATTGTCATCTTATTACTACCCCAAAACAGAGATAGACAAATTCCAATTTCATTACCAAGATCTCGATTCCAGTCAGTGACGTATTTACTGGAAGAACCCAAATGTAATTTTAYTCGTTTTCTAGACTGTCCCAATAATAAAAAATAAAATCTTCCATGGGTAATGCAMATGAGACCAATGGAGACATTAGGAGAAATTTCAGATACTCTTAAACCAATAGAAACACCACCCAAAGGGAAAGGTTATGGCATCTAATTAAATTATATACATGGACTGGAACTGCAGGAACACTAGGAGAGCATCCAAAAGCTTGGGGAAAGGTAAGGAGCTGTACATGCTTACATGGAGAACACTGACTGTCCAGCTGTGTGGACATGGAGCTTCCTCTCACCACGACCTCAGCAAGGCTCGTTCCCTTCTCAGTTTGCAGGAATTTAGCACGGCAGCTCGGGATGCTCTCCCAGGGCTGCCTTGAGTCCTTGGATGTGCCCCAGCACAGCCTCTGGGCCACCCCAGCCTCAGCTGCACCCACGTTTCTTTTCCTTGCCAACATATTTCCATCTTACTCAGAAAGCTGTTTGTCCCTTAATAGGGCACATTTTCCAACCAGCTTTGTTGTTCTGCAAATTATGGGCTATAAAGAATTAATGGTGGAATATAAATCAATTTAGTTCACTGAGAGAGTGTGTGTTTTATGTGGTAGAGGTTTTCAAAGAAAAGTAATTAGTTGATTTGGCATTTTAATCTTCAGAAAAATAAAGAAGCTATTTTTCTCCGAAGAGGATGTGTTTGAACACATAAACATATGCTGCATTTTCTGAAACTATATTAAGAAATATTATTTATTGGTTAGATGTGAAGTAGCTGATACTTATTTCTGTTGTCTCGGGAAGATTCTTTGTGATAAAGATTTCACTAYAGGGACTGCATTTCACTTTCCAAAATGCCTGACTAGAGGCTTGAAAAAAAAAGTCAGAGAGGTCCAGTTCATTTCTCTCCCAGGTTCGTCCCTTCCTCTCCCASGTGGTTCCTTTCAGGGACTGTTTCACGGAGATTCCACGGGGCTGACCTGTCCCAGCAGCTCGTCCCTCCATGGCTGCACCAGGGATTGATTGTCCATGCGGCCACTTCCATAAGCAGCAAACAGGCACCAGGGAACCACAACTCCTTCTGTGGTGCCCGTGTGTGTGTGAGGAACAGCCAGTCCTGCCCGCAGGGGAGGGCCCGCGATGATGGAGAGCGAGCGGCCCCCTCCCGGGGACTATTGCATAAGATGCCACTGCTTTGCAATTTGTTCTCTCCCTGGCTGCAGCCRGAGTGTCTGAAGCCAAAGGGCTGTTTTGTGCCTTGTGAGAGAATAAGCCTGTCCCACTGGTGAGTCTCACTTGCCCTCTCGATGTTTGTGCCACACAAAAAAGGATTCCACCTTCCTCTGTTTGCTGAATTTCCCACATTAACACCCTGGGCGTGTTCAGCAGAGCCGAAGCAGAGCCAGCCAGCCACGCATCTGAGTTTGCTTTCCCCCTGCTCCCCCATAACAACTCATTTAACAGCAGCACAGCAATTAGAAAATCGATATTCCATTCAGACATGACTGTTTTGGCTGCAGCATTGCTTAAGGAGCATCTCTCCTGCCTCATCTTTGCCTGGACAAAGGATATGGCAGGAAGGACACCCCAGTGTCAGGAGATCTGACTGATTTAAGATGATTTCTCTTAAAGCCCACACGGTATTTGCAGAATGTTTCAGGTACAGGCAGTGTGGAGATGACATTCTCCTAATAAGCAGCTCTGTGCCAGGAGTGTGTGTATAAATACAGCTGCAGAGAAATGCAAGCTTGCTTTCTTGTTTAATATCACACCACCCACCTGAATAAAACAGAGCCTGACACATGTCATAAGGAATTACTGGAAGAATGCAAGGCCCTAAGGCGCCGGAGCCCCATTTGTATTCCAGTCGTATTAACCAAAAATAAAATAAATAAGTAACAATCACATCTTTGCCATGAAAGGATTTTCCAGCCATTCAAGCACTGACTACGTYGCTGCTACACATTCCCGAGCTGGAAGTGCAAGGGCAGCAAAGGGGAGGGAAACAGAGACAAAGCAAAGAGCAGAAATCACAACAGAGAAATTAGTGAGTTTTGCTGCTTTTGAGTTCATGCTGGAAGGCTCAGCCTGGCCCAGCTCAGCCCGGCCCAGCCCAGCCCAGCTCAGCCTGCCCAGCTCAGCCCGCCCGGCCCCGCCGCCTTCCCTGAATTCTATAATTAGTAGCAGTGATTATTCCAGCAGGATTCAGAACCCTGCCCATCTGCAGAGTCCAGGGTGGGAGCAGCCTGCTTTGTTTTCACRTTATTTAAAATAAGAACCGTAATTGCCAATTGTTGTGGTGGAAAACCACTCCCTTACGGAGACAGGCACGATGGAAAGCCCTACGTGGGCTCGGGAAAGCCACCACCTTTCCGAGTCACTAGGGAGAGTGGGAAAGCAAAAATTCCCCAAACTCTGAGCAAACCCACCCACCTTCCCCTAAAACTGAAAATCAGAGATACGGTTACTAAATTAAGTAGCAGGAACTCCTGTCGCAGGGAACACTAGTGCTGAAAGCCGTCCAACACAGGCTTGCCGAATCCATCCCACATACCAATTCCTGGTTTGTTTGCCTGTGTGTGCTGTTGTGTAAGCCATAATTATGCAATCTCACAGTTTAGCATTGAGGACATTCCCAGCTTGTTCCACTCGGCAGCAGCAGCTTATGGCCATAATAAGAGAGATTTTTTTTCTGCAAACTTATTGACATGGAATAATGTGACCTCTTGTGTCATGGAAAAGGGCACTGCAAAGATGAGCTCTGGGAAAAAGGGGCCACTGCTGGCCAAAATTACTAGCAGTGGACTTCTAGTTAATGCAAAATTAAGCCAACCATGGCAGGGACATGTGGAACCTTTAAACTGGTCCGTGATGAGGTTTCTATGAATTGCATGCCCTGAYACAGGAAAGTGGGAGCTCTGTGACCTCGGGAGCAGCACAACAAACTGCTACACAGAGAGACACTGGCCTGAGAGAAAACATTTCCCAGTGCACATTTTGATGGAAATGGTAGATAAAATCCCTGGACAAAACAGCCCATCCTCAGTGATCATCACAAACTGCTGCATTTGCTGACTTTTTTTTGATGGGTGATTAGACACCTAAATAATTTTTCAACAAAAAAATAATGAAGATTATTCAGTAGGTTTTTCAGATGAGACAAAATGAGTCTAATTTTGAAGGTTCCCAAATAATTGTAAATAATGATCAGGTGTCAGGAATAGCTGTAATCACTATTTCAAACTATTTCACCTCCAAAACTATCCAATGGGTTTTGAACATCTCTTTATGTTAACTCAGTTTTAGGGCTGAACACAGTTAGGAGGAGTCACTTCCTCCAATGTATTGCACTGACACCCAAGTGTTGTTCTTTGTGTACCAAACACCAGGAGCACAAATCAAATTTAATCCTGTGCTCTTTATGCACTGACATTTATAGAAAGAAAAACGTGTCAGAGGAAGAAAAGTGTCCACAGAACTACTCAGGGCTGAATGATGCTTTCTCAGCTTATCGGTGACAGGGGCTGTGGTTTCAACACATCACACGAGGGAAAATAAAAATGCCAAGATGCAGGTGATACAGCACAGGCTGTTCTGGAACACTGACACTGCTCCAGCCTGGAACTTACTGCAGCCAGCACCAAGAATGCCACGGGCTGATTTGGAACAAAGTAGGGTAATGGGCCGGGAGAAACGAGGGACTGCGGAATCCCAGAGTGGTTTGGTTCGGAAGGGACCTTAAAGCTCATCTTGTTCCACCCCTGCCATGGGCAGGGACGCCTTCCTTTATCCCAGGTTGCTCCAAGCCCCATCCAACCTGGCCTCGGACACTTCCAGGGATGGGGCAGCCACAGCTTCTCTGAGTAACCTGTGCCAGGGCCTCACCACCCTCTCAGGGAAAGAGTCCCTTCCAATATCCCATCTAATCCTGTGGTCTGTCAGTTTGAAGCCATTCCCTCTTGTTCTATCACTACATATCCTTGTAAAAATCCCTCTCTTAAATGTTTAATGGAACCTGATACTTCCAAAACCTTCAGACTCACGACTGGACTGGTGGAATTATTTAGGTCAAGTACTGCTTTGCATGTTAATTTGAAAAAATAATCAAATCTACCGTGAGTTTCAGAACACCAATGCCAGGACAGTCAGCCCACGAAATTATTGATGAGCCTTCAAACAGGACTGAAGCAATTAAGAGCCACATTTGGTTGCCTGAAAGCAGCCTGGTGACTTAAGTCCAGCTCCGAGGCAGAGAGAGGAGATCCCCAAGCTGTCCTTCAGGGCTGCATTCACACACAGGATGGTTTTTTCCCGTTTCTAAAAGTTGTTACTGGAAAATGTCACAATTCATTGCTGAGGTTCCCGGGATGCAGCAACTCTCATTACACCTAAGCCTTCTCAGCACAGAGTAGCCACTGATAACCTGGATGTGTCTGCTGCAGCTGCTGTTCCGTAGGCTGCACTCCCGTTCCGTGGGGGGATTCCCATAATTATTGGCCCTGTTATTTTATATCGCGTTCCTCTGTGTAATGCTGACTCCAGATCCTTTCATTTTAACAAAAGGATGCGCTCCTCTGACACAAGCAGGGATGAGGAGTCTCAGGGATGGAGAGGGATGCTGGAGGAAAGGCAGCAGGTCGTGTTGTGCCTGGGCTGAGGGCACAGGAGCCCTGGAGCCTGTGTCCCTGTGGGAGCCCTGCAGCCTGTGTCCCTGTGGGATACCTGCAGCCTGTGTCCCTGTGGGATACCTGCAGCCTCTGTCCAGTGGCAGCCCTGCAGCCTGTGTCCCTGTGGGAGCCCTGCAGCCTCTGTCCAGTGGCAGCCCTGCAGCCTGTGTCCCTGTGGGAGCCCCGGAGCCCCCATCCCTGCTGCTCCCAGATGCCCAGAACAGACTCGCCAGTGCTTTCAAGGAAAACAGGGGTAGAAAAGGTGCTTCTTCCAACAACACAATAATGGACATATGCAACACATCGAGTAGGGAATGCCTCAAAGTGATAAAAACCAGGAAAACAATTCAAGAGGAGTCTTTGGCTGGAAAAGACAAGGAGAGATGACAGGACAAATTATCAGCAAATRATGCATGGTAAAATCAGGAATGAACTGCCTGTTTCTATTTACTGTCTTTTCTAAAATGGCCAACAAATAGATAATAAAGATGAAAGATAATGGACAATAGAATAAAAAATGTTGGTGCTGTCAATTATGTATCAGACTGTGTCTGTCTGTGGAACTCATTGATACGAGATGTAATTGAGACCAAGAACTTCACACGACTCAAACAGGATTATTATTATTTTTTAAGACAATGAAACTTTTTCTGCCATTCAGAAGAGAGAACAAAGCTCTGGAGTCAGGGAAGAACAGGGAGCTGGCACTGGCTCCTTGGCCACCCCTCGTGTCCCTCTGTTCCTCACTCCCCTGCTATCACAGTGTGTAACTGAGGGTGTGCGGAGGCTCTGCCTGTTGTGTGAGAGGTTGGGGCTACGACTAATAAAGTGAGGGAGAGCCTCAACATGAGTGACTTTATCTAATGAGGGTGAGACACCCTGTCTTGGCTCGTACAGAGAGAGAGCTTCAGATATAAAGGCATCAAGGAAAACTTCTCTCAAGTGCATGTCAGAGCAGGTACAAGAGGGCCGCGATAATGAAAAAAAAGACAAATAATTCTTTGCCCTTTTCTTGCAGGCTTCACTCAAGGACTGGAATTGCTTTATGAATACATATCACAAAGCTGCCAACAGACTTGGGAGGCAGCAGTGTTATACAGAGATCATAAGCCACGTTTAAGAGATGAGAGTTAAAAAAGAATCCAATGCTGCAGTCAGCTGATGATTTTTCCTATCTTATATCTTCTGTTAGAACATGTTTAAACAGAATCAAAATTATTACCCATTCTGTAGGGCTCAAATGCCCGTGTAAATGAAGCTGGGAGTAACTAGTTAGAGGAAGAAGGATTGAGGAGATTAATGTGAGCTACACTCACTTCYCTAGATGGCTCAGAGAGCTTATAACAGAATAGGGATGCTGGAAAGCAATTAAAAGAACTAACTTAAATAAATCTCTAGTGCTGAAGGTTTGCCAGCATATACCTCTAAATTCTCCTCTGATGCAACCAGGCCCCTTCCTCCAGGGATGTTCTAACAACCTCTCAGACATCAGGATAATTATTGCAAAGTGTGACCCAGACTGTGGTTACTGGTATAATCAAAAAAACCCTCGAGGTTTCAAAATTAGACACGGTCTCACCGGCGGAGCAGAGTTTCCAACTCTTGGTAACAGTGTTGTAATGACTAAACTTCAAATGACACTGTCTGTGAGGGAGGACGGCCCCAGTGGGCTGGGGGTGATGCTGGCGCTGTGGGGCTGCTCACTCAGATGGGTTTTTGTTCTCCCAGAGAGGATTGCTGGCAAGGAGCACACTCCAGGAGCAGCAAGGGGAGACGAGAGATAAGGGATCACAGAATCACAGGATATCCTGAGCTAGAAGGGACCCGCAGGGCTCACTGAGTCCAACTCCTGGCCCTGCACAGACACTCCAACAATCCCACGCTGTGCCTGAGAGCGTTGTCCAAACTCTCCTGGAGCTCTGGCAGCCTTGGGGCCGTGCCCATTCCCTGGGGAGCCTGTGCAGTGCCCCACCACCCTCTGGGGAAAGAACCTTTTCCTGATACCCAGCCTAAATCCTCCCTAGCAGAGCTTCATGCCATTCCCTCAGGACAGAAAGAGACAGTATCCAAGTGCTGTTATCACGGGGGAAGGATATGGCTGATGAAGTCCCTGCTCTGGCAGACCAGGCACTGCTGTTCCCTCGTAACATTTTTAAGCAAAACATGTTCCTCTGATATTTCAACTCCTCAAGCTGACTGAGTGTTTGATCCCTTTGGGAAGCTTAAGGACTGTAGTGGATTTGCCGGTTTCTGGTGCACAGGGAACTTCCACTGCTGGGATGTAAATCCTTGCTTGGTTCTAACACGCAATCTCCAATTTAAGCAAACAGGGAGTGAGGGAAGAAATGAAATACTAATTGCAATCCAAATTGCTCCATCTTCCATCCACCCCCTGCCAACCCTCCTCCCTGCTCCCTAATCCATAAAGTCTGAGTGATGATCAGTGAATAATTAATTTGGGGGGAGCTGGGGAGGGTTCCTGCAGGGAGCCTCTGCGGATGTGATATCCAGGAAAGGCAGGGGAGCATCCGGTAGGTCCCAGAGGAGCCCCGGGGTGCCCAGCACCCTTCAAGGCACCCCATGCACGTGGCCCCTGTGTCACTCACTGATTACACCTTGTTGGACAAACCCTCTGTGCTCACCCACACAGACACTGCACAAACCGTGTGTACGTCCACCTTCACTGAGAGCATTAGGAAAAGGTAGGATATGCCATGATCCAGGGAAATCACGGACATGTGATTGATTAAAACTATTCACATCCTGATGGCACTTGGCCTTGGTTGGTGCCTAGGCAGAGGATAAACACCAGACTCCAAGATGAGCAACAGGAGCCCTGAGCCTTTCATTCCAATCCTCAGGAGCCAGGCACTGGCAAAACCTTTGCTTTCACCAAAAGAATTTAACATATAAATCCTCTCTCTCTCTCTCCCTATGTATTCCCATCATCTAAAGTGCTACTATATAGCAACAAACACATCCCTAATGGAACAAATCTCCCCACACAGCCAGGACAGCAAAATATTAATAATTCAAGGTACATACAACCGAGTTATGTAAATCATCTGGGATCTGCCGCAGGCCCGCTCCGCACAGGGATTCCTACGGAGAGGAGGTACTGGGGCTTGGGATGAGGGATGTGGGTAATCCCTCCTGGAGTGGGGGGTATGGTACAGGGCCTGCTTAATCCCAGAGACATCTGTAAACGTGAGCAAAGGGGACAGCCTGATAGAATAGCTCTGGCTTTCTAATTCCTACTACATTTCCATCATTTGGAATGAGGGAATGCTGCCCTCCTGCACACCATCAATCATGTAAAAGGCACGCCACAGCCCTTTCTCGTATAATTACTTATGTAACACAYGTGGATTAAAGCTAGATTCATATTTCTGGCTTTAATTCAAATCATTTCAGTATTTTTAAACAAATTACATTTTAATTCCAGCTAAAATGCATTGGTTTAATTCAATTAAAATAAGTTCTTGCTTTTTTTCATCGCACCTGACCTGAACCGTGTGGAAGAGAACCTGAGACATTTTGTAGTTGTACTGAAAATTAGAATTACAAACACTGGCAACCAGATAAACAAGATCATACTATCACTATCATAAGACAGTGATAAGTGGACAAACTACTTGAAATCTCTCTAATAATAATTTCCAAGGCTCCATATCATAAGGTTTTATTAAAGAGTATGCTAAGGAGGAAGGCCAGAGGAGCATATTTTTCCTCAGTGTGGTTTTTTCCTTCCCTCCCAGCTGATGGATGAACTTGACAGAGTTATTTGGTATTCACAAGTCCTGAACATCATTACACCCAGTGCTCTGCACAAGTAAGAGCCAGCAGTGAGCTCCAGCTCCGGCTGCTGCCTCCAGCTACAATCAGTGGATTTCAGTGCCCGAGCACTGCCATAAGAAATGGGATAACAAGGTACACACGTCAAACCTCCGCGTCTCCCAGCACTGAACAAAGGCTTKGAAACCTTCCCCACCTCACTTCTATGTTCACCTGCAACTCTTTGTCCCTCATACAGATTTTCCAATCAAGGTTTTGCAAGGTTTCAATAAAGAACAGAGTGAAAATTTTTTAAAAACACTCCTTCCTTCCATGAGAGAAAACCATTTCTTCCTAAAACTAATGGTCAAGAGAAATGACAGAGTAGAGGACAGCAAAATATGAWCCAACAAGCAATGCACCTCTCCTAGGAGACAGGAAATTCCATGCAAGATGGCAAACAGAGGCAGATACCGATTGGAAATCCCTTCCCCAGGCCCACACAGCACAGGGCAGAAACTGAGAGCAGGGTTATATCCCAGTAAATGCAGCTGCACATGCCAGACACAGGTAAAATCCCTGTTCTGCCACCTCCCTGCTCCTCTGCAGCTACAGGAGTTGCTTCAATGCCCCCAGCCAAACAGAAAATCACCCCTTAAATAATAATTTCCCACTGAATCCACTTGCTGACCTTCCCAGGATCGTGTGATGTCAGGATTTGCTGGAAGGGGAACACGTGGGCTGGGGAAAGCAGGACTGTTCCTCTCAGTGTACAAGCGACGGTTTCATCACGAACAGTTTTTACAGCGTGCCAGAATCACCCAGACTGGGTTGGGTTGAAAGGGACCTGAAAGCTCATCTTGTTCCACTCCCCTTCCACAGACCAGGTTGCTCAGGGCCGTGGGAGGTGTCCCTGCCTGTGGCAGGGGAATGTTTAAGCCTGGGATGGAAGTATCTTAGTATCTATTGTAAACAAATGTTAATTAAAACAGCAAAGAGAAGAGTCTAGAAGAAACAGAAAGCGTCCTCTGATAGAAAAGCCGCAGTGATGGCATTTTCTTTCTCTTTTTTTCCTTTGAGGTTATTGACATGAAGAGTAATGCTAATGTAATTGCACTGAAATTCATGCACATGAAAMCCTCACCAGGGCAAAGTCAGAATAAATGGTCTGTTTGGAAACAAAATGTTATTGCAATGGAGTAGCAGTATCTGTCTACGACCTGAAGAGTATCAAGACACCAYGGGCCGCAGCGCAGCGGAACTGTCACCCTGGCGCAGTCTGTGCTCGAGGGACGCGAGCAGCGCTCTCCGCTTGTACCCCTGAGGTGTGCACTGATGCACCACCACATCGTGCCTGCCAGGCAGTGGCCACATGAGTCAATAATGTGTATTCAGACAGCGAGAGCAGCAAAATGAAAGCAAGCATCCTCCTATCCATTAATCAACCTGATCCTCGGCTGCGGAGACAATGCCTTCCGATTGCCGGCGTCTCCCCGACATCCCTCACGCGCTAACCATCTGCAGCTGGAATACAATGCTTTGATTACAAACGTCAAAAAGATAGAGCATAAAATTAACTTCTCCTTATTTAGTAGGTTTAGAGAAATGTGGCTTCACGCTACACTAATTCGGTGCCCTCAGTATGAAAACTCCCCATTATGATGTCTCGTCAAATTAGAGCCGACGATCCAACGATGTCATCTCTATCCTCACACAACGCTCTATTTTGTAATTAAGCAGGACAGGGAAACAATGGCCTTGCGTATAGAGAAAAGGTCAGGGATGCAAAACATATTTTTGCAAGCTAATTGTAAGATGCATGAAGCCAATTATCCCAGCAGTGCTGCATATGCCGAAGCAGGAAGGATTTTATAATTTTGCTCCACGACTCCAAGTCGAGTCAACGCACCGGCTGCACCCCGTGGGGCATGGGGCTGTCAGGAAGCGGGGAGTGCAGAACTGGGAAAAAGGCTGGGAAAATTCTTCCATGATTGTATGATTCTATGAAAATCATTCCAGCCTCTTAGCCCTTCCCCTGACATTTATCATGACTTGAAGAATTAGTAGGAGTTAATATAGTCCTTACTGAAAGGCATTAGGCATGACCCCCCCTGTTCCATTAGGAAGTTGGTTTGAATGTGTAGGATAAAGGGAAGTGTTGCTGTATTCCTCTGAGAACAGGGAATACATTTACCTCAGGCAGCCTCTGATACAAGTTCACGGGTATCTGCAAAAGCCAAATTAACAGCAAGAATAGTTGAGACCTTGCTCTTGCCTTGGGAGAAGCTGAAAGGCCCCACTTTGCTTTCAATCCATCTCTGTCTGTCTTGGAGTTATTAAATTATGATTTTTGTTTCTTTCAATGTGTCCCAAAAAAAATCCTTTCAAAATGCCCTCTTTCCATTAACAACATTCACCTTTCTAAAATGTCTAAACTTCCTAATACAATGAGAAGAAGATGAGGAACATCACAGTTTATGGACAGAAATGGTAATTTCCTCCTGCATCTCTCCTTCAAAGCAGCTCTCTCTGATTTTACTCCAGCCTCTTAACACAGCCATTAATTAGAGATCAGTAATTAACTTTCTGGTTCAAGAAATATTTTGCAAAGGAACCCCATTAAAAGGCTGATTTGCATATTCCAGGACAAAGCAGCCTTGGTATAAATGCAGGTACTATATGAGGCCAGTCTGAATTTTGAGACTGTCCTTGAATCTTGATTTTCTGCTGAAAGCTGTTCCCTGATGTGGGGGGAGTGGAGACAGACACCACCCATGGCACGAGTGACATGGGCACTGCTGGATGCTCCTGGCTTTGCAAGATGTTTTATTCTGCATTTCAGCCCCTGTTGATGGTGCTGAATGGTTCCCCTATAAAAACTCAACAGTGTTTCCTCACAATATCTTCATTACAATTAAAACCTGAGCCCAGCTCTCTGGAGTGTGGTGTCAGTGTCACCCTTCAAGGGGTCCCCACTGGGGTAAGTTTTCCTACTCAGAAAGCTTCCCTGGTAATGCCATTTAAGCAAGGAGCCAGAAGAGGAAGCAGCTCTCCAGCACTTGCTCACACAGATCCGAAAGCCCTCCGTGCATTCTGGGGTCTGCCCGTGCCCTACTTCTGCAGGATGAGTCATTCCTCTTTCCAGTTCCAGAGGAAATAGAGCAACTTCTTCATCCTTCGTCATGCAGCACTCACCATATTCTCATCAAACTTAACCAATTTCATCATGCCTAAAAATATTTGCCATATCAGGTTCGTTGGGAATAAACAAATGGTAATTAGATCTCCAAGCACTCCCAAACTAAGTTTGCTGCAAGTGCACAGACGTTCATCAGYTCCTGATGCACCAAAATCAGCTTTGTGCACGTGGAAAGCCCCTACAACAGACAGCATGGGCACTACTGCAGGAATTAAATGTGCTGCAGTACATGACTTGTACAATTCCTCTTCCCTCTGGGGGTTAGAAGCAAAAATTTTGGATGGGCTAAAGACAAAAAGTAGTTTAAAGAGGAAGTCTCAGTAGTGCAAGTCGCTGCTGTTATTAATGCAGGGCTGTACCCCTTCCAAGGCTGAGGCTCATTTAACAATCAACCATATGCTCAGGCTTTTGTAGTGCCAATAAAAGCTTAAATAGAATGTTAGCTCCTGGAATTATGAAAAAAAAACCAACCTTGCAAAATAATCACAAATGTTGGTAATCCAGAGTCCCTTAGCATTAAATGAATTCTAGGTGCACTGAGGCAAAGTGTCCCCAGGAATGATCAATTCAGGGATTACACCAGAACACGGCATTACTCAGAGTACCCATTTTTCCACCAAATCAAGGCAGTCTGAAGGCATTTGTCCCACACAGTGATACTGTGGCCCTGCCCTCTCAGTGCTGGTGTAAAATCACCTCTGCCACTACAAGCAAMCAACCAGAAATGCATCACTACCACCAATTAACAACTGCAGCAGAACAACCTTCTCTCCCTTCTCAGGCTCTACTCCCTGTGCTCCATGTCCAACCCAGAAATTTTCTCCATCACAAATTCTGTAGGAGAAATGTGGRTCCAATTAAGAAAAATCCATCTGCCAAATGCTTGATTTGTGGCTGATTCCAGAGGCCACTACAAAGCCAAGCATTCAGCGCGCCACAATAAAAACTTAGTGAGCTGCTGTAATAAATCAGGAGGCAGAAGACATTGTTAGCAAAAAGCCACTTTTTGGAACCCTTTTTAGCTCTAACAAGCAATCTGACCAGCCAGCAAATTGAAAGGAACACTCATTCCCCAATCGTCCTTTAGATCTCACATTTACATGCTCTGATTGTACCAGATTAGTGCACTTCTCATACAGAATGTGAGTTACACTTGCTCTGATTTTGCTTCTTTTACTCACTATCAATAATTGTATTACTCTAACTGTAACAGGAAAAAAATCAGTCTGCACAAGATTGGCAAAATTTGGCCAATGCACCCATGTGAACCCCAAGGTAACTTGGTGAAATTAGTGCAAATCCTTATTCCAGCTTATTTCAAACAAAAGGTTTCTTCCCAGTCAACATAAAACCCAGTACCATGACAAACAACCGTGTTTTTTCTACAAACRTAAGCTCTGCTGACTGTAACCAGTCTATTTTTCTAATACATCACTTTGAGCAATGTCTCAGATGTTCTTTATGGAGAAAAAACGTTTGGCCAAGGTTTTACTAAGCYGGGCTTGTCCGCGTTGCTCCGAACACACGGACACACCGTGGTGGGATGGCAAGCATCTGGACACGGGGCCCTGGTGGGTGGCAGAGCACCTCCACGAGGAGCCCCCCAATTCCAGCATCAGCTCCTCCCTGGATGCGATGCCMATGCTCTGCTGGATCCCTGGATCCTGGATCCCTGGCTCTCCTCCTGGTGCCAGTGCTGGGTATGAAACCCCAACTGTGCCGACCCAAAGTTCCCACAGCGATGCTGAACCGGTGCCACTGAGACAGTCTGTGACTTTTCCAGTGTTTACTCCAATTTCATTGTTCTCCTCACCCTGGACAACTGTCTCATTATTGCAGGAGGGAATAATTTTCCATTTCAAACTGACATGATGTATTTAAAYGCATGCATTAATCAAACACAGGATAAAAAGCAGAGATATATTTGTTTATGTTCTCTGCCCCACACGCAAGCCACATCCACCTAATTATCTGTCTGAACATGTATGTGCACAGCTCATATATTTCATATATTCATACACATCTGCAGGATAAACAGCACATAGAAGGAAAGGAAAAATAAAGGAACTAGGAGGCAGGAACGGTGTCAATTTAGATACACAGAAGCCAAGTAATAGAAGCATTTATGATCTACTGTAGCTCAGTATTTCAACCTGGAGTGTTTTGACTGCATTTACTGCACTATTCATTTCTTACTATGGCATTCCCACAAAAATTGGCCCACGCTCAGAACAGAACACTGTTGTAATGGTGACTTCCACGAGCAAAGGAGTGGTTCCTGAACAATCAGCCTGGATACAAGATGGAGTCAAGAATCAAATATTTAAGAGGCAAATATTCCAATACCAAATGCTGCTTTGAAACAGTTCTTGGATTACAAGCAAGAAAAGCACAGCAGAAAATGCACAGAAAAATGATCTGAAAGACCTGAGCCCATTCAAATACATTGTCCATATACAACAAGATGGGAATGTTCAGGAAGATAAAATTATCTTCTGTAACCAAAGCCTCACTGCATGACTGAGAGGCCCAGCTGCTGCTTTTCTTTCACCTTTCTGAGAGCAACAGTCCCTAAGGCCAAGCTCTCCTGCGGAGGATTCCTGCTCACCTGACAGATCTGAYACTGCGATGGCAGCGAGGGACTAAGAGCCTGCTGTCAAAAGCCACTGAGTCTCAGTGTCCTGCAGCTCAGGGATGTCTGTGTATCACAGATGAAGTGCATTTTTGAGTGACACCTGCCCAACAGAAGGTATAATCTCAGGTATCATGAAGGTATCGTTCATTTTCAGTTTCTCATACTCATATAAGCAAATCCTTGGTTATTCGAGGCTGCCAAGTGCCACCTCCCCTCTAAGCCACCCTTTGAGCTCTACACTGCAAATGCACTACAGCATTCCCTGAGTCTCCTTAAGGAGAAGTTGCAGTACATCTGGCTCTCTGGAAGCCCAGCCAGCTCTCAGGCTCTTGTGCTGGGAGAGCAGGGAAATTACATGGCTTAATTYGGGAAAATGACTCTGGCTGCAGGGCTGGCCAGAACAGTTAATTCCCATGTCCTATCCTGCCAAATCACAGAACGAAACAAAACTCATCCAGGTAGAAAGAAAACATTGCCTAATTTGCCTGTTCTTCGAGMAAAGCAGCAGCACTGTAGGCAGATCCCGGCCACCCGGCTCCACTCGCTTCCCTCTGGAACACAGTGCCCTACTTCGAGCATTTGGGAAAACTGCAGCACAGGAATCAAACCAACTCTGTCTTCCCAGATAGTAATCCCTGAAAATCTTACTCGGCAATAACCAGCACAATCATTTCATTTGCAGAGTCCAGAAGGAAAAAGCTTAGGAGGCTGCAATAGGTCAGATAAGGAAAAATCCAGATTGACAATTGTTATTTGTGGGCTTTAAAAGCTCGTGCAGCCCCTCCAATGAATGAGTACAGCTAAAACAAAGTAAAAGTTGTCATTGCTTTTAAAAGTGAAGCATTTACTCAATGGATTCTCAAGTACCACCCTGGTGTGTTAAACTCCCTCTGCTACGAACTGGTTACATCAGCGCAYGTATTTCTCCAACCTGGCGGAATTTTCAGATCCAGACTTTTCCCGGCACTTCAATATTTCTGTCACTCCCAAAATTATTTGTGTAAGGTCGAAAGATCTTCCTTTTGGAAGCAAACCACTCGTTTCTTCCTGTGGTTGGCAAAGGAATCTGTTTTACCCAATCATGACCTTGATCCGCATGTGAATTTACCTCGAACGGTGCCTGTCTGATGCTCACACTGACATAAATCTATACATACATAAATACACACAAATCCACTGAAGAGCTGCTCTACTTTCTAACCAGCTGAAGAATAAACCCAAGGTCTCATTTCTCTTTTATTTTGCTCGCAATTTGCTCCAATACCGGCCATCCCACGTGAAATGCTTTATCAGATCCATCTGCACATTCCCTGCAACACATCCCTCCTGGACCGAGCTCCTGTCATGGCTCAGACAGAAAAAGCAGCTCCGGCCACACGCCGAGAATSCATCCCCGTGTAATGACGGCAGACAACGGCGGGATGGAGACGGATGGGTGAGGGGGGAGAGAGGGATTTGGGGAGATTATGGTTGTTATTGTTCCATGTTATTGTTCGTACCGTGTGTAACCCAGTTGTGAGCGGTGTAGTCCAGTGTGGGAGCATCCCTCCCCTCCCTCCCTCACCTGCATCAGTCGGCTCCAGCTGCTGCATCTCTGTGCTATTTATATGCTGGTGCATCAACTTAGGATTTATTGGGGAAGAGAAAGCAGAGCAGTCAGGCTTCTCTGCACCTGGAATTGAACCTGAAAAGGGAAGGCTTGCACCGTATCCTCACCAACAAATTAAAACTACCCCTCCTCCAATTAACCAAGTCTACTTCTATCRGAGATGCAGCCCTTGCTCTGAATAAGATAACCAAGATGTTAACAAGAGCTGGAAAAATCAATATCTTCCTTCTCTCCCCCACACCCTCCCGAAACGTCCCCTTACCTTTCATGGTCCACACTCCTGAAGCCAGGTAAAATGTGCCGGAAGCTGCTGTTCCTATCGAGCTTCGGTTGGCTCTTTGTCCTTTTGATGGAGCCTTTAAGCCGCCGGCTGAGGAACCCCTGTGGGGTGAGACAAGAATACTAAATTACACGGCAGAGGGGAGCGGGCGGCGGGCGCGGTGCCGCCCGTGCAGCCGGGCAGAGCTCTCGTCCGCGGCGGCTCCCGCATGAGCGGCGCTGGCAGCGCCTGGCGTCAGCCAACATCTGCTCCCGGCGCTCCCGGGCCGGGGCTGCGGCGCGCGAGACTCCCCGAAGCCTCCGTTGCCCTGGCAACCATCAGCTCCCATAAAAATCCCGTCTGAAAGACAAGACTGGCACATCGCAGCTCCTGACGAGAGCAGGGGCTGGGCGCGGGTCCGGCCGCCCCAGCCCAGACGCCACCCACGCCGCGGCCGCCGGGAGACGGCGAGAGCTCCGTTACCTGCTCGAAACCCCCCGGATTTGCAGCCATGGCCGGCAGAGCCGGGCTCGGCTGTTTCGGTTACATGGACGAGGCGCCCCTAAAGCTCGTCCGAAYACCGCCTGTGGGCTCGGGGCCACCCGCGCCACCTTAGAGAAGAAAGCGACCCTTGCTCGTTCCTTCTTCTCCGCCGAGCCTCCTCCCTCACGGAACATAAGTCACGGCTCCTGGAGAGCTCCACAGCAAAGCCAGCACTAAACGTTTTAATAGCAAAGCTTCTAATGTGTTATTTGCTTATTGTTAGGAGTTAATGTTCTACATAATCTGAACATTACATTTAATCTCTCCGCTAAATAAGGCAATAAAAGTATAATACTACTGTGCTGGCCGGCGTTCGTGTCTGAGGATGGTCTTACAGGGTCAAGCACTTTAGCCAGGGAAAGTGGGGGAGCATTTTAAAGAGAAACCAGGACTTGGGGGTGAAGCCTGAAGGTGTGTTCCTTTTACAGACCATCACACTAAAGAAATAAATCAGCTCCATACAAATCCCTGCAGAACCTGAGGTTCTGCACACGCCGCTTCCCTTCCCCAGCCCCAAGAAAGTGGGAAGATATCCACGGATCAAGCACAGATTCTGACATGCATAAGGAAAGCAATGTGGGAGTACCACACCAGCATCCCAGCCGTGCCCACAGTGCACCCTCTGCTCCGGGCAGGAGCCTCAGGAGTTTCTCCACTCAACATACAGGAATGGATACTTAGCAGCTCCCTTTTATAAATGAATACCTTTAATATGTCTTGCAGGAAGATAATCACAGTGTAACTTCTAGGTAGCCTGTCATTTGTTCATGCCATTTAAAACACTCTTTCCCCACCTCGGATATTCATGGCTCACATTATGTCTTTCTCAAGCTGCACAGTTTCCTGGGGCACTCTGTGTGGCTCTTGTTATGGAAGTGACTTTCCTGTTTGTAAGTGCACCAAGAATTTCAAACATCTAGATAACCAAAGGTGTTTCACATTTATTAAGTGCCACTTTACTTACAAACGAGGTGTGTAACATGCATTCATGTGAACTGAATATTTCTCCGGGAGCTATTTGCATGACTGCAATAGCAGGAGATGTAAAACACAGGCCATCACATTGTACACTTTGTCATCCTGCACGAAGCCAACGTGTGAGATAACAAAGGCCTTTTCAGAAGGGTTCTGTCCGTGAGAAATACCTTTAGAGAATTTTTATAGTATAGAGAAACACGGCTGTCAAAAAGCAAATTTGAGGATTTGCATTATCTAAAGCATTGTTAAGATATTTCCCTCAGTACTTAGACCTTAGCCAGCCTCCTACTCATCTATCAACGTGGTATCAGCCCTCTACTCATCATATCAACGTGGTATCAGCCCCATACTCATCATATCAACGTGGTATCAGCCCCATACTCATCATATCAACGTGGTATCAGCCCCATACTCATCATATCAACGTGGTATCAGCCCCATACTCATCATATCAACGTGGTATCAGCCCCATACTCATCATATCAATGTGGTATTAGCCCCACACTCATCATATCAACTCTCCATGCTCTTGTTCCCCTGGCCAGACCAGGCTCTGGTTGCCTGCTATGGACACTGGCCAATATTTGCTGTGAAGGAAAAATCAAAAATACACAACTGGCCAATCTCTATGGTATTGCCCTAAACTCTACTGCTGAGCAGGTTTTGGCCCAGCAGTGAGAGCCTGGACTTCCTTAATCACTGCCAGCCCACCCACAACGTGTCCTCATTTTATCAAGCCACTTCTTCAATCCAGGAATAGCTTTGAGCTCTGGACAGGGAGTTGATAAGGAAGAACCCAAATGCTTTCTGCTGCCAATGATGACATTTTTCTTCCTCCACTGTGTATTTCACATCTCCACAACTGTTACATGATTCGTGCAGGATTTGGAAATTAGAATTTAGGGTTGCAGTAAGACATTACTTTCCTTCTGTTTCCCATTGTTTTTACATTTGTTGCCACCAGAAGGAGAACACACTGAGCCRTTTTCTGTTTTCATTGCCAGCTTCCTTGGGAGAATGAGATGTCAGAGATTTTAATGCTGATAAATTATGCTGCTATAGTGATACTTTGCACCTCCAYAGTGCACGCCAGAGATCAGAAAGTCTAATGTGTGAATTAATACCTTCTGTAATTTTTAGATGRGGTAAGAAAAAAAGAGAGAAATTTGTCTGTGGAAATACAAGAGAAGGAGAATCTGACCTGGGTGTGACTGCCGAGCTTTCCTAGTGAGATCATAAGGACATGATCCATTTCTTCTTCATTTATGACTTTAAACAACATTTTATTCTGATCTCCAGACAAACAAGGCTAATCCCACGCTCTGAGCATTGCCTGCTCCTCTAGCTGAGCTGCATTCTTGTGAGTTCCAGCAATTAAAGCACTGCCCTTTGTATTACATGTTCTTTATACACTTTTAAGTTTATATTGAGAGTTGTCTAGGGCAAAATTGTGTCTTCCTATGTGTAGGCAGCATTCACCACCAGTAAAAATATCTTAGCGAAGATTAAACTACTAATTGAGAAAGGTTTCATTTAAAAGTTAATAGTCTCTATGAAATGACAATAAATAGCAATCTGCAGAGCCCAAGAATCCCTTCAGATATAGTAAATCATGAACTATCCTTTAAAATGTAGGCAGAGGTACAAGCCATATAAATTCATCCCTCACACAGCCTAAGGCCTAAGCAAGAGGAGATATTTTAGGGTCTTTACAGACAATCATTGTGGTCAAAAGTATTGGCCCCATGCAATCCAGAGGAGTGTGGCACAGAACTCACCAATCCTGGCAAGAAAAAGGTGTGAGCCGTGGAATCACAGAGTGGTTTGGGTTGGAAGGACCTCAAACAGCATCCCACCCCAACCCCCTGCCATGGGCAGGGACACCTCCCACTATCCCAGATTGCTCTAAGCCCCTTCCAACCTTGGCCTGGGACACTTCMAGGGATGGRGCAGCCCTGGCTTCTCTGGAAACATGCAGAGCTCGCACTGAGCAGTGATTTCACTTCTCAAGTGCAAGGGCGTTGCTTTTCTTGCTTTGTTTCTGCTGCTTTGCCTCTGACATCTCCAAGCCCGGAGTACAATCGCTCTAATCACAAGAGCTGACTGAAGTTATAATAAGACACAAAGAACCAAGGCAGAAGAAAACAAAACAAATCCTTTTGAGGAATGGTTTAATCACAACCACGGCAACTCCAGCTAAAACAGGACGGCACAATTCAAAACAGCACAATTAAATCTGCTGTGATTTAGGCTCTTTTCTCACATATTTGACAAACCCAAAATCCGATGCCATCATCTCACTGCAGACTGAAGAAGGTGGGACTCTCATTTAAATTTTTCTTCCTTATCAAATTTGGCATTTTCAATTATTCTAGAACCTGGAAATAATCTTATATTACAATGTTTGAATATTTTTAATATTATAATACTTCTAAAGCATATGTGCAAACCCATCAGCACCATATGCCTTCGAGATGCAGGAACTGTAAAATTCCACACACCCTGGGGCAACAAGAAAAAAACTAAGAAGAGAGAAAAAGGGAGGGGGACAAAACTGAGCAGAGTGTTAATGACAGCAAAATCTGGAGCTCCTGTTTTATTAAACATAAAGGAGTGATGCAAGTCTTGTGTCTGGAAGTGACTCCCACACCAATAATGTTCACTCGCAGCGAACCCACACAATAAAGTTATAAAGGTAAAAATTCRGCACCATGGAAACACAATAGAGATAAAATTTCAAAAATGATATATCAATAAATCAGGCTGGATGCATCACCAGCAGCTTTCTTTGGAAGAGTCCTGGCAGCTCTCCGTGTTCTCTAAGCTGGGCAAACGGGGAGAAGGGCTGGGCAAGTGGGAGGGTCCCAGCTGGGGCACTGGGAGAGCACTGGGCTGACAGCAACAGACACAGTCCTGGCTTCTGCTCTCGTCCCAAACCCACACAGAATAACCACTACAAACACAGATCACAGGAACTACTGAACAGATGGGGTTATTTTTATAGTTCTTCCACATCTTTTTGTTTTAGTTCAAGCAAATCTCAACTCCAGAGGACATGAGAGGACATCAGAAATTTTTTCACTACTCATAATAAGGAAACTGCTATAAATAAGTATTTGCTGGGAGTACAAATGTGTAATGCAGCCTTTCATCCCAGGTGTCCATGTGTTCTGGTATGTCAGGGATAAGCTTAGAGGTATAAAATTGGGAGTAAATCTTTTCTACCAGACCCATCCTTATTCTGGGCTTTAGAATTTTAATTTTTTATATTAAACTTAATTTAATTCTGGAATTAGTTTGGGTTTTTGCTGCTCTTGCACAGCACATGAAAATACCCTTTTATTGAGGCTCCACTCAATGGATAATTTAATATTTGTATTTGTGAAACAAGTAGAGCTGTGCCAACACTAAGMCATAAATGCACCAAACAAGTGAATTTACCCATTTTTACAATTACCAATGTTAGTCTTAGCTTTCAAAATAAAAGAGAAACCTCTTTTGGGCAGCATCTGACACCATTGTTAAGGTAAGGACACCTAAGTGCACATTTTTACCATTCTCTCTACAGAACACGACGACATTAAGCTACCCCAAGAATGCACAGACCAAAATAACACTGAGGGTGAGTTTAGGCATCAAGAACAGAAGCAATCCCCTGAGTGGTCCCTGGCACTGAAACAGGGCAGGAAGGGAATTTCTGTACAGCACTGACCTTTATGGATCAAATATTTTTCATTTGTTCAGTSCTAGAGGCACAGGGCTGGAAGTGTCTGTAGCCCCTCAAACACTTCATATATCATTTATTTCTGTCAGCTCTTTTGATTTGAACTTTGGAGTTATAAGTTGCTTTCCTATCCTGCAGTTCTGCTCCTGTCAGGTGTGATGAAGGGCTCTGTTCAGGAGGTGGCCAAGCACAGGACCCCTATGGAATTCCCTTCCCCAAAAAGTGCATTTCTAGGACACACACTGCCTGCACGGGGGCTGTTTTGAACCTGGGCACATGGGAGGCAAGAGAGTGTCAACCTTATGAGAAACATGCAGAAAATTATATTTTTGCAAGTTTATCAACCAACAACCYCAAATTCTGTTTACATGACAAAACCCAGCTTGCTCTGATCAGTAGGATTTGCCCAGTGCAATCCCAGGAAAAGGCAAAGAAGAGCAACAGCCTCCGAGAGTCTGCAGAGTGGGAGAGATGTGAACTTAAAAGGAAAACCAAACCAGTTTATTACCTCTGGACCTAGAAATGCCCACAGATTAACATGTGTTCTCCTTCTGAACCCATTACTTTGTTCAAGTGGGTGCAAAGTCTCTCAGTTTCTCTTTCTCCAGTTTATTTGATAAATCTCAGGACTCTTCCCCATCACCCTGTGAGCCCATAGAGGCAGATGCAGATCAGAGAATCATGGAATTGTTAAGGTTGGAAAAGGCCTTTAACATCAAGTCCAACTGTCACCACCCTGTTCACCACTAAACCACGTCCCCAAGTGCCACATCCACTTTCAGGGGTCATGACTCTACCACTTCCCTGGGCAGCCTGCTCCCATGCTGGACAATCCTTTCCATGAAGAAATTTTTCCTAATATCTAATCTAAACCTCTCCTGACATCTGAGTAAGAGCAAGGAACTGCCACTTGCTCTGACTGACGTTGCCTTAAAACATTATTCTAGAGGGCTAAGGAAAGCCCCTCTGAGACAGAAGCGTCTTGGAATTAGGATAAACCCCAAGGAATGACAAAATAGCTGCAAAACCATTGCATGACCAGTGATAACTGCAATAAAAACTCCAATCCTGCTGCTCCACACGCTGTGGTCAGACTCGTGCTCTGGCAACTGGAGTTAAAGGATAAACATGGAGATACAGCACTTAGGATCATGAGAGGATATGTCTGGGAGCCAGGCCATAAAGCAGCCCTGGAATGTGAGAAACAGCTCGTGTTGTAAGTGCTGCTTAGCAACACTGCCCTGCCACGGCCAGAGATTAATCAAATCTGCAGTGTCATTGGAAACACTCAGCTCAGTCCATTTGAAAAATCAGATGAAGATGCACTGATGTGGCCCAGGTCACCAAGGGGACAGCGTGGGTCTGTCCAGGTCACCAAAGCTGGAATTACGTCAAATGAGAGGCTCTGAGAGTTAATTATGAATATGGGAAATCTCACACTTGTGAGTATCAGCAAATCACAGAGAAGCACCAATAACACAACACATTAACACACAACATCTCATCCCTTTCCAGCCTCTGGCCAATAATGGATTGCTGCTTAGGCTCTATTTTTGTAAATATATTACCTATCTTGTTGAAACTGCCTTGGTCACGGGGTCTTCCCCTACTGCCCTGGAGAAAGGATTCCACGGACTGGGAGCTCTCAGCACCATGCATTGCTCAGGACATTCTCCTTGATATTTTCAACTAAATGCTTCTTTGCAGAATTTCACTCTGTTCCTTCTCTGTTCTTTTCTGTTCTTTTCTATCAGGGAAAGATTCCTCTCCCAGCCTCTGGTAAAGTAACAGAAACCTTGGGAGGTTCCAACTAGCGCTGATGGAACATGGAACACGGATAGGGTACAGGTGGGACATGAATAAAGTCTGAATGAAGGAATGCAAGTGTCAGGAAGAACCCAGAAGACAACCACAGCTCAACAGCCATTGTTATGCAGGAATCACCTGGTTCTTCAATTCAGACTCTTTTGTTCTCCTATTAAAACAAACCCACACCACTCTGGATTATTTGTTCCCAGCTCCGTAATTATCGTCCTGTCAACTTTTCATATCCCAACAAGACAGAAAAATGTTCCTTTGGAAGGTAGGAGAAGGGTAATTGAGCAATCAGGGATGAATGATGCAGAAACAGAGACACAGGGAGAATGCAAGTAACCTTGAGGAGCAACCCAGTTCTTCACCCAGAGAGAGGAGCACTGGGAACAAGCTGGCTCAGGGAAGCCAAGCAAGGATGGCACTTGGGGAAGGATTTTGGTGGGATGAAGCAGTTTCCTTATTTAATAGGCACAAGGGAGTCACCCAACCCAGAGGAGAAACTGTTTGTATACAAAACTCCTTTGTCTTTGGTGAAACAGATTCCAATCAGGCAGATATTTCTGAACCCTCAGATATGAAGAGAATGAGTGTCTTTTAGATTAAAAGGTATAATCCCCAGCTGACAGACAATTATTCACACTCCTATAAATTTAAACTTCCACAATACTTTTTTTGTAGCATAACAATAACTTAAACACTCAATATGAGCTGTGATTCATTACTTTCATCCTGCTTTTAAAATGTAGTTGTGATTTAACCGAAGATAAAGTAAAGAATTTATAGGACATGGTAGCAATGTCTGTTTGGATCTTTGGTGAGCTCAGTCAGGCATGAAAAACAACCAAACTCTGCAAAAATCAATGGTTTCTATCCCTCAGATTTTTTATAGTTTCCCAAGGGAAAACACCTGCAGGTTTTTCAGACTTCAAGCCTGTGCAGAAAGTTCTGGTGTGGAATTATTCAAAGGGTCCTGCTTGCTGTGACAGGTAATTGAGTGCAGGGCATGTGGCCAGAGCCATCCTGATCCAAGCCCCCTGGGGCTTTTGCCATGGGCTGAGGAGCCCAGGAGCTTTCAAGAGCTGCACTTTGGAGCTGTTTCTGTGGGGCAGCACTTCAGCTCCAGTGGCTCACTGACCGCTGAGCTCAGGACAATCACACCAGGTACAAAACCCGGCTAGGAATCGTCGGCATCGACCAATGTGCCCTTCTATTTCAGGAAAAAAGGTATTTTTTCATATAAAGCAGATTAACTTAATTCTTCCACAATCTCAGAAATGAGAATATGCCTTTTAAAAGCCAGTCCCCAGGCAGATCCATGCTTCAACAAGCTTAATGTCCAAGGAGGGAGAAACGAGGGCACGCTCGCGGAGGTGGGAGAGCAGGTAGGAAATGCTGTCAGAACAGATGCTGTTGGCAGGTCACAGAGAGAAGAGTCTGAAGGCAGAGCTGTCCAAGTGATTTGCTGCACTGACTACCCACAGATAAACTGCAAAGCCAGGATTACTTCTCAAGTGCTCCTTCCTATGCCAGCACTCCAACCATCCAAATACATTGCTCCTGGTAAAACAGGTATCAGAGCTTTCCAAGATGAGCAATAAACACACAAGGGAGAGAAAACCATCTCCATAAATCTCTTTACATTACTGTTCCCTTTTCAAGTCCACCTTTGGATACGAGACAGAGTAAACTGGTTCATGAGTGTCTGTTATCTGTGCTCTCCCTACTTTGATTTATGGCCTCAGAGTAGGACATGGATGTCCTGTTGTGTCAGGCATCTTCCTGCTCACTTCCACCTGAAACCTCTGGAGCAGAGCAAATACTGGAAGAGAGACCCCCATTTTCCACAATATTGAGGGCCAACTCTAAGTCCACAGGAAGGTATCAACACCAAGCTGCTCCATTTTCACTGACAAACCTTGTGTGCTTTTAGGAAAACATTTTCTACCAAACCAGCTGCCAGGCCAATAAATTTTAAAAAGCAGTTGGTAGATGATGTGTTTAGAGTAAAAAAATATTATTATCTTTTGAATGTAGGGATTCATGGTGTAATTTTGCAGTAAAAGTTACTCATTCAAATATGAAACTCATGTTTCAGGCAGATGCTCTTGGCTCCAAAGACTTTCTCCACATTTCTGAAGCTTAAATTGGAACATTTGTATTCAGCAATAATTACAGCTGCAATCAACCAAAAATGCTCACTTTTGTAAAGGTGTGGGGAATACCAACTGGAATTCAGATGATACATCAGTCTTGCATTTTCCCTATCTACCTCCCTAGACAACTTTACTTCTAGACATTGTGCAAATAGTGAAGATGAGGTTCATTTATCCTCATCTCAGAATTTACGAAAATGAGTATTTTGGTTTGATTCACCTTCTACTTCCACCTTTGGAAAAGGGAGAAAAATTACAGTGAAAGGATAAATAGAACACACATATGACACTTCCAGGAGTACCAGCCTGGCTTTCATGATTTTTCCATCCTTCAGGACACACAGATCAGAGAACTTTTTGATTAAGAAAGCTCAGAGAGAAATGAAAACTAAGGCAAGACTACTCCCTGCTCTTTTTCTCCACCTTTATTCCTTTCCTTTTGCTCCTCAGCTCGCACTTTGTGTCTGATTTTGGGCTGAGGTGCTGAGGAAGGTGATGTGAGGCAGCACAAAATTGCACAACTGACAATTCTGTTAAAACACTCACACTGAAAGATATAAACCAAAAAGAATATCCTTCAGGAACTGGAGGCAAAAATTAAGTTCACTGCTGGTTTATCCCTCAAAATAACAAGACAGACATTGCAAGTGACAGATCCTATTCTTGGGTCTTAGCAGTGATTATTTCTTGCCTAATTATTAGCAGTGGATTTACTATCTTTAAAGCAGAATTTTGTCACCCAGCAGGAAATTTCAATTCTATCAGGCAGATTTAAGTGTCATTCACTTATTCCGTAACTATTTTTGACTTTGCTGCTAATTATCAAGGAAGGCTTCGTTCCCAGAGGGCCTGAGGGCAGGGCCAGCATGTGTCCCTCAGTCACAGCCAGCTGCCACACCAGCTGGGACACTCCCTTGTTTCCTAGGAATGGATATGAAGGTATCCTCCTCCACCCTCCAAGAACAGCAAAAAAATTTTTCCTTATGTGTCTAAATGTCCTCTCTCCAGGAGCAACTTGTACCCATCACCCCTCACCTTTTCCATGGGACTCCTTGGAGAAAGTAAAGTAAAAGGAACCTTGAGTTTACTCAAGTAAACTTGATTATGTACTCCAATGAGGCCAGGCTCTCCCATCATGGGAATGACACAGACATGATCTTGTAAGTGGCAGGAATGAAGGGAGGGGACAGGGACAGAGACAGGGACAGGTTACGCTGCTCACAGCGAATCCCATTCTGCAGAACTGTGKCTGGAACTCCATGGAGCCATTCAGGAAATAAAGACATGATTAGTTCTGGAGCTAATTTCCTTGGTGCTTTGAAAAATGTTGCAGGGATGATATGATCCACTGTAATTATGGAGGAAGATAAAGACAAGAAAGTTGCTGGCGGAGCGCCAGGCCTGGGAACACCTGAACACCTCAGGAAAAGCATCAGAGCTTCCCCAGCTCTCAAATTATCCTTGATGCCTGAGCCATGAATATCACCGGGAAAAAGAGAGTGGGGGGAGGACAAACACAGCCTATTGCTTATCAGGGTGCAGTGCTGAGGAAAAGTGACAGCATGGAGGAGAAAGGGAATCTTGTTTCCATGGCAACTAAAGTTTGAAAAAAGTATATAGAAATCAATGTCATCTTACCATGTGTGCTACACCCAGAGCCACGGAATGAAGTTCTTTAACTGCAATATCCTGAGTCCATGCAATCACCAGGAGACCACGGAATCAGACCTGCTGTTCCGAGTAGCTGCACTTGGTTTGGAACAACAGTGGCACCACCTGGAGAAACAGTCTCACATGAGGCAGCACCAGTCTGGGGTTTGGAGGGCAAGAAGACACCTCCAAAACAACTTCCAAATGATCCAACTTAGCAGCCCTGCTCTATAGGAAGACCCATAAGCTCCTCCATGCCTGTTAAAACTCAGTCAGACACTTCTAGAGGGGTGAACAACACAGACAAGATCCCGTCCAGTTGGGATGAGGCATCTCTCACATGATTTCCTGTCACAGCACCTCRTTATTATCAAAGTACACAGGTGCCATGTGACCCATCTACCATGAAAGTCCAAGAAATTATGGCTTAAAATAYGGCCTGGTTCTGGCTATTAAGGAGAGATATTTAGTCTAAGTGAAAAAAAATCTGTCTCAGAAACAAAACTTGGTAGAAATGCATTGAAAACTATTCAGGGTGAACTGTGGCAATGACACACATTTCTATTAGTTCCAGTGCAATGAATTTACTATTTAAGATAATACCTAATATCCCTGAGCTAAAGCAATACAAATTCCCAAATGGAAGAAGTTCAGAGATGAAGGTCCTGATGCAATGGGCACTCATGTTCTGCTGAAGGTCTCTGGGAGATTCAGATAATACCTTCCACTCTGACTTGTCTCCTGAAAGCACAATGTCAGTGCTATTGAAAGAGGGAGAATGGAATGTGTTTATTATCCTACCTTTCATATCTGCAGGACAATTCTTTATCTGYGACCCAGAAACAAATTAAAGGGACACTGTCATGTTGTGTATTTTAATGGCCCTCTTTTCTCTGTGCTACCAGCAATCTGAGAGTTTTCAGTGCCCAGAGGTTTAAACAAATTGAAGCCTTTGTTTGTTTACTTTCTGCCTTTCATTCACTCCACAGAAATGAAACCAGTCAGATCCATTTGCCTCCCTACAGCCTATCAATTAGTCCAGGCTGTTTGCATTTGGGCTTCCTGGGCAGAGACTGAAACATTATCAAATTTTTTCTTGTAGTAGTTTTGAAATGAGCATTTCTCTTCAAATCATCCTTAGGAAATGGAAGTCTCTAGAGAACTGATATGGATTGCTGAAAAATCCAGTGAGAATCTGAGGTTGTTTCTCTGTCTTTGTGGAGGGAATTCAAACAAAAATACACCAGAGCACCTGAGTGTATACTGAACTGTGAAATTGCCAGAAAAAATGCCAAACAAACATGTTTTAGAGAGTAAAGGCCAGTCATCTGGCCAATTTTAACCACTTTCAGCATTTTAAATGATGCCTTGGTTGGTTTTGTTCCTTATGAGACRGCCAGAAGCACAACTGCACAGTCCCAACTGTTTTATACAGATTTTGAATGATAGGGAAAGTGGTATAATCTTCCCATGCCTTAGTTTCCCATTTATTTTCAGGCATTATGGTAAATTGCAACCCCACAGTGCCTGCAAGCCTGAATTCATTCAGATTGGCAGAACACTTTAACAGCTCCAGATGAAAGGTGCTACAGAAGTGCCAAGTACTATCACTGTAATTATCATTCAATATACACTGATCAAAAGAATGAAATGTGAATTAGCATTTCCTATTAGCCCTACTTACTGCCTAAATGTTAAATATTCCTCCCATGGGCTCTCTCCATGAAAACACACAGGAGCTGTTGGTATTCCTCATCTGGCCACAACACTGCTTCCCCAGGAGTGGAGGAATGGAGGGATCTGAGGAGTCATGAAATCAGRAGAACAACACAGGTTTATCCCACAAAAATTTGCTCAGGCTTTCCAGGGAGAGGGAGCTTGGAGCTGCTTTCTCACTCTCACTCCTTTCCTTCTCTTTCCTGGAACAAGGAATCTGTCCCAGTCCCAAGGATTTTCTGCTGTTTACCTCCTTGGGACCCTGAGCCCTTCTCTGAGTCACTGCGTTTCACACAGCCCAGAGGAATCGGTCCAGTGTCCTCAGAGGCTGAGAAAGTGTAAACATTTGGAATAGTTGAACAAAATCAACGGAATTGTGCCAATTTAGACCCTGTGCAGAGCCAGGCAACTTCCTGAAGCATTTGTTCTCCCCTTTCCCACCCGAGAACTACACAGTATTTCACTTTATTTTCCCTAGAAGCACAAGCTTCCCTGTTTATCCACTGCCCAGGCCTCACACAAGAAACAACAACGTGAGTTTCTGCCCTAGTCCAGAACATATTTCAGCGGTGTTGGGGCACAGAAATTCTGTGATTTGTGGCATTTCCCTCTCAGTGGAAGCTGCAGATTAAACCAGGGGCTCTGCTGGGCACTGTGGGGATCCTCACAAAGCATCCTCCAGGTGTAACAGCACCAGGTCAGGTCCCATCCCCTCCTCACTGCCACGCACCAGAGCCAGCCCTGCCACCACCCTGTGGAACCCTGTGCTGTCCAACCCTGTCAGTCTGACAGCAATCAAAAGCAGAACAAACCCCCACAAAAACTACAACAGGATTACCAATACTCCTATAGAAAAGTGGCCTCAGTGTGTGAATTAAGCTGTTGATGAGCCCTTATGCTCTTTTTTTCTCTAAAACTGTCCTTTAGACAGCTGCAGGCTCTGAAAAAGAGACCTCCCTYGAACACAGTCAGTTCAAAAAGGGAAAAAATCCATAGCCTGCCTTGCTGAGTCCCTTTCAGTGAAGCAGGTCATAGCACCATGTCTTTTATCCTGTCATTCCTGTCTCCAGCTTGATGCACATCATAAATCCACAGTGGTTTGGACTGCAGCTCTGTGCTGAAATCTGACAGTCCCTCCTGTCTCTGACCATGCTGCCTTCCAGGACTCCCCAGCTGGAAATCCCAGGCTTACTTAAAAAAAATTCAAGATACAAGGTCAGACTCAAATAATTAAACATATATTTACAGTAAGGTTCATTTTCCAGTCCCTGTGGTAGGGAGCACTGAGTAGGGAAAAAGATTCCCTTTTTGAAAATGAAATTTTTCCTTCAGACCTTAAGTAGAATTTATCTTACATCTCATAAAGCACAAGCAAAAATTAAAGATCAAAAATATCCACAAATTCACGTTAATAAGATGACTTAGAAAAATAAGACAGAGGGCTGTAATTTAAATAACAAGCAATTAGAAATTTGACAACATGAGGTGCTGGCAGAGAAAGTAAGAAAGTCAAGAATGTCTGCCCTGGGAACAAGGACTTGGGAGGCCAGGAACCCACTTACTCATTTTCACATTACAGCATCAATTTGGAGAATATTTAATTCTCTTGAAACTGAGAAGGATTTCAGAGAGGTAATTAGGAATAGTTTAGCTAGTGGTTAACACCAGGACTGGGAATTAGAAATGAAGAAATTCGGCTCAGGACGTATTTCTGGGCTGTGGAGCACAATCAAATTTAAGTTGGTTAAGTTTTGCCCCTCCTCAGTTTTCCCAGCTGTAAAAGGAGGGTGGTAAGAACAAACCACCTTTGTGGAGAGCCTGGAAATCCATCCACAAAAGGTGTTAAGGTACAAAGTCTGGGTGCTGGGGTACCTGACAAACCCGCTCTGATGGCCAGATGAGCCCTCCTGATTTCTGCTGCTCAGTACCAGGGAGACTGCAAATAACTGCAGAGACTCCAAACGACCTCATTTTTCTTCCAATCCCTAAAATGCTCACAAACTCAAAGCTTCCAGGCATGTCCTGTTCGAGAAGTGGTGACTGAATTGACAGATACATTCTCCAAGTAATTTCCATATTTCTTGCTGCCACTAACACTGGTTACCCAAAGTCAGTTGCAGTTGACAGTTTAATGATAATGGCTTTATGTTTATATATCATCTGTGATAATGTTCCTATTCTCCTTAAACTCAGTCCCTGTAGAAGGGGTACTTTAATGAATGCAGCCACAGACCAAAATGATAGTAATTTTCCCTTTGAGCTGCAATGGTTTAGTAAACAATTACATTTCAATTAAAGAAGGGTGATCATGCCGAGGGAAGTGCCATTCCACTCTCCACACAATACAGGAACATAAATTCTCCAAAGTCAAATCATTATAATATAATTTACATGACTGCTTTCAAAAAAAAAAAAAAAAAAAATTAAATGGAAAATAGAGTGTATTATGCACAAGCAAAAACTTGGGGGAAAAAAATCCTTCAATATCTTGTCCACAGCAGCTTGAACTAGGATCCCATTATTTAGGATTATGTTCAGTGAAGAGGAATGGCACAAGGGCTCTTCACTTTCATCTCTCCAGGAGTTTGAATTTACTGCCATTATTGTTTAATACTTCATTTATCAAGGATTAAAACCAGGATAGATGGAGGAATGCCATAAGAGTAGCTTATGATGTATCACTGCAAATTCAGCTGTGCACCGAGCCCAAACAGGCAGGAAAACTGCAGGAAAACAAGTTCACGTTACAAGGAGAGGAAAAACTAAACCCCCCTAAAATAATTTTTTTTGCGACCATAAATGGTGCATTATTAAAGGGCCAGAGAAGCACAGGGATGACACACAGACCACAAAGGAGAGCTCCTGCTCCAATACATCACACTCCAAGGCAGAACCACAGACACCAGGCAGATGATGAAGGAACACAGGAAAACAAGGAGTTGATGCTTTTTGACTGAAAATGAATCACAGTCTACCACTGGGTTTGGCCTTTGAAAATTCTCTGAGAATTGCTTCCCTTCCAATCCAATTTACACAATTCCATGGAGGATGGCCTGACCCTGTAGCCTAGGGCTGCAATGTGTTTTTGGGGATTTTGGGAGCCAATGTGGCTTCAACCAGAAGAAGCACTGAAGTGGTTTTGGTGATCCTGGAACGCAAATGATTAATACTAGAACTGAGGATTAAAGGTCTGAGGAGAAGAAATCCTAAATTCTCTCTACAAAAGACAGAATACAGATGATTCCTCAAGTTCTTTGCTGATTTGGACTTTGCTTGGCCTAGGATATTTTCCTAGAAAACGAACTAAATTGGGTTCTAACAGAAGGAGTCAATAGATGGCAGTGCTTGATGGGATGGGAGCGAGTCCTCCCCAGTGAGACTCAGCAAATCCACCCCTGCACCACTTCCCTGCAAGGTGGGCAGAGTGAGAGGATTTAATTAGCACTCGCAGACTTTGGCAGCTTCTGGTCCCTGAGTTTGACAAAACACCCCACAAATTTCAGATTTAACCATCTCACACCTCAAGCTATTGGGATTCAATGCAGGGAAGCAAAATGCTTCTCTGGATTCTCCAAAATGGGCACGGGGAAGGGTCCAGCCCTCGGTCACGTTGGTGTCTCCAGCTCTGGAGCATCACCAGCTGCTGCCAGCTCGCCACTGGAAGTGGAGACTAAAACCTGAACACTTGGTTCTTAGAGCAGGCTCAGAACAAGGGACCTCAGCTGGGAGACCACTTGGGCTGGAGCCTCRAATTTCTCAGTCTGCATCAGCTCATACAGAGCTCCGAGAGCACGGAGGGGAAGGGAGGGATGTACATGGAAAATTATTATTTTACAGCATGAGATAACTAGGACTAGAGAAGATTTTTCCAAGTTTAAGAAGCTTTATTAAAAATTTCTGTTAGTAGAAGGACTAAAAACAGCTAGTCACAAAGACTTGATTTTCAAGGTTATATTCTATAATTCAAAAAACTACCAGGAGCTCCTGTTTTCAAAAACCACAATGCCCAATTAGCTGTAACTTGCCTGGCAAACTTCTGTACGGGAAGGGAGCTCCCAAAGGAAGTTCCCAAATTTCCACCCTAGTTTGCTTTAGTTTTGAAATGAAAGCAAGCAATTGGGAGTGCAACGCTGTCAAAATAGCTGAACCCAGTAGCTCCTGAGCTTCCCAGTCCCTTGGAGACTCAACAGCAGAAGGATGGAGATGTCAGGGAAGAACAATCAGCTGTAAAATATGAAAAGCTTACAATTTCCAAACCTACAACAGCAGGCTCAAAAGTAACAATCCCATTACCACTAAACTAAGGCACTAATTACTATTCCCAGTGGCTGGAGTGGACTGACTGCTAATGTTCCTCTGGTTAATGAAGGAAGGTGAGGGAGAATATATTTCTTAAGGCAGACATCTGCTGAAGGCTGGGCAGCTGCACCAACTGTACCTAATGAAGCCATTCATATTAATGCAGTGGCACTCGGAGGGTGAGCAGGGAAGAAAYGAGATGATGGTGGATTTTAACTCAGAGAAGACAAATGTCATGTATTACCCGTGTGATGACTCCCCTTATTTAATCCACACTGAGTAACAGAGCTGCTCAAAGAAAGGAACCTCATCCCACGTCGGCTGCTGCACCTCCAAAGGCTGACCTGCTGAATGCTAGAGTAACTTCTCTAAAAGAATCAAAAAGCAGGATATTTGCCATTGGAAAGGAATAAACAGCTTTTTGTTTTCACTGACTACAAGTACACTAAGAAAAATACTCCCAAATCCTCTGTCTTGTGAAGAATCCAGATTTTCCCATMATTTTTTGCCTTTTTCACCAACAAGCAGTAGCTGTTTAAGGTTCAAAGACACTCATTCACTGAGATGGATACATTCTCATGGTTGAAAGAACAATTTATAGAACTAAAATAAACTCCTTGTCCAAACTGCTAATCATGACTCATTCAGCAGTGCAAATGTTCTCAGGTGAACTGGGTGTGCTCAGATTGTTTTTCTAGATTGCACCATTGTCTTTCCTTTGAAATTCTGGTTCTGCCTCCCTGGGTTTGTTAAGCAGCAGCTGAGTCTGTAAAGGAGGTGTGGCCTGCAGAGAAAAACCTATATGGAGCAAACCAGCTCCAAGACCACTTGTGTCTTCTCTGAATAAAAATACCTGTGGGCAAGCGGAGAGCCAGCCCAGAGAGCTGATGGAGCAGTGCAGGGAGTGGGGAGGGGAGTCCTGTGCTCAGACTCCTCACACTGCGCGGAGACTGGGCAATGACAGATCCCGCTCCTGGGGTCCTCGTTCCATCGGTAAGTGGACACAGCAGTGCCCTTCCCATGGAGCACCAACACCACKGTCAGTCATGTTAGCGACCAAACCAGTGACGTGAGCAGAGCACCTCGAAGCAAAGCGATTGAAGCCTTGGAAAAAGTGAATGGCTCCTCGAGGCTCCTGCTGGGACAGGCTCCCAGGCTCTGCGAATCCCAGCTTGGCAGCTGTCCCGGGAGTTAATGACAGGTTCCACTAGAGGAGATTTTCTCTCTGTAGGAGTATGAGGACACRCTGTACAGCTGCAGACAGGTAAATACACCTATGAATACACTGCACCAGGACTCACCAAGGAAACCTCTCCAGGAAAGTCTCCCGAGGGAAACAACTTACCCAAACGGCCCCAGATTCCAGGACGCGTTTTACAGTTGCCTGTTGCTAACAGTATCCAACACCACCCCACTTACCTAAAAACRAGTAACCAACCAGTTTCGGATGCAGCACTTCTTCTCTCAGGATGAGCAAGTTCCTCTCCCTTGTGGCAACCCCCCAGGACACCCACTAAGATCCCACAGCACCCATGAAGAGGGCAGACACTGACCGTGACCCGGAAGGGCGTGGTGGCCGCAGGCTCCATGCTGGGGTTCTTCTCCGAGATCCCGCTGGGCATGCTGCGCCTCTGCCCGCACCTCTCCGGGGGGGACTCTGGGGGGGACAGAAAACAAGGCACGGTTACAAACCCAGGAGCACAGGCACAGCCCSGGAATGCCGGCAGAATCCCGTGCAAAATGGGGCGTCTTCCTCAGAGATGCCCTCGCAAATGAGCCAACGCGGCGACCCCACGGATTCCACCCGCATTTCCCCGAGCTGCCTGGAACAACATTCCATCAGCAAGACTTTCACCCTCAACAAYTAGCATTTTTTATACAACTGTAAGCTTCAGATAATGCCTGACAGGTTGGCATTATCATTATTTCCAGTCTGCAGATGAGTAAACAGAAACCGTGTTGAGATGAGTGAGAATTATATGCAAAGTACAGATCCATGCACTTGTGGATTTGATCCTCCTCGGGGAAACTGCTAATGGGGTTAGAGGCACATGATGCTTAAGTTACCTCTCTAATACCTCTGGCAATTTGCTTTGGAACTAAGAAAAAAAATCATTAAATCCTGCTTTTGCTAATGTATAAAATGAGGATAAGAATACTTACCTCCTCCCCTGCTGGCAAGGAAAGGAGAGGGCTGACAAGGCAAAATTAACAAATATGCCCAGCACTAAGGAGATTTAGAAAGGTGTTAGGACAGGTCAGCTACAGCTTCATGAGGTGGGGTTTCCTTGGCTCAGAAACCCTCTTTGAAAGCATCGTGGAACTCGGGAAAATAGATTTCCAAGCTGCCATTCAGTGATGCTCAGACCTTGTAACAAGTTTCCCTTCCCAAAACCACTCCGGAGTCCTCCTTAGCCAAGCATTTCCATGGAGGTTGTCTCCTCAGCAAGGTTCTGCCCTTGCCAAGGCCTGCCATCAGCCAGGATCCATAAGAAACAACAAACACCAGCAATTCCACTCAACAGTTCCTGAGATGTATCTTTAACTAGTCCAGAACAGATTGAGATTCCAGCCATGGACTGGGTAAGGTGCTGGCTCAGTGACATCTTCCTTGGTTGCCATGTAACCTGTGTGAAACTCAGACAGCCCAAATCAGCAGTTCACTGCCTTCCCAACTTCCAGCCTTCAAACGTCTGGGGCACTTTCTCTGCAGAAAGCTGCACKTTGAATCTCAAGCAGTAAAATCCTTTGGTGTCATCTCCTCTCAGAAGATTCAGGCTCCCACCCCACTCCTTTGAGCCTTCTTTTGCTTTTGGACTGTYATAAAGATACTACTTGATTACAGCATTTTGAGAGTGAGCTCAAGATGACAACTAAAGAAGTTGCTTTGCATTTTCTTAATGACCAGAAAAATCAACATTGTCTAAAGCATTTCTCATACACCTGGCTGGAAAACAGGAACGATGGGATTACGTGAAAGGCAGCTACAAGAAATTGCTTTCCCCAGGTGCTCCCCAGCCCCAAACACTGCTCAGCACTAAGGGAAAGCACCCTGTATKGGGGTAAGAGGCCCCGGACTTAACTTCTTACTTCATCATTAAAATGTGCCCCAAGCAGAGCCAGCAAACACATCAGTCTGACCCAGACCAAAACACAGAGCTGGGTTAGGACCTAAAGCCTCCTAAAATTTCTAAACTTCTGGTTCATAAAATGTTTGGAGTCAAATCTCCATTTTAGCTTCGTTTAAGCACTGTGGGTTTCACTGCAGGAGAGACACGTTACAAAACCCTCTGTAAGAAACCAGAAATAACCAGAAGGAGGGTTGGGTGTGGGTGTTGGGGGGGGTGGGGGGGCGTGGGGGGAGCTGTTTGTTTTAAAGGTTAATAAAAATAGCTTACAGGTAAATTAGTAACTACAGGAATGTACAGCAGAACGGCTTTACATGGTGAGCTGTATGAAAATATAAAGCTTTAACTGCCCTTCTTACTTCTTCAGGGCTGGAGGCAGAGTCTCAGGCCGGGTCGCTCTGCCCAGGGCCGGGCATTACCCACGCTGCCACAGCAAGCCCAGGGCCATGTAAACGGGCACTGTAAGCCAATAATAAAAACTCTCCAGAGTCACTAGAAACTGAAAAAGAAATGTCTTAATTTACAGCAGAAGATATTTAGGTTAGGCACTGGAAACAGCCCTGTCTTGCCACGGACAGTTGTACACTGGAATTGATGGTCCAGAGAGGAACCAGACGAGGTTCAGGGACCATGAACTTCCTTCCCTCCTCTCTCCTGGGGCAAACCAGGTATCTCCTGAAATCCTTTCTAGCCTTATTTTCTGTCATTTCTGACAAATTTGCCCACTTGTGCATAAAATAAGCAAGCTACAAGAGATCAGATTCCGTGTCTGATTTCAGCCCTTTCTTCACAACCTCTCCTGAACTTCCATCTCTGGCTGCACAGATTCCGTGGCAGTTCTGTGTCACTTCTCARCAGCACAGAGGGCCCAAGGCTCAGCCACGTTATACAACACATGAGAGAGAGAAACAAACGACAGGGCTTCCTTCTTTCCCAAATATTTACAGAAGGCTGCAATGTTTTGAGTTTTCCCCTGTGCAGAGAAAGATCTTCAAAGAGAAACTTCCTTGAAATTATCAAGCCCCTGAAAGCTGTCCCAGGTCATCCCACATAGCTGGACCCACACACTGGTTGCTCTGTAGGGCACCAGGAGGTTTTTAAGCTGAACATATCCCACTGCCAACAGGACACACAGCACTGCAAACACTGCACGTTAATTTAGGACCTAGGGCTTATGAATATTTCTGAAACTGTTTCTGTACAGTAATAAACACATTCGGTTTGTTAACTAATTCAAGGCACTGGAACTGACAGAATAATTAATCCTCACTCCACTCTGCCATGCCTGTTTTTCATGCTGTGGAATTGTTGTGGAGCAGCACAGCAATCCCCAAGGCTCCAGGGCAGCAGCAGAACAGGCTGTGAGGAGCTCCTGGCACCCAAGCTCTCGTTTAACCCACCCAACATCACTGCCTTCTTTGATTCAACTTCTCAGACACTGCTCCAAGCAGGTTGTTATGTGTAACAAACACACAAACAACTATTACCACTGTTTACTCCTCAGTTAGCAAGTGAAGTGTTCTTACATTTGCATTACCTGCTCCTGTGAATCCCAACTAGTCCAAGAGATCATCAGGATTATGCTYTCATTATGGAGAATAAAATACATTAACTCCTTCTGTTTGTTCATCTCTCTTTGCGCTCCCCCCACCCCCCACCCCCCCACAATTCCAGGGATCAGCCAGTGGAAGAGACAGCGTGAACAAAAGCAGAGAGGCAGCTGGAAGGAAWAACAACAAGCAGGCACTTCCCAGCAAGTTGATTTCCTGATAAGAACCTGCTCCAGCTCCAAACGAGAAAGGGAGGTCCAACCTGAATACTGGGAGAAGTCAGCGAGGAGAAATCGTCTCCCTGAACTCACCACAAGGAAGCCGAGCTCGTGAGCAGCGCACATGCCATGGCACTCGGAACGAGCCAGGAGTGAGAGAAGGAGAGGTGATGACTTCATCAGAGGCAGCAAGAAAGAGAAGTATGACTGGAATGCCAGAGCAGGCAGCAGCACCGGGAGACGCGGCAGGAGCGCAGGGTCCTGCTCCGCACCGCCGGGACGTGCCTAAGGAAAGGAGACTTTGGAGGACAATACAACTTCACCAGATGGTCTGGAGGTAACGCGGAAAACTACGAGTTCATGAGAACCAAGAGCTGGTGGAAAATGTCGCGCAGGCAGCCCTGGAGAGGTCAGGCTGCTCCCGATCCGCCAATGGGGCTGAGCTCCTCCCTGTCCTGCCCCACCGGGCACTGCCCGACATCGCAGGTGCCCCAGCGCCTGCCAGGGTGGAGTTTCTGTGAAACCAGAGGGAACAGGAATTACCGGTCTCCTGCTCATACAATTACAGGCCGTGAATTAATTTTATTGCTTAATGAATTTAGGTGTTATTCCTCTAATTTCTGCATTATCTAATAAGTCCTTATTACAAACTCAAGAGAGGAGAGGAGGAGGCGCAGTGACGGTGATTTAACATGGCTCACGGTAGCATTTACGAATTAAGAACAATCCCTGGAGAACAGGTATCTGTAGTGTCTGTGTGATTCCACATACCCATGAGAGGCTGCAGAAAAATCTACATTTCAGACAGCTTTGGGTGGCCACAGGACCCCAGGAGAAAAGATGGATCTTTCATCTGAATCCAAAGGGAGATTTAGAAGCTGAATAGAGGCACTTTTTAAAAGTGGAATAGACAACGATACAAAATAATAAACACTGAGCTGAGCCAACTTTCCCCTTCACGAGGCATGAAGAACTTGACTGGGAAGCAGAGATGCCAAAGTATCTGATTTCCAGTGGACAAAGAGCAGTTAAGAAGCTGTGAGAGGTTATGAAAGCCCTTCCTGCTCCCATCAGCTGGACCAGGACTACGGCTGCAGGGCCACCTTCGTGGTTCAGTTACCTGGAGAACATTTATTGAAATACATCACCCAAAGCCCTGCTGATCCTGCGGCAAATTCCAGTGGATCCCTTACAGCAACATTATAACCATTGTGCCATACAAAATTAATTAAAGGCCGAACCTTTATTAGGCAGTATAATAGACTTTTAAATGAAAACGGCTATGAAGCAAAAGTTTAGGGCGAGTACCGGTGCCCTCTGAACAAGCAGACTCATCTGAAAGCAAAGCCAGTGAACACAGAGGGGGTTCTCCAGGCTAAGGGAAGTTGTGTCACCCCCACTTTTTATGTTAGAATAAAATTATTTCTTTTTGCATCTTAGAATCTCTGGCTTTAACATTCCTAAACTTCCATAAAGCCCAGCAATCCCCCTGGCTGTACCCACAACTCTTCCACATCAGAATCACTGATTTACTCCCCACTCATTTCATGCTCCAAGCAGAAATAGTTTCACATTTTCTCATGCTCTCATGACCTTTCCAGACAATTAAGGACACTGTTTACAGAACTACAGCTTGTAAAAAACCCTCTCCCTTATCTAACCATTTACATACAGAACAAAAAAGCAGAGATCATTACTTGCTTTCTGTGCTACACTGTGGCAAAAAATACCTAGAATTAAACAATTGATCCTACGCCTATAGGTAATGCTCCCCACAGTGACTACACCAAACTGATCCAGCTTCTTACCATTACCTTTGTTTCCCCCACAGGTGACTTCAGTGCTGCAAAAGCACCATATTCAGTGTGTCTCTGACTCAACTGTTGCCCTGCCTAAAAGCATCCAAAGGCACCTGAAGCACCAGTTAGAGGCACACAATCCTCTGCAGCTCCAAGATCGGTGGCTGGAGTTGTGTGACCTGAAGAGCCTTGTTAGAAGTGGTTGAAATACAGAAAACAAACCCCAGAAAACATCACACTACACCGGTTCCCTCAGCTAAAATTCATGACCATCTTCTCTCAAAGTGGGACTAAGAACTTCTGGCAGAAGAGCTTTTTCTTTGTTAAATAATGATTTGAAGTGACACTGACCTCTGCCACGGCACGCTGTGCACTTTAATGGATCTCCCCTCATCTCTGTGTCAGGTTCCTGGATATCATGTATTAAATATTCCTCATCCTGCTCCTGAGCCAGTGCTATTAATGGCTCTTGAATCTAGTACTGAAAAAAGCTCTTCTATTTTTCTGAGTACTTGATATGTATCTATTCCTCTATTTTCCCTACTATTACCCAGTAAGAGAACTCTTTTCCCAGCAGCTGCCACGGTGCTTTTTGATGTGTACGAGCAGCAAAGGGACTCTTCTCTTGCTTTTCTGGGGGCTCTGGCTGCCTTGTGCTGCAGCCCCTTCTCTCCTGGAAAGCTCAGGCGGGATTTCCATCGCCCAAACCTGGGATAAACCTGTTGTGCCCTCTCCAGCAGCGGGATGTGTGTGACAGCCACAATCCCACTGCCTCACTAGATGGAGCTGGAGGCCCTTGGCTGGCCAAGCGCTCCCAGCCCCGACCCAGCTCCAGCGCTGGGATTTCTCCAGGTGTGGTTTAGCTGCTGGGTCAGTGGATGGTCAGTGGAGTTAAGAGCACTTTCCCTGCTGTGGAGCCATCCCAGCACAGCCAGACATTCACCTCCCTCTGCCCGGGCACTCTGACAGACACCCAGGGCAAGTCCTGCCCCCCAGAAATCCATGGGGAATACATTCTTTGCCTGAGGGGGCATATTAAAGTATTTGTCAAGCAGAAATTACTCTCAAAGGGCAAAAGGGAAAGAATAGAATAGCASTAATGGGAAAGGAAGGTGAGGTAATTCCCACTATGAGGAGTCTGAAAATACACACAGCAACTTCTCAGTGCTACAAAGCTGAAAACCAGATCAGATCCTGTACAAAAGGCACAGCTGCAGGTGCCCAGACCTGGTGCCAGGGAGAGAATAYAAGGCATCCAGAAAATGACCCTCCCTTTCTAAAACTAAACAGCAAATCATGCTGACTGAGCAGCCTTTAGTACAAACTCCATTTCACTGTCTGGTATTTTTAAACTAGGTATGTATATATATTTAGTATTTTTATTCTTTCTTTATTAGTCTCTGAAATAAAATATGCATGATATTTATCTTTCTCTGGTATGATATCCACAGAACAAATTCCTCCTTTGCTAACGGCACATCATTAGGAGCCTTTTCTCCAGGGTGAAATTGAAATCAAGCTCAGACTTAAAAAATACATCCGAAAAAGCTGAAATTCTATCCTGGTTGGGGGCCAGATCGTGGCGACTGCCAATACCCTGGTTAAAGTGGAAAGGATGATAAAGTGAAGTGGAACATCAGCTTCCTCCCATGTGATGATAAAGACAAGCAACACGGAGTGTGGAGAACAAGGAGTCAGCTCTGGGGAGATTTAAATTAGGCTCATCCATCATGCTGAACCTTCCTGCAAAGATTCTGCTCTGTCACCACGCTCTTTCTCGCAGCACTTTATCCACAGAGGCAATCTGAGGCCAAGGAGAAACTTCCATACTCTGCAATTCCCACCACTGTCAGCTGGAGGTGTCACCTGGACACACCATCCGGGACAGGGCTGGGGTTTGTCCCCTGCCAGAGAGGGTGGTTTGGGGCTTTCCCCAGTGGCTGACCYGGACAGCTGAGCTCCCAACCAGAGTGCAGAACAGGTCCCTTCAGGTGTGAACACCCCCACTAGAAACTGAAACTTCACACAGTTCAATTCCCAGGCCATTTTTCCAGGCGTGCGTGGTGGCTGCTGGAACAGGTCTGTACCGGCAAAATGCAAATTAAATAAATAAATACTTAATTTATAAGCATGACTCATCAGAGGTTTCATCTTCTACAGCAAAGAAACAGATGTTCTATTGATGGCACTTCATTAGAGAGATAAATGGGGTCACACACGTATCTCTGTTCACATCCATCTGCATAATAGACCAAACATTAAGATCTGAATTTCACATGGTACATGTGGCTCTTAGAGCAGCCTCAGGGAGTCTTAATGCCAGAGCCAGAGCCAACTCACCCACCTCACACTGCCTTAACATCCAAGGAACTTTAATATTGCTCAGGAAAGCAGAAGGCTGAGAGGGCTTTTTCTGGGTTTTCCAGATGTTTATGCAGGAGGCCTAAGAGTTCCCCTGCCAAACAGAAACAAGTCTCCTTCACTTCCATATGCATTAATAGAAGATAATGCTTACAAAGTGAGTGTCACATGCTCCACCACCCTGGTTGTTTTTCACACAGACGTTGTGTCTTTGCTGTGTGGATGCTGAGTGTGTGCACAGGCAGGTGTGTCAGGTACAGCAGCTCTGCACACCCGGGCAATGCACCTCCGTGCCCAAAATCCTGCTGAGAATCCAGCCCTCCTCACTGCCGTTCCTCATCCATCTCTCCTCTGGCTGCTCAGACTCTCCTAGCAATTGTTTCGCTATTAGAAATTGTGGAATGTAAATCCTAATTTATTGTGACTGATCCTTTTATTTCCTCTGGGGTGGGTGGTATTTCTGCTCCTCTCCCACAAACCTGCTCTGCAAACACTCGCAGGTGGCAGCTGCACACACTCACTCTGCAGTTTCCAAGCAAACAACACCAGTGCCAAGGGGAGACAGAAACATTAAAAACCAGTCGTGTTTTCACTTCCCAACCTATTTTTGAAACAGGAGGGAGCAGGAGGATGTTCTTACCTACACCAGCACTGACATTTGCATTTTCCATCCTAAAAAATATGCCAGATCTATGTGGGAATTCCTCCCTCCACTACTGCCCTGCAGTCACTTCGAGGAGCAAATGGGTACTTGAACTGCAACACTGCAAAGCTGCAGAACAATTCAGCAATTTAGTGACCAACGCTCACCCTCCTGGGGAGCTTGATGCACCCCACCCCACTCTCTGAAATTTTATTTTGGTGTTCGCCCAGATTTCAGCTGATCCCAGAAGTAGTTATGTAAATGAAAACCAAATGTTCTCACTTCAAACACACCAGCCCCATGAAAATGTGTTCTAAGGCTATAAAGGTAATAATTGGTAACCTTTGACTGCTAAAAATRTAAAGGGAAAATATCTTTCATTTAAAACTTGCTCGTTTGGTTACCATGGACACTGCTTAATCATGAAGGATGACTATTACTTGTTCCTATAGTAACCAAGAAGCTTAAGAAGCATCCTGTAATTTAACTCCAGATGCCAAATTTTACACCAGTCCACCTATTACCACATTTGGGTACTTCAGAACAAGCCCAGGCTTGATCTCTGGCTCTAAAAGAAATTCACTGATGCAGAAGTGCTGTAAGAAATCAAAAATATGAGCACATAAGGTACAAAAGAAACTTGCACTTCACATAAATTGGTTTCTTCAAAAGGAAACATTAAGTGCTCAGCATCTGAGGATTCCTCTTTCAGTGCAAATGTTAATGAAGCAAAACTTTGGTCGTCTTTATTCCTGTCAATGTTCTCCAAGTCCATACAATTGCAGGGCATGTTTTTCCTCCAATTGAATGCTTCAATGCTCAACTTAAAATGAACTTCTGGAGCAATGCTGAGAGRCTGGGATTCCTAATGAACCTCTGGGAGCCAATCGTGGTCCCAGCCTGGCTCTCCAAACCAAACCTACAATAAAAACATGTCCCTCATGCAAGGGARATAAAGCAATGGACAGCACAAACCTTCCAAATTCAGGCCATGTGTTGCTCTAACCAGTCTTTTGGAGTGTTTTTGTTTATTAATAAAAGCAGAACACTTGTCTGGCATTGCTCATCATCTAAAAGCTTCACCTTCAGCACCACCAAAGAAACGTTAGTCAGAATCTCTGGTCTGGGGGAAAGAGGCTTCCAGGAATTACCTGTGGCTGACACTGTTCCTCSACCCTCAGCAGCTCTAGATGGGATATGAATTCACAGTTCTCAAAAAGCCATTAATTTTTACATTCTCTGATTTTCAAAGGGGCCTGAGGGAACTCGGTGTAAAAGCCTAACCCCGAGGCTGCACAAACCAGTGACACGAGTAGGGCWGTTCTGGGGCTTGTGTACCTTTTTCAATAAGCATATACACAACCACACGAGCAATTACTGTCAAACTCTAAAATATTCTCTGGAGTGCTGAAAAGAAAAGCAAACTACCCTCAGTAGTGTCTGAGCTGAAAAAAGCAGAACTGATAAAGCTCAAATGAGAACGTTCCCTGACCCAGCTCATTCCCATCTCTATTGAGAGCAGAGTGAATTAAAGGATTATAGAGTGCCTTCAGTGCAATAACTTAGGGGATTAGTGGCACACTAGAAGACCTTCAAGGGAAATATAGGTTTAAAAGCTTTAAAAGGCAGCTCTGTGTCTAAATTGTTTGGACTGCCACAGCTGTAAGGAGACAAACTTACTCTAATACATGAGTGATCATGAAAAGTCTGYTGAAACCCCTTTAAGCATGTTTTTGGAAGCAATTCTGGTTTGGACTCAAACCAGGGTTTTTAACCTCTTTCTCATTTATTACCTATGGCTTGTAGATAAAAACTCGTTCTGCATTACTTGAGAGCAAATCTGCTACTTATTTCCTTTCAGAGCAATCAGCCCCTCTCAGGAACACTGTCAGGGGAGAGCGAGGGTACTACCAGGAGGSGACTGAAAATAGAGATAAAGGAAAAGATGAGCAAAAAGTGACAGTGCTCCTCAGAGATTCCCACTGGGGTTTCCCAGGGGAACTTTTAAAACTTCATTCGTTTTTGATCTAGCAGGAATTGTTCACAGCAAACTCTCACTAAGTGTGGATGTTCCTGCCTTTCTGGTATGTCTGGAGGAGGTGGTGCAGGTCAGTGTTCRCCGTAAGAGCAAAAGGAGTCGAGGCACTGCTGCCACCTCCCTCCTGCTGAAYGGTCAGTCCAATAAATTTGCCTCCAATAAATTCACACTAAATTTTTGCTTATTAAAGGGATACTGAGATTTAAGCATTGTTTAATATCAAAACAATTCCAGAATTCCTCCATCATGCACCACTTCCCAAGTCATTAAAGTTAGTCTCGATTTTTACTAGACAATGAAACATTGAACAAACACAGCAAAGTCTCAGCTGGAGCACCGGTGCTAAAAATAGCACAGCTGCCAGTGAATATTTCCTATAAACAGCACAGCTTAAAACATTTTGCATATCTTTTCTATGGGCATCTGTCAGCCATGCTGTTAACATTTCAATGAAAACCTGCAAGAGTTCTGTGGTGAAACACAAAATGCCACAAAAGAGACTTGAAAAACAAAGCAATGGTCATTAAAAAGTGCAAAGCAGGAAGGTCTCCTTTTCCTGACATTTAAAAGACACCACCCTTGGAAAAAAAAAAACCCTGCTGCTAATATTTATTACTGGGCTCCTCACTTGCCTGCTCCCAGCCCTTGAATGAAAAACAAAGTCCTGCAGAGGTGGAAAGGGAGAAATTCCACACGGCGTTCTTTGTCCAACATCACTTTTTGTTAACATGCTGCAGAACTGATTTTCAGCTATGAAGGATTAGAGAGAGGTGAGTGCAATTTCAGTTGGCTTTAAATATAATACAAACCTCCTTAGTTGTTATGTCACTCTGGGACATGCTGGGACAATTTTCCAGTCGCTGCTTCCCTTGTCCCAAGCGAGTGCCTGAACCTCCAAKGTGTTGACTATTTGGGTATAAGCTGATCTCTCATTTATCACTTAAAAGGTTTTGATTTCATCAAACAGAGAGAGAAAGACTAAAGTCCAGCTGTTTTCAACAGATGTGTATCTGAATAGCCTGTGCTGATAAAAAACCYAGCCTGACCTTGGCCTCCCAGCTCAGTGTTTGGTGCACTGAAATTCTGGGCTTTGCTGAAGATCAGTCAGTTTTCTCTTCACAGCAGCCATCAAAGGAAAGGAAGAAGAAAGCCTGTTTAATAAAAATCCTTTTCAGAGAATGCCTTGAAAAGCATCTGTGATAAACAGAACTCAGAGCAAGACATTTATGTCCGAGGCTGACAGAGGCAGAAGTATCAGGAACACTAAACCTTCAAGATCAGGAACTCAAATGTTCTCAAATTCTCAGGGCTTTGATGACAACTGATTGCCTGCAGAGTTTTACACAAGAAAGCCCTGAAGCCAAAGCTGCATTTGGCTCAGAGATGGGACTGTGAATGGAGCACCCGTGAGCAGCTTCTATCAGCAAATGGAATTTTCAGAACACTCCCCACTGACTCCCATTCCTTCATTGTATCCATGAGTAAGGAGAAGCAGAGATACCCCGAAGAAAGCCAGGGACACAAGTGCAGCCACAAACAGGTGCTGCTGYTACTGAAAATCTTCCTTCTATCCTCTCTGCCTCCCAAGTACTTTCCACTACATCAGATAGATCCCCCGGGAGTAATTATAATCACTGCCACGATTCCTCCCACAGTCACACACRTCTCTGAGCTGAACAGATGGTCCAGGGGTTCTGCAGGTAGTTTTTCTAACTAACTAATGTTTACCTGCAGCATGTCCTGACTCTCTGTGGAGAGCAGAGCCGGGAGGTTTCAGGCACCATCATCATTCCAGCAGAGATTAACGGCGTGGGGAAGCCTGTCTGCTTTATCCACTATCGAACAGCCATGGTTTGAATGTGCTGGAGGCAGGATCCCAGCAGCCTCCCCGGAGCAGGCCTTCCCCTCCCGCTCGGATTTGCCCTCCCCACCGGTTTCACTGTTCAGATATTCCAGCCTGGGCCTCCCAAAGGGACGGAGTGGCAAACACACCGAAATGTGATGAATGTGTTAAAGGCACCAGGGCTGACCAGGGAGCTCTGGAACAGAGGATGCCGTCGCATGAACCATTGAACAGGCTGCTGTCACTGCCAACAGCTCAAAGTCCTGGACATTTTTCCGCACACTGCAGCAGATTGGCTCCATCTGGAGTCCCAACACAAAGCTCTCCCCTCCCTCCCTTAGATCCTTGCACAGAAAATGCAAACTCTGTTCATTTTGCCCAGCTAAAAGCACCACAGCAGCACTTTCCTGAGGGAGTGGCTCTCTCCGTACCTCAGGAAGCAAAACCCATTTCCCAAACCAGGTCTCAGCCCCCACAGAGCTGTGCAAGCTGTAACCCCTGCCTGACATGGGCTCCGTCCCTCCATGCCTACGAAGGGCAGCAGCAGCAGTGTCACAAGGGCAGGTGTGGGTGGGTGGCACTGCTGCTGGTGGGGAGAGCGGGACGTGGCAGTATTTAAATACATGTTTTTAGACACAGCTCCTGTGTGTTCAGGGCCTGACAGATACAAAGCAGAGGGGCTGGAAGAGGGGCTCTGACTCACAGCAAACAGGCAGCACCTCAGTCTCCTGGGTGCTCCAGCCTCAGCTCCAGCCCAGGCATTCATCATCCGGGATGGATGCAGCACAGGGAATGGTTCCATGTGGGAAGAGGGGTCCTGTGCCAGCAGAGATCTCCTCCTCCCTGGTAAATGTGCTGCCAATCTTCAGCAGGCTCCCTGTCCAAAAGCATGCTGATCAGCTGCTGAAGTGACATCCCTTGGAAAAGATCAACTTCCAGGTATCACTGCTCCTCCAGCCAGAGCCACAGGCTCACCTGGGCCCTGTGGGGATCTTGGCAAAGGGTCTGGAGACTGTAAAGTGCAAGAAGGTGCCAAGAGGATGTCTGGGAAACACACATGTGGCAAGCCAGACCACTGCCAATTCCTGTGAAGTAACTCCAATACACCTGAATTAATGGCAACCTCACACTAAGGATTTCTGATCTTTGAGTATCCCAACCAGAGACAGCAAACTCCACTGTGGATCAGCCTTTGAGGAGGGGGCTCTAGCTCCCTTCTCCGTCCAGAATTGCAGGGTTTGGAATTCAACATTACCTCAACCCCTCCAAGATCTAGATTTGTATTCTGATTTCTGCATTTTCCAGAGCCCCCAGACCCCTACAGTTCATCAGTCTTCCTGTAGGAACAAAACTGTCACAGACTTCAAAGTATTCCTGTTGCAGTATCCCAGCACTTCCATCACCCTGCCCAGACAGCAGTGACTCCAGCCTGGACCAAGCCCCCCCACTGGCCTGCTGTGTGACACCACCACTGCACAACTTGCTTTCTGCATCTCTTACAAAAACACATCGAAAATTAAGAGAAAATTCTCATCCAGCTTTGCAAATCCCTTGCAGATCTACAGATAAGAGGAGCTCAGCTAGTGCTGAGAGGCAGGAATCCTGGAGACAAACACAAAATACTCCAGGAAAGATTTCAGCTGGTTCAAATCCAATTTCTTACAAACTTTCGGGCTGATTCCCATTTCCGTCAAATCTGCCTGTATAGTCCTTGTGTTCCTGACAAATGATGCCATTAAGTTCACGTTGGGTTACCTAAACAAAACTAAACACATTTAGTTTGTCACAGTAACTGAAATKATAGTAAAATATTTTGGTTTTGCACAGCACACAAATAAAGGGGGAAAGGGAACAGGGACGTGTTTGGGAGTTTACAAACACTCCTCCCTGACAGGCAAAACAACAAAAAAAATCATGCAAAGAAAACCACTGTCTGCTTAAAGGAAAAGCTGAAGCTCAGGGACCGATTTAGCTTCCTATTGTTTTCTCAGCAATGATTCAAAATCCTTAAAAACGACCTGAGTGCCAAGAAAAGAGGAAGGAGGACATTGCACTAAGCTAAATCTTGCAGTGCTAGAGTCGAGTTTAAAATCTGCTTCGTAAATCAGAATTAACTGCAGTGAGACAAGTTCAAGCCTGGATTTGTAGACACCTGATGCAATGTTGCAGTTGTGCTTTTTTATTCATATAATAACAAGTAAAAAGGCATTATTTTCAGTTAATGGCTTTGCTTAAGCTAAGACATGATRAATGTACCTGGATTGCCACACTGGAGGGCAAACACAACCCTCCTTTCTGAGAAAATTCAATAGGAAAACACTCACAGACTCCCATTTTTTGGCTGCTTTAACAACAGGCAAAAGAACCAATAAAGAGTTATTTCACACTAGAAGAGAAAGGCAGAATAGCTTATTTTAAAAATGCAACTGGGTCAGTAGCTGCCTCCAGTAGAAGAAATGGGCTGCCTGAGTGTGCCGTACAGAAACATTCCTCTGTGGACCTCCCTCCTGCTGATGAGGAGAAATAGGCCCTTTTAGAGCAGGATTTTTAAAAGTGCAAAGTGATTTGGGGCTTCAAGTCCCACAGGTTTCTGCAATGCCTTGGGAGCACAGTCTTTAGGCTCTTTGGAAAATCCTAGCCCTAAACTGTTCTCAGCTTTGTCATCTCAACCCCCTGGTGACACTCGGCTCCTCAAGAACAAGAAGTTCCAGCAATGCTTCTTTGCAGAGACATCCTCTCCTAAGCACAGATTTTTCAAAGCTCTGTAAGCATCGCTTAGGCCTCCGAAGCAGTTACCTATATCATACAAACGGAAAAAGCTGCACCAGGGTTAGTTACGCTACACGAGGTGTTAGAGCAGCCACGCCTGACCCCCGAGCTCTGCCCTCCGCGCCAGCCCCCTGTCCCTCGGCRCACTGACCTGGTGCAAAGCCCGACCCGCTCCCAGGGCGCGGGGCCACGGCCAAATCCTCGCCCGGCTCATCCTCACCTACCTACGGAGCTACCTGGGAGCAGCAGCAGCAGGCGGGCTGTGCACGGCAATTAAAGAGAACTGTGGTTGCAATTACCCCTGCTAAGCCTGTTCCGGCTGCGGGATCTGCTTCGCTGTCTCTGAAGTCGTGACCTCCGGAGCAGTCGATAGTAGTAAGACGGTCTCCCAGAACTTTTCCTGCTGTTCATGGACATTTTTGGATCTATTTTACACATACACACATGCAGGCACAGGTTCGCTCTCCCCTCTGGCACAGGAGCAAAACGGTCCCAGCGTTTTAATGAACTGGAGGGTGGTTCTTTGGAGTGGAAAGGGAGAGGGGGGAAGAGGAACTCTTCACTTTACACATTTAAAAAGAAAAACAACAAGAAGAAAACATAAAAGAGAGCGAGAGAGGAAAAAAAAGCACGCGGCACCGGAGTGCATGTCTCAGCTGAGGGAGGACTTGCAGCGAGCAAGATAAACTGTGCTAACAACTCCTGCCCCCAAAAAGATAAGCCTGCTGGAGTAGGAATAGGAAGCCAGAGTTGGCCTGGGCTCCTGAAACGTGAAGCATAGGCTGGAAGAAATCCTGGACTGGATCCTCTCCGCCAGACMGCACCATCTGATCCGAGCGTCCTGGAACAAACCGCAGCTCCCCGCGCAGCGCGGCCCCGGCTCCGGCCGCTGCCCACCGGCCCCGGCCCCGGCGCAGCGCCGGGAGCTCGCCCTGCTGCAGGAGGGAGCTGCKAAAGGCTACGCTGGGGAAGGGGATAATGATTTCCTGGCCAAGGGACACATGTTAATAATCATCATGGAGCAAAAGCCCCGGAAAATAAAGTGAAATTTGAGAGGGGAAAACTTTAATTAGAAGTTGAATGAACAGAGCTCCAGACTCCCCTGGAGGCCCATTTCCTTTCAACATTCAAACTGAGTTATAGCACATCCCACAAATTAGAGAAAGGGCCTATTTACCCATTTGGGTTCTGATGGCAGCGAAGATTCTGCCTCCGGCTCATATTACTCAATAAAATTATATTYCAATGGGCAGCATTAACACTTTAGGCCATGGAAGAAAGTAAAATAAAAAATATATATTAAACAGATAAAAAATTTCACTCCACGTTTACCGTTTAAAAAGGTGAGAAGTGAATTGTCCAGAATCCTGCACCTAAGCTCCTTCTCTTGCTGGCACAAAAATGACTCTGAAGGAAGAGTGACAGAAAACATTTCGGAGATCCAGAATGGTGGCCAAGAACTTAACGCGTGGCTGCTGCTTCTCCCAGGCTGGCAGGTAACAGAGAAACCTCATCCGAGTGGGATGAGCTGCAAAACAACATCTGCAAAATAACTCTCCGTATTGTGTCCTCGTTTTGTCATTTTTCCCAGACTTCTGTGMAAATTTATCTTTGTGGTGTCTTATGGCCAGACACAGGCTTGGCTGTGGATGAGCCCTGTTCCCCAGTAAGCAGGAGCTTCTGCAGAAGTTGGAAAGCTTCCCTGGACTATCCTGCATTGTACCCTCAACAAGAAGAGGCAGAAACTATTCCAATTCAGCAACCTCACCAGAACAGGAGTCCCTTCCCTACCACCAACTATCCTCTCTAATTTTAGGATTTCATAAACTTCTGCCGTCATGGAAAACATCAGAATTCTACAAACCCTGTATTTTCCTATTTCTATAGTGAGTAGTAAACCCACGATGTGCATCAGCTGAGAAAGGCCCTTCCAGGAGGAAAACACAAGTCTCGCTCTTCCGTGAAGTCCATGCCTGGTTTTGAGGCCACACGKGAGGAATTCGGCGCCAGCTTTCAGGCAGTGCAGGAATGAGCAATCAAGAGGGCAACGACAAGTTCAGGTCAGGGAGGCAGATCCCAGCTGGACAGCGGAGGCTCCCTGCCCCAGGAGGGGGATGCTGCACCGGGACATTCCTCTGTGCTTCCACCGGCCCTCACCACATCCCACAGCACATCCCGGCAAAAAGGAAAAGGCTTCACTTACTGCTCATCTGCCCTATTCTTCTTAGCCAGAATAATTTTCTTTTTTTGTATTTGGGTACATAAAACAAAAAATACAGGGACAACTCTAACCATTTTCCAGATGACCAGAGACTCATCCTGTGCAGCTGATTCAATTCCCAAATGGATATGAGAACATGCAGAAAACAGTGATGAGAAAGGCTGAAAATACTGAGGTTTGGCTAAAGACTTGGCATAGAAAGGAACCCAACTATTCAGGTGTCTCTCTGCAATTTTGTGTCATAATAAGTGAGCTGGGAACTCTGAAGAGAATCTTTGACAATTATGCTTTTATCACTAGAAATGTCTTTAAAACAGCCCATCCAATTTACTTTTCCTTTTGTCATTCCCAACAGCAAAAAAAAAGGCACTGATAGAAATGAAAGCTTAAACAAAACCCTTTTAAAAGCTTACCCGAATTCAGATGATCTGAAAGAGGAAGGTTTGATTTTGCTTCACCGGAGCCAGGTGACTCATCCTCAAAGCACTTGGGATGCGGGAGAGGCGGGTGCTGGGGATCTCCCCAAGCTCTGAGGGAATGTGAGGTGGGAATGCTCAGGGATTTTTATTTTTAATCAGCCTAGTGCCGTCAGAAACATTAATACAGGTGACCACGAAGCAGGAGAAGTTAATGAGGGACTATAAASCATTCTGACAAGAGAAAGCAGCTGTATATAAACGCATAAATAAATGGTTGGGAGTTGTGTTCCAGTTCCGCCAGCTTGGCTCTGTCTCTCTCACTTAACAACGTTTTTGAAGGCTTTAGCTTCAGATGCTTCAGAGCAGCAGGGAAGAAAATGAACAACCCACCTGGGAGGGATGTGACTGGGCTGGACCTTGCCAACTAATCCAGCACTGCTCTTTTTTCTTCTTTCTTTACTGTTTTTTTTTTTCTCTTTTTGAAAGCCACACCCTGACACAAATGCTCTGCGTACAGCAGAATCTGCCAGTCACAAACGTGGGATTATTAATTGCTTGGGAGGAAAGCTGACAACATTAAGTCTCTGTCTCTAAAATAACACATCCCAGTCTGGCTGTTCCCTCCAAAAGGCAGCTGGATGAGCTCAGTCACAGGGCTCTGCTGGATCTTTCAGGAAGAGGAGCAATTGGAGATAAATGTAGCAGTGATTTTGGGGGTGTTAACTCCTCTTCCCCAACACCAAACACAAATCTAACCCATGGAATCAAATATAAACCAAACTGTAGTAAAATATCCAGTCTGAAGCATTGCTGGGCTTTAGCAGAGAACTGAGCGCCCAGGGCTGACCTGGGTGTCACCCACTGCTGTCACCCTGCCCTTAAACCTTCCTAAACCCAGATTTATTTGACTCCTTTAGCAATACCACCRGCACGTGACTATATTTTCTACCAGCACCCAGCCACGTGCAGGGACGCAGAGCCGCGCAGACCCTGGCTGGCTTCCTCCGGCAGAGCTGCCGACGGAGGYCGAGGCCGGGGCTCCCCAGTGCCCACCGCTCCCTTTTATGGGCCCTCTGGTGCTCTGTGCTGGGACAATAATGCCCACCCGCAGAGGGCACTCCCAAGGCAGCTCCTACCACCAAACCTCTGCTTTCCCAAAGGGTTTGAGAGGGAGACAACGATTCCTTCTAACTCCCTTTGAGTTTACGGCAAGGAACTTGAATTCCTTCTTTTGACAGCAAAAGTTTCCGTGCTCTGTCGGTGRGGTCCAGTCTGTCCCCAAACCCTCAGTCTGGACAGGTATGAAGATAYCCTGACTTGTTCACACATGTAATTCATGGCCTCTGAATTCAGGCTGCCTTCTAAGGCAGCAGCTTCAGGAATTTCATTTCAGGTTCCCAGACCTTTTTCATAAAAAAACCCCCAAAACTTCAACCAACCAAACAAGAAAAGGTTGCTCAGGCAGCAGAGAGGAGTGGTGGGTATTGGCTTAATTTCTAATTTGCATTAAGCCAATGAACTGTAGACAGATCATGAAGCAACTGAATAAAAATCAGACTGCCCCAATCTCCCTGCCAGATGCAGCCCCACTTGCTCTGAAGAATGATGATATTGCTCCGAAGGTCTGAGGGAAGAGAAGGAAGTGAAAATCTGTACAAAATATCTCTTTTAAAACACAAGAGAAACAGTGTTTCTGTCAGTGATCCCAGACACTCTCAATATGTGCCCGCCTGAATTTGCTCACAAGTCCATTGCAGACTGCAGCCCMGCACACTCTGAGGCTGGAAGATTTCCAGGCTTTTTGCCTCCAGGCTCCCAGGGATACATAAGCTCATATGCAGAGCCAGGGAGGAAGRTAATTTCCTTTGTGTGAGGGTAACAACTTTCAATTCAGCTGTACCCACACCAAAATCTCAGTGACTTATTTGTTTGAAGACCTATAAAGGAAAGTTTCATACACACAATTAAAAGTAAACTATTTCTTTTTMGTATTTTAGTGGAATATGATAATTATTTTAAGAGTGCACATAGGCAAATTAGTTTACTTACTACCTTAGGTAGAATGTAGCAGCTTCTTGAGAGCCTTCAACAAAGTGGTTCATAGATTGGGGATCAAAATGAGGAATAAGTATTCCCRTTAAATTTAAGCAGAGAATTCATTGCTCTCCATGTATTGAATGGTGTCATAGCTACYACAACACTATGGATTACTCTTGCTGTGTGTATGGGGATGAAATCCCAATGTAAATGAAAAGGAGTCATTACACATAGTATAGATATTTAATGACATTAATGAGCAGAAAAAGCAGTGCCATATAAAAAAGCAAGAGGAAGAATGTACATCTGAATAATGAAATATTAAACAGGCATTCAGGCAGTCTCCTGGAAGTTAAACCAGGACATGACTTCCTTTAGCATCACTGTCCCCTACGTGCAGACTGTGACTGTTGTTTACTGTCATTATGGTCATTATATATTTACTATGGCGGGGCCCAGAGATGCAAAAAAGGATCAATGTCCCATTGTTTTGGGATCTGCATAACCACCAATTAAGAGCTGATTCCTCGTGCACAGTACTTAGGATCTAAGGAAATGCAGAGTATTGCACACACTGCAATAATAAAGTTCCCAAGCCCATTCCATGAATGGAGAAGCGAAGCCCGGAGTGATTTACTCAGCATCACGTGGGAAGGCTGGGGCAGAGCAAGGCAGATACCCTGCATCCCTCATACTTGCCCAAAGAATAAATGGAGTTTCTCACTCTCTCGAGACAATCCCCTCGGGATGAAGAAATATTAAACATAATAATATCTTTCTTTCCCTACAGTGTCTTTCGTCCAATGGAGCATAGAGGCTTCTGCATGTTTGCTTCTCCAAATACTTGTTCAGTTTAATGTACTTAAACCACACAAACTTCCTCTTTTTCACTCARGTAAAAAAAAATTCCAAGGAATGTGTCCAGTATTAAGTGGAAAAGTCAGTTATTTGCTTCTAATAAATAATGTCCTCATTTTAAGAAAGAGTCATCATGTATTTTTAAAATGTGAATAAAAGACTTTGTCAAATATCCTTAACCAAAAAGGAAGTAGGAGAAATAAAAACAGAGCTGAGGAATTCTACCTCCAATTCCCAACAAGCTGAGTTTTGGATCGCGTTTAATTTCTGCAACTTCTTARCAGTGGGAATTCGCAGCACCCTGGATGCAAATCGGTGTGGACCAGGCCAGCAGGAGGTGCACAAAGCCGTCATTCCCCGTGCTCCGCGTTAAACACCGCACTGATSCGGAGGGGCAGGGTCTCTCCGTGCCGGGGCAGAGCCAGCGTGTCCGAGGAGCCGAGGAGACGCTTCCTGCGCCACGCGAGCGACTCCGGGAACAGGGAAGAAACACAGAGCCTGACCTCAGAGCACAACACATTTCCTGACCRCTTCCCAGCAGAACAATAGAGCTAAAGAACATCAGCTCCTCAAATCAGCTTGCAGCGAGCTGGGGGAGACTAAACAAGATCAGTTACTTAGTCTATTGGCATGTATTCCTGATGACGGAGAACACTCTGCTCAGGTACGTTGGTTCGTGACCTGACTGGTAACGAAGCCAATAAAATTCAGAAAGTCAAAATCTATCTAAAGATTTGTGCTAAATTTCCACACACCTAATGAAGCCACTAAACACACGGAGTCCAACGCAAATTGAAGAAACTTCTACCAGAATCAAACATCCTGTGCCTCCAACCAGCCTGCTCCTCTCAACAGGAGGAAAAACCCGGGAATGTAAAGTCTCCATTGTACAGCAAAAACTCCAAACTAAAAGGAAAAATCTTCTACAAGTCCCTGAATCAAACAAAGCCCCTCAGACACAACTGGGAGGTGCACAACACTTCCCAGCACTGTGTGTCTTCCACGCAGAGCTGCTGGCAGGAAATATTTGTTTTTAAGCAGGAGTATTCTTGACAGAAAAGCCCTTATTACTAAAATAAAATGTTAGCAATGATTCATTGAGTGATTAACAGAGTAACTTCAGCTTTGGGTTTCCAAAGATCCCCCATTTCCTTCTCCAAGACAAAACTGGAGCAGTTCCCTGCCGTGACCCTGCAGGGGCTCAAAAGGGACCTCAAAATCTCACCTGGTCCAACCTTTAGTGGGAAGCGAGCCCAGATGTTGATCTTTACTTTCCTATCTGCACATTTAAATAATCAAAACCCACATCACCTCTAGGTTAGGAATATAATTATTAGATGTARTAACAAATTATTGTAATAAACTACATAACCTGCATTGACCTTGATTAAAATACTCATACAACAAAATAAATTAACTCCTAAAAATTTTTTTACTTTGTATTTCAGCAGTAAAGTTGCTGCTGTGTTGCTGCAGGGAATGAGTTGATAAAAGTCTGGCATCACTGACTTTCTGTGCCAAATGTATGAGTTATTATTAGCAGAAGGCTCAGCTATTTATTGTGTGTTCTGTTACAATGGCTTTCCAACGTGGCGTGCTAAAAGGTCAGGGAAAAAACGATGAACCTTTCAGAAAGTTGCTGCAGGGCATCACTCTCCTTGCTCACATGGAAGCTGGGTCTGTTCTAACTCAAGGTGGGGAGAAGAGAAGGGTTTTACAGGTGTTACAGCAGCCCAGGAACTCCCTTTATGCACGGGCAACTCCAAGGAATGCAGGGGGCTCCAGGGAAGCAGCCGCTCTCCCTCCCTTCTTGATGCCATCTGGACACCTGAGACTCACCCAGCAGCAAAAATCAACTCTCAGGGTGTTTAATCTCATGACAACATCCCACTGAAACCAGTATCTCTGCTGGCAAGTGAAATGAAAGATTAACTTGATTACACACGCTATGTAAAACTTATTTCCTGATTAATTAATAGATTAGGCATTTCCAATTCATGTTTAAATGCCTGATAATGATCTTACGCTCATATAACAAATCACTGATTTATATACACACAATCTAAACTTCATTTTTCATGTGACAGATTATTTTCTTCCTTTCCTTGCCACATAATTTGCAAACTACACTGCAAATATAGTTGCTCGTTTCACTTGCTTTTTGGCATCAGATGACTCATCCAAGGAATACTTTGGCAAGAATGATCTTTAGCCATCTTCCTTATCAGGCTGACGTGACAGTGTAGCACAGAAAACACCCTCTATTTTCAAAGAATTCCCTGTTAACAAGTTGAAAAATGAAAATGGAGCTATTGTTTTTAAAGACGGGCTTACAAAAGCGACTGGAAATCCTGCAATCAGTTTTTAAATACCATTGTGAGGGTGGTTTATTTAAATTTGCGTTTTTCCTTCTGGCACAACAACACAGTGCTGCCCTGAGAGATGTTATTGTCCGAGTGCAGCTGATTGCAAAATGTGGAGAGCCTCCTTCAAAGAACAGAAATATGAAAAACACTCCAGAGCAAAGCAAGGGCTGGGATGTTTTGAAGTGTGGAACCTCAGTGCACCCATCTCCAGGGCCTGAGCTCTCCTGAGTCAGGATCCCACCCTGGGAATTCTCACCCCATCGGGTTGGTACCTCACCAGCCCTGTGCAGGGAACTGGGTGATGATCTGATAAATGACACTCCAAATAAAAATACTAGACAACATCTAGCAAGGCAYACAGTGCCCAATAATAATCTTCTATTGCAGCATCCATTCAAATTGATTTTTTTTCTGCTTATCTTCCTGGTTTTTCATACAGATCTTCCACTCACAAGCATATGCAGTCTGTATGTTCCCATCCCACTAATATGTCCACTATATTTTTAGAGGGAAAAAGCTACTAAAAAAACCACTTGTTACTGAATTTTTATCTTTTATTCTTCTAATATACTCGTTTTTACTGGATTAACAAGTCTAGTTCTTTCCTTTAATCCCTGCCAAGGCCTATGCAACAGCAGCTTGTCCTCACATCCTCAGACGTCCATGTCAGCAGTCTTGGATGACTTGCTTTGCAGGGTCTGTACAATTCATTAGTCAAAATGCCATATAAATGCAAAGAAGGCAAAGTTTGCTCATGCCTGTTTGGTGTTTTATCTAAAATAGTTGGGTGTCCCCAAAGCAATCCTGGTAGGAGGCACAGAGTAGCTCCTCACTGACACTGCACACGCTTGGTGACGAATGCCATTGCAGGAATCATCCYCCCATTTCCTTATTCTCCACCCTAAAAAAGAACTTTGTTGTTGACCCCTTTGCTGACCCTCCCAATGGGTGCATCTGATGTAAACACGAAACTGTAAAAAGAGAACAACACCCAGCCACAGCAGAGCACTGCCCAGTGCTGGGGATGGTGCATCAGATGCACTGTGCAGACATTCCTTGGATTTTCATTAGGGAAGGAAGTGCAAACACCTGCTACAACTCTGACTGCAGGATTTCAAAACAAATTCTACAAAGAAAGAAAGTTCAGTGTGAGTTTGTTATAAACCACCACGGAGTCTGCAGCCCCTAAACATTGCACAGATCTATTTWTATATATATATCTATATTTATATATCTCAGGGCAGCAAGGGCCCCACCACACTGCCCAGCTCCCACCAGCCCCAGCAGGATGCAGCCTCACAGCTCACACTACACAGTCGGGCTTTGCTAATCTTGGTCTAACTCAAACTTGACTTATCTTTTCCTTTCTAAATCATCCCCAGGACAAGACTAGAATCTCTTTTGAAATGTAAAGGTTCTATAATAAAATTTAGAAAGCACATATGGTACAAATATCAAGCGTGAACATCTCTTCCCATCTTGTACGTTTCAAAGCCTGTGCAAACAGCACTTTTCCCTGGTTTTGATCATGCAGCCAAAATGAGTCATCTGTGAACAATTATGGCTCTGGCAGGGGCCTGACTGTTGGAGAATGAAAGGAAACACTTTATTATTGAAATGATCAGTATGCCAAGCTGAGAGGCGACTGCAGAGAATGTTAAGAGTCCTTTATGCTCCTTCAGCCAGCAAAATTGAAAGCAATGGATGCAGCACTCCCCTCTCGGACACCTGAGAACACCTGAATTCAGTATGGGCAATGCAAAGCACAAGGAAGTGGGAGCTGCGGAGATGAGCAAGGGAATATACGGCAGGAAAAGAAACACAACCTTAAAGCAGGAGGCCTGGCTTAAGAAAGTGTTGGTTATTCCTGGCTCAGTTCTCCCAGGGGAGTCGTGAACGTATTAAAGGAACACACAGTCAGAGGCCGCGGAGCTGAAATCTGAAACTATTAAAGGACATTTGTTGGGAGTTTGGGACTGGCTGAGTTTAACAGGCTCTTCTGAAAGGGGATGAATGGAATTCCCCTCGAGGAGAAAAAATAGCAAGCAAACGATTTAGTAGGAACACGGATCTCCCTATGCGCAGCCCATTTTAGCAGCRATACTGCTGCGTCTGGGTTTGCTGCCAGCAGGGACTAGGTAGGATCCCTCTGGAATTCCAAGGGTAACTCGTGATCCAAGCTGCTCCCCGAGAGCTGGGCAGGGCAGGGAGCTGGGCAGGATATTGGTTTGATGGACTTGGCAAATGAGAGGAGCAGGAGATGATTTTAAAATTGGACTCTGAACAAGCAATGTATGAGCAAGTAATTCTTGTCCTCTTTTCCATGAGCAGCTTGCAGAGGGAGGGGGAACAATGTGGTGATCACCACCCAGAGCCTACAGACTATTTAAAGACCACGAGGGCTGACAGGATGACAAGGGAGATTCGTGTACACAGAACTGCTAATGAAAGGTGTAAGGGGGAGATCAGGGAACAATCTGGGAAGAGCACATTTTGCACTCTGAAATTCAGGTCCAGCTCCCAAAAGAAGAGATATTGGAGGAATCTGAGATCAATGTTCTGACAGCAGGTCCTTTCAGGTCCGTACATTAGCTGACAAATACCTGTTGCTGTGTCCGAACCTCCAAGCTTTGACAACCTTTGGAACAGTTTATCCCACCACCACCACGGTTTGGGCAGCACAGATCCCCAAAACTAAGGGGAGTCCAGGCTGAGCTCGCAGGCTTTATAGCATGGCAGAGAGCTGTTGAGGGTGCAGGCTCCCAGTGTGAGGGGATTCTTGCTGGCCAGGGCTAAAACGTAACTTCCCTGTGATCTTAAGCAGGGTAGTGAATGTTTACAGGCRTGGTATTTGTCTTGGCAGGTGACAGGTAGGAATCAGCCCTGGAAAAGGCCAGATTCTGCCTTCTTCAGGTCTCACAGACATCAGGAACCCCACACTTACTGCATCAGGGTAAACAACAGACCCCAAAATTCCTGGAACTGAGGGGATTTTGGAGGGTTCTGTTTAGCTCATTATACAAAGACACTTTTGCTCCTCACAAAACTCATCAGGGCAGGAGCACAGATTTCCTCCAGATCTACTCTAAACAAGACAGCCTGGCAAGCACTGACACACCTGAAGTGGTAAAACACTTAGCAGCAATGCTGAAAACAGGCAGCAGGAATTGGAATTTCCCAAAATGCTCCTTCTTTGCAACTCCAGGAAGTAGCCCATGGTTACCTTCACACAGTAAGCGGCAATACTACACGGGAGGCATCTTGTTACAGTCAAAAGCAGCCTGGAATCTCATCTTGGCAGCAACTGGAGTGCTCTTTTTGTTTGGGTCATGTCACTCATAAACTTCATTCCATAACACACAGAGCTGGGTATGAACTCACATAATACAAGCTATTGTGCAGCTTTTCCCAGCTGTGTCCAGGCTGTACTTTGCACACATGCACTGTACACCCCTGTGCAATTTGGTTTGACTTCTCTGAGCATTCCTAAGTCACAAACAAGCCCTCGGAGTCCATCAGTGCTTTGACTATTCCAACAGAAATGAGATCGTTTCGATTTAAGCCATACAAAACAAAACAATGTCAGCGGTCTCGGAAAAACATTTGTTGTACACAGCGAGCACAGACGAACACGGGAGAAGGGGGGAAGCTTTTTCAGCTGAAAATGCCAGAAACGCCAGTGCTGTGTCAGCRCGTCAAAGCCTAAGGAAAACCGTCCTGCTCCGGACACAGCCTCGCCGCGCATCCAGCCGCGCACAGGGAGGATTTCTCCATCGCACCAGRTTCCTTCACACGCAGCACCCTGGGAACCGCCCAGCGTGCGAGCTTTGCTCTGGCAGCGCCGGCTCTCCGGCTCGATGCCGTGGCGGCGGGGCCGTCCCCGGGGCAGCGGGCGGCGCAGGCCGGGCCCGCGGCGGCTCCGCACGGCTCTGCTGCCGCCCGCAGGCGGGAGGGCGCCGGCTCCGCCCGGGCATCGCTCCCACATCCCGGCTACGCGGCCAACGCTTCCTCCAAAGAGCGGCTTTGCTCTTCAAAAACCCTGCCTACGAAGCTTAGGAAACACGTTCCCTTCTTTTTTCCCGGCCCCCAGAAACCAGGGACTGAAACCCACSTGGCCAGACTTCTCACGCCTGTTATTTTGGCTGAATAAACTCTGTCTTTAGCATTAAAAATCACCTAGGAAAATAAATACAAGATASAATAAATACGTATATAATAAATTCGTTGTAAATATATAGAAATAATAATATAAAAATTATAAAAATATATAATAAATACCTACTCTGCAATTCTTTTGGACAATCACTTTCATGCCCACATGCTAAAGAACATTAAAAAAAATAGCATCCTTCTTACTTAGTTGGAAATGCCAGAGAAGTATCCAAGTGAGTTTGTYACTCAAGGCTTCATTACTTCCAACYTAAAAATCCCCAACAACCGACAAATCCTTGGTTTTTTGAGTAATATTTAAATGACAAGTGCAAGGCAGAGGAATAGCCCAGGTGAGACAGTGACAGGACAATTGATGAGTAAAGTCAGTGGCAAAGCAGCAGCATTAAACATGTGTAGGCTTCATTTTTAGTGATAAACTGAGGAACAGGTTCCTAGTTGTAGTGCTGTTTCCCAGGTAAGTTTGTCCAGATTTCACATACAAAGAGGTCAAGGGGTTTTTTTGGGCTTGCACTGCATTTTCTATTTTGCTCACAAAAAARGAGTCAATTATATAAGATGCTGAACAGTCTGAGGTCAAATTAGCAGAACTCTCACACACATGCTTAATTCCAAGAATATGACTAAAGGAAATCTAAACACCACAGGTTTCATTGCTTCCATCTGTAACAGCACACAGGCCTGGGTACGCTCCCAATCTTTCACCCAAATCACTTCCTGGCCATCACAAAGGTTTTACAGCACTGCCTGGGAACCTGCCCAGCTTCCCCAACCTGCTTTTTTCCATGTCATACTAAAAAGCATATGTGGGTTTAATAATTGCTAATCCAATGACTGTATTATTTTATTGCATACAACTGAGTTAAATGTGCCAGCATCAAATGATCCCAGAGCCTTGGATAAAAGTGAATGTCTGGAATATGCCTCTGCTTTCAGAAACACGTGGGATGCAGCCAATAACCACTACGGAACATGTGCAGTGCCCATGGCAGACCTGACAAGGAATGTGACTCCGAGGTGGGAGCTGAGGATCAGAGAGCTGAGGTTCAGTGCCCAGCCTCATCTGAGTCACAGCAGCACTTGGGGCAGATTTTAGGGAATCTTTTCCCTATGAAAAAGGGATCAGAGAAGTATTGAAGAACACAAATTATTTATTGCTGCAGTGCACTCTGAGAGCTTGGTTTGGACACAGGAAGAATAAAGGACTTGCTCAGTGTTTTGTGGCCATCAGACGAAGCAGCTTTCACTCTCCCCCAAGCCCCCTGTGACATTCCGCCCATTCCCAGTGAAATTTCCCCTCTCCTGTGGAAGTGGCACCAAGCTGAAGCACACAGAGGCTTTTGGCATAGCTGCCTCATCCCAAGTGATGCTGTCACTCGCTCTCCCCTGTGAAGTGCTCTGACCCACAGGCACAGCTTTACTCTCCAAATGCCCAGAGCACTTCCAGACAGTGGAAGGATGACTAAGAACATCCCACCAGGAGCATGGGAGAAGGAGCTGGAGGAAGCTCCTGGCTATCTGCCAAGCCTCACCACTCTGCTTTTTCATTTTTAGTTTCTGCTCTTTGCTGGAAAGTTTCTACTTGTGCTCCAGTTTCCATGGCAACTGCATTTCTTGCCTTTCTTCTCTAGCATTAAATTTTTTATTTGATTTCCCTTCTTCCCAAGACATGACTTTCTTTTCCTTTTGTAAAAAAGGAATTAAGTGTTGTCTTCTCTTTGGTTGTTGATATTTTTAACGGAGGTAAGAGAGACTTTACTCTCACTCAGCCACAGAATCCGTCTAGAACAGCAGCAGAGATGTAATCTCCCAAGGAAGAATGTCAGGGGATTCCCTTGCAGAAAACCCATTTATTGTAATTATCTTAACAAGGTTATGACATGTAAGAGTTCCAGACACTGTGGAACCCAACATTTTTTAAAAATTGGCCGGTTGTTTTTATGAGACTGGACCTGGCCATTTTCTCTGCAACTAAACATTTTAATTTTTTTTTAAAGCATTACTTGTGACTCCTGAGCAGTCTCAGGAGAATAGTGTAATAATTGGAACTGCACTAGGAATGTGCTCTTCTGTTCCAGACTGTCAAAGAATTCCAATTTTTCACTGACAATGTTCTCARCTGGCTGGGAGTGGTGTTGGGGTGAAGCTGAAGGACCCACAGCAGTGCCCTGCACACCCTCACAAAGCACACAGAGACAAAACCCTCACAACTCATGGAGCTTAAGTTAATTAATTTGTCTTGCCCTTGTCACRTTGGGACTGAATTAATCTGACAACCTGAATTAATTTGAGAAGGAAAAAATTCATCAGAATAGCAAATCTGGATTAGATCTACGAATTTGGTTTTTCCAAGCTTTAGCTCCATCATAAACWCAATTTATCTGCTGCAAAGCCCAGAAATAATATAGGTTTTCATGCCAGTTCACTATGAAAGATTCTCTGCACATCTAAATTCTCCAGAACACTCAGGCCATAAACTGACCCTCCTGTATAGTTGTAGATTACAAGGTTTCCAGTCTTTATCTCTGCCTGCTGGGATTTCACAGTAAATTCTTTCAGGACTGAATAATTAAAAGAAGCAAAACCACAGCATTTGGCTCACAAGGCAACACAAACAAATCTGTCCATGGGTGCTATCTTGTTTGCAGCACATGTGCACAGATTTACATGTAGGATTGAGGCTTAGTGCTCTGTTTGTTTAGATTTTTCATTATTCAGCACCCCAAGCATAAGGTAAATTGTACAAAGACTGAATTTGGAACAACTTTAAGAGTGAGCTGATCATCTTAAATCATTTTATTAACCCAAATTTGCATTTAAGATTCTTACTACTGAGAAGAAATAAGGGAAATGGGTCAGAAGTGAGGAGTCCCGTCTTCCATACTTGGTTCATGCTTCTCTCTTGCTCTTGAATTCCCTCCTCCAAGGAATAAATAGGTCAGGAATCCACAGGATGTTATAAAAATCTGGCAATGTTCAGTGTGTTTGCCAGCCAAGCTATTTTAATTGTCAGATATTAAATATATGTGCCAGGATCTGTATTGTAAAATCCCATTACAGCATACACTGTGCGTAAACACCCCATCGATCGCCTTCACTGCAGGCCACATCCCCCAGTCGGAGTCAGAGGCAGGAGGAAAGTTTCAGATAGCTGAGCATGGCCTCCCTGCTTTCTTCCCTTGGAGCTCCCAGGATTAGGGATTCAAAGAGCTGCTTTAGGCGTAGTCCCCTAAATCGCAGCCATAATGCAGCTTTTATGTGGCCACGGACAGGCTTCATGTCTGCACTGTTTCAATTCCCAGAGTGGGGATTGATTTAGGCAGACAGCAGCTTACTCAGCTCTCTCAGCTGCTGTGCTGAGGYGAGAACATCCAGCAGCCCCTTGCTCATCCTCGCTTGATTTAATGATTTGCTGGCCAGACTACAGAGAGCGGCTCAGGAACTCCTACCCCAGCGTGCCATGATTTGTGGGTTGCTGTTGCTCATCTGTAATTGCAACGAGAAATGCTCATCAATCATTACAGCTCTCCAACAGAACGGTGGGAGATACAGCAGCGAAGAGGTTTCAACCTGGCCTATCTTTTTGAAAACATTCTAATCTTGCAAATAAAGATCTGGACGCTGTCCTGGTGCCAGGCTGAGAGCAGCTTGTGCCTTCCGACCCCGAGGGGCACAACCACCCCTCAGTGAAAAGAATCAATATTCCTCCCCTGAGAACAGGGATAAGAGAGGCTGGGAATAAAATCTGCTAATCTTCCTTGCTGCACTCATTAGCACCAAACTCTCAAGTCGCAGAATCAAAATATTTTTCTCCAGCTCTCTTGGAGCCCCTTTAGGCACTGGAAGGGGCTTTAAGGCCTCCCTGGAGCCTCTTCCCCAGGCTGAAGAGCCCCAAGCCTGTCAGCCTGTCTCCAGAGCAGAGGTTCATCCTTCATCACTCATCCTAAATAATGCAGAACTACAGCCTGACACGAGGATGTCCCTCTCACAGCCTCCGTGCCTGAGCTATCTGAGCCCCATTACAAAAGTTTCCTCTCCTCTGTGAAGCACAAGCTGAAAATCATCATCACTTAGTCCCCGGTGGAACAAGAGAATCTCTTTAGGTAAACCCAAGACTGAATGGGGATTCCTGGGAAGCTGCACTCCGTATCTCTACAATCCTTATCAYCCTCATTATTGCCTCAGCCAGATTTGAAAACTCTTTTTCTGTCAGTTCTGTGAGCAACACACCTTCCCAATAACGCCCACATTCGAACCGCTCTCATTAACTTCCTGCAGTCTAATAGAGCACAATCTTAACACGATTTATCGAGACAATTAAAATTCAGAAAACAAGCTTCTCCGTGCTCCATAAAGCACAGCAAATTTATTTGCTGCAGTCAGTAAAACTCTGCTGCCTAAAGCTGTGCAGTAACTCAGCAGGGCCTGGCTAGGGCCTGCGGGACCCTCGAAGCTGCACGTTGGGATAATCAATCAGAGCTGGGTTTACACCGGGGCAAGTGCAGGGACCCCGCGGCTCCCAGGGCCTTCCACACCMGGAGGAGCAGGAAAAAGAGTCAGGAAAGAAAAGCTCTGGAGGTCTATGGTTGGTGTGTTGTGTTCAGCTGCCATGTCTACCAACTCTGCCAATAACGGTGACCAGTTTTAAAGATGTACACTTATAGAATCTAATATCTCAAGTTTCCCTAACCAAAGACAAAATAGAACGTATTTTTCATCCACCAAATTAAAAAAACTCCAGTTGGAATCATTACAAATGTATAAAAAGGCTGCAAACATTTGGATACACCACACTCAAGCCCCAATACATACATTTATTCAATGAAATCACTTAATTTGAAACAGATCACCAAAAAGCCAGCTTGCATTGAGGCTGCCTCGAAGAAGAGATGTCACGCTATGGATTTTTCCAGTTACTTATAAAATAATGAGTTCTTTAAAGTTATCTGGTTTTGAGAGGTAATTATTAAGTGAATGTAGAATATAATTGCTCTGAACACTGATAAACCTGTATTATACACTGAGTAAGCACTACAGGCAGGTGATAAATTGCAAAAGTAATGCTACATCAGTTTAACTTCCTGCCGAGTCACCCTTAACTGCTCCAGCCTTGCATAAAATAGCCCCTGCTTTCATTACTAATAAAACACAGAATTAATTACTCAAAATAAAAGAGGCCTTGAAAATGTGCCCAGACACTGAACCATGCTGGCTTTTGCGTTCTTTTTTCCTTTCTTTTTTCTCCTATAAAGGAACCTCAAACCCATTGCTAGTTATTTCTTTAAAGTCAGCTGCACCACACGAGGTTTTCTTCCAGGACTCCTCTATTCCCAAATGGATGCTCATGACCTGCACACTACAGTCACGATACTCCTCTCAAAATACTTAAACTGATGGCTGACAACACCATAAATTTTATTTCTCTGACTGGATTATGATAAAAATAGCTCAGTTTTGGAAATTCACTCAAGTAATGGAAATATTTTAGACAGGGATCCAAATCTTTCAAATGTCTAGTGCTGGACTGGAATTCTCCAGGCAATTCTGCTCCAGCATGAACAAGAAGAATCCCTGGCCTGTTATTATTAACAGCTGGGAATCTTTATTTGTCTACTCTCCTCAAGAAGGATTCCAGCTTCTCCCAGAATCTCATCATTATAGAACATGCAGGTTTTTGCAGAGGAGAGCTGTGCCTGTTCTCATCTCAGTAGTTCTCCAGAAATTTGCTTAAAGTTAAAAACATCATACTAAGTTTCTAGGAGATTTTAGCTCCWGTCCCATTCATGTCACCCCCACATGCTGACACAGGGCTCTGACAGTGGGGGACCTGCACCCTCCTCCTCCAAAGCGGCCTTGTCACAAGCAGGACCACAAACAAGCCATAAAACTTCTTTAGAGAAACACAAACACACTGACAAGGTTCCCACCAATTCATAAGCAGAGTATTTCGAAGCTCTTGGGCAAACGTCCAGCCCTTCTGGCAGCACTGTGTTCACGGAGGAAGGGAACACGCGAGAAGGAGGCAAATCCAACAAGCACAAGAAGCTTCCAGCAGCCAAACAGCTGCACGACAAGCCCAGGACAGGCTCTGCAGGATTCGTTTTGCAGCCCAGCACAAGGCTGAGCACGGCCCGGGGCCTCACTGTCTGCGACAAATTCCCTGTTCAGCCTCGGCACCTCCTTTCGCCCTGGTGACCCCGAGTTACTGCTTTGTCTGCTGAGACAAAAATCTGCTTCACTTTCCAGAGGGCCCAGCTGTGGAGGAAGCCTCCGGAGAAGAGGGTTTGGATGGGTTCTCTAATTGTCAGAGACAGTGTGGAAGGTGCTTTATGGACCTCCCAGTGTTTCCCTGCAATACTCCTGATCTAAGAATGTCTTTGGTTCTGCTGAGCGACTGCAGAGTCACTTTTCCAGTTCTCTGAGGCAAAGTGTGACACATAACGAAGGCAGGATTTAGAGCGTGGGTTGAATCTCATGTGAGAAGATTCTGACTGCAGAGGTAAAGTATTGGCTAAATTTTATAATGACGGAGTTAATTTTGTTGCTAAGAAAAGCAAAGGCACGATGAGGATTGGCTCCAGAGATTACACAGTGTGTGGTCTCTGCATTTGAAGAGCTCTGCACAGCACTCACTCATGTTACATCAATTACTTTAACAAAGTTAGATTCAGAATAATATTTATAAAGCTGAGATCCACAGACCTTTTTGCAATCACCTGGGTACAATCACCTTATTCACAAAACTGGCTATAAATTATGCTAATCAGTGAAACACTCAGAAGATGAWGAGAGGTTTCTTGTGTAATTTTAAATGGATTCCTATAAAGAAAAAAACTGGGGATATATAAAATTACAGATTTTCAACGCACATTCCTTTCTAAATCTTGGGTGTCAGTAACATAAAGGTTAAAGCAGTATGATCAAGAATTTAAAATACATCATTTTTATCGTGGGTCTCCTTCTACCTCTCCACAATGATTAAATGTGGTGCTGGAAGGGTTTGGTGGACACAGATGTCATCTTCAGCACCAATCCTGACCACTCCAATGAAGCCTCAATGAAGTGGTAATTTTGCTCTCAAGATGACAGACCTATCTCTGACTCAGTCTCTCTGCTATATTTTACCATTGTCTTAAAAATAAACCTTTTGGTTTTTGGATTTCATAAGAAAAAACACAATGAGATACAGTTTTCACTTCATGCCCTTTGGGGGTAATTAAAAAAAATATTTAGCTCTAGCCTACATCTAATGTGTATTTCAATTAGTGGCAAATTCCTGTGCATTATTCAGGACTGCTGAGCAGTTGGTATTCCTTGGAATTGCCTTTGTTGCATCCTGTAACCCCTGGGATGTAAGAGCAGAAGGACTGACACTCCTGAGTGCAGGTCCTGCCCAGGATCAGCTGTGGTACCTGGTTTATGCAGAGCTGGCAGGTGTTTGACTTCAGAGCTGCATTGCCACCTGTCCAACAACACGGGATGTTCTCTGACTCCCGAGTGTCCAGAAAAGTCAGGAAAGCACAGCCCAGGAGGTCACTGGCTGGGAGGTGATTTCCATCTTTCAATTCAGGCACAAGAAAGGTAATATTYCACATGTTTTTAAACAAATCTCAGGATTTGGAGGTGAAGTACAGGAAATCCCGTATTAGGTGTGACATCTGGCAACTCTTACTTAGGGCTGGATGATGAGAAGTGAGGAGGATAAATGACTTCTCTAGAGCCAGGATTTGGCTGTGGGCATGGGCTGCCCCCTTAGCTCGGCCACTGCTCTTCTCCATCTGCCTCTGCCTTTTCTAAGACCAAAGGAGAAGTATCCCAGGCTTGTATCCCAGGCTTGTATCCATGCTGCCCGGCTGGTTCACAGAGCACAGCTTCTCCACTCTTTTTACCCAGGTTTTTCTTTCCTCAAACGAGACTTTTTCCCCCTTCCCTGCTCTGCCCTCCCTTTACTGTTCACAGCTCGTCACCAGGTACACACACAGGTGACTCTTCACTCCACTTTGTTTGATGATGTCAAGTTCAGACTCCTTGAAATTAAATCACCTGACAGAGGTTATAACTGATAGAAGTTGTAACTTAAAGTGTCCAGACTTTTGTATGACTCAAACACTTTTCAGCCTACTCCTGATCCCTGTAACCTAGCCCTAAGGGCTTTAAACCATTAAGGAATCTCCTTGTGTGTGGATTCTTCCTCGTTTCCATGAGGTTATTTGCACAGACATTAAACAGTGCTGCTACTTGGGACACAAAACTCCATTAAGAGGAGCGATGTGCTGTCTAAAATTAACTATGTATTTGTTTTCTCTTCAGTTTCTATAGAACATGAGGAGTGATGCAGATGGTTAACAGCACTGAGATTATAGTGATAGCTGTAAAATTTGATGACTGTTATCAAAAGCATCGTATGGCTTATGAGAGCAAGTAGCAATTAAGAAAAAAAAAAAGAAAGAAAGAAAGAAAAAAGATTTCCAAGCTTACCCTGGACAGGGAGCAGGAATAGCAAACGGGGGTAAAAGCCAGTTTCATACCAAAGGATTTATTAAAATAAGATCACTACTTCAAACCTTGGCAGACACAGGTTAACTGAAGCAATTCAGATGTGAATGAAGTAAATGTGCTACGAGCGAGCCTGAATCACTGACAAAGGGAGATTTCAATCTGGGGTGGGAATTTTACTGCTGAGGAAAGCAAGGCAGGGATCAGCTGCACTGATCTGGACAAAGGCCGAGCAACTTGCTCCAGGATCCCCAGAGTGACACTCCAGACAGAGCACTTTTTCTCCACGGCTAGAAAAATGTTATACTGCACCTTGTTATAGGCAGGGAGATGYCTGACAAAATAAGCTGAATCACTCGCTTTCTCCTCTTTCAACCATAGTAAGACTTTGTTCCACCTCTACAGATGAAATATTAATCCAACCTGTAAGAGAACGATACCCACAACCTTCCATCACAGCCCTCTCTGTTCAGACTCCTCTTTGGAGAATTACCTTTGCTCTTTACCCAGCTGGAAAAGCTCTTGTATTCCTGTTTCCCCCCCTGCCTTCGGAGCTGCCATGACTGGAACTCCAGACTTTCCAAAGCTACARTGATTTATTGAAACCAGTTCCACTTAGTAAGACCTCTGGCAAGCAGAAGCTGTGCTAATGCACCCAGCAATCCACAGAGCAAGATAAAATCTCCCAGGAAAATTTTCAAGCAGTAAAAGAAGAAACAACGAGGGAAGGGTTGGAAGTTTTCAATGCTCCCTGGAACATGGGAAGATCAGAACAGAAAAATTAGTATCTTTTAYCTTAAGGTGTATATCTGCCCATTCACTAGTGGAAAATTAGGGATTGACTCATTAGAAATCAGGACAGATGAAAGGACAGGACACGCTGTTCCTTGGCTTGGCCTCCAGAGAACACATCCAAAGCATCTCTAAGAGATGGACCCTTAACCCTCAAACATTACAGASCTTTTAAAATATCCATGTTACATCTATTGGGATACAAGTTTTTTACAGTAGGAGAAAGTTTATTATAATCCATTGGGGAATATGTTTCTCTGTGTTGGTTTTTAATTTATATTTAATCTCTATCCTACACCAAAATATGTACATATATAATTAGCTTAAAATATTCAAGAACATTTCTTGAAGTGGGATCCATTTGCAAGGAACATGATAGTGAGCACCAAAACTGAACTGATTTACTGACAAAGCACCAATATTTTCAAAACAGAGCTCAAAAAAATTCACCAAGTTGTTCTCAGATGCCCCAAAAGCCTGAGATCGAGAAGTCAGAGAGCACTTTCCAAAGCACAGAAAACAATAGCAATCTCAAAAGGTCTTTTTGACCTTTTTGATCACAGATACTAAAATAAGTTACTGGACACCAGAACTTCCCCCCACTGTCAGTTCTGTTCCCATCCCTAACAAACAGAAATGGAAAAACCAAAACAAGACAATCTGTCCGATTCATTMATGGACAATGCAGAGGAAGAAGCACAAAATAAAGTTATTTTTCATGTCCTAACTTTAATTTAGATTTGAAATACAAGAGTAGAAGGTCTTTCCTGTTAATTTGAAAACATTTTAAAAATGCGAATGACCTATTTGGAGTGGTGGCTTTTACAAAGTAAGGAACAACCTGTTGTAACAAAGCTGGAGCCTCTAACAGATTTGTGGTGGATATTCCCTGAAGGAACCTGGCAGCTCTTTCAAAGCCGGGGAGTTGTTAACAGCTGCTGACCTGTTCTTTCTTCTTCAATCTTTTGATTCCAGCCATTAAAAAGTCTTTTTTGCTGCCCTGAAAATCTGGCTGTTGGATCATCCTCTTTTTCCACATTTTGCACAGCTCCAGTGCTATTCAGCACCTCAGGAGGGTGGTTGGTGACAGATTCTGATCCCAGCAGCTCTTCTGAGCCGGGTCGGGGTGGTGTTGGGGATTTGCTTTTAGAGATAAAGCCACGTGGATAAAAGGATAAGCAACCCATGTGTACTAAGATATGAATCTTTCTGTAGGAATTTCTTGTTTAAGAACTCATTTGTTCTCCTTTACTCTCCCTGCCCCGAATTCACCCATGTGAACTGTATTAAAAGCACAAGCTTGCATAGATTATCAGTAATCACCATTTCTTTTTAATCCTATTAATAATTATCACCATTTCTCCAATTAATACTATCAGAAAATTCTCCCGTGAAAATCTATAAACGACAGCCCAGCAGCCCTTTCAGACAAACACCCTCATCCAAACCACGTTCTCTTCTTTCGCTGAAAGGTCTGATGCACGTTTCAGACACTTCTCTCTTCAAACACTTCTCAAGACACCAATTCTCAAACTCTGACTTTACTGCAGAGATTCAGTTCTTCCACACTGTCCTTAAATCTCAGCTCTGTTAGACATGGGGCTGCAGGAGGAAGTTTAGTACAAGACTGATTTCAACTGAATATTCTTTGCCTTCAATTCTCTGCTACTAAACTAAAAATTACAATCTCAGAACAAGAGAGTAGAAAATTGAGCATTCAAACGCCCCTCACAAAATTGCCCTGAAACTCTGGCTACATTTTTTCAAGACTAAATTCCCAAGATTGATTGGATTCCCTGTTCCAGTGACTCCACACTGTTCCCAGTACGACATTCTGGGTCAGAGATCTAGGGATGGGCCACCCCAGAGCAGGTTGTTGGCACAGTTTTCCATGAGAAAAGAGCAGACAGGGGCTGAAATTCCTTGAGAAAAAGAAGGACTTCCAAAATTTCCATGAGAAAATTCAAAATCAAACTTCCTTTTGCTGATTTTCACTTCCACAGCTGCTCTGCAAAATGGTTTCACATAGTCTGAACCAGGAACCAGGAATTCTCTGGTCTCCTGTGCTTGCCACTAGCTCGTCCCAGTTTTTCTGAAGTCCTTCTCTCTCCATTAATGCATCTCTTCTGCTTAAAACACTGCTTTCTATGCTTCATCTGACCTACATGGAGGCAAGATATCGATTTTTTATCTCGGTTTTATCTTGATTTTTAAAATGTTGATAGTCTACTGGCAAGCACCAGGAGCGATGACATCATAGCAGGAGGCGGCATCTATTCCGAGGAGCTCAGAGCCAGCAAAAATACTCCCAAGATCACAAAAATAGTTCCTATTACATTTTACTCCTTGGCAAAGGAGTATTAGATTATATAAAAGGCAAGGCTAGCACAGATACAGGCAAAGTACTTCATGGTAATGGTAGAGCCTCATCACTCTGGGTCATGTCTGCAAACTGGAAACCTCAATTCTAGGTAGGTCAGACCTGTCTTAAGATGAAGTTCACTGAAAACGTCCTGATTTAGACTCCAGGCATCAAGTATGGCAGAAGGAGCCACATTCTTTGTGAATTAAGTGAGATTGAACTCCCAGAGAACGTCTGGCAACCAAGAGAGTTGTGGTGGAGGAGAAAAGAAATCCATGTGGAGTCCTGAAATTAGGCAGTAAATATGCAATGATGCTGCATTGCCAGAGTTGCCACTTTAGCAAAAAAAAGAACTTTCTTGTTGTGAAAATGAGACTTCTTCATCTTCAAGGAAACAAAAAAGCCTGATCTGCTGAAAAACCTGTACTGAGATTTTCCAGACGCTAAAAGACATGCCAGGTGGATTGTGCTCTCCACAGCAAAATGACAAATGTTCTCCAGCAAATTATAATTTTTTTCAGGGGACAGGGAGGGCAGAAGAGCAAAGAAAGGGAAATGGGGAGGAGGAAGACTGCGGAGCAAGAAGAATGGCAAAGGACTAACCAGGAGATCCAGTGCCACTCCAATACCATGATAAAAGCTCCCTGTGTGTGACCCTGGACAAGGCACTTCTAATCCAGCTCGCCTTTATAGGAAGAGGATAAAAGCAGCACATTTAAGCTGGCATGAAGTTATCTGGATTAGAGAGGGGAAAACACTGAAGCATTGCAGTCCTGAGGATCAGAGCAGCACATGAGCCACAGGCAGGCAAACAAAAAGTGCTTTGCAGCTACACAGTGTCCCATTAAAAGGAAATATTGACCAGTTTCTGGCTTTACTGAGTTGTGGGGGATTTGTGAGAGATCCAGCAGGAACCCTCTGCAGAGGGGTTATAACCAGTAGACTCTACCCATGCAAAAATATCTATCACAGTTAGACCAGTGAACTAAAGAACTGCTGTTGGATGAAATATAGAAAGCAAAATATAAACACACTTTTACAACCAGCTGGTGTTTGATCTGAGCATGCATATGGACATCCCACGGAATGACAGAGCTCTCATTCCACTGTCCCATATTCCATTGGTCACTCCTGCCACTGGCTGAGAAACCTTCTGCCAGGGCTGGAATGGAAGAGATCCTACCTCTGGAGTTCAAAGATCAGGATTTTATTCCTCATTATAATCATCATGGCTGGCCCAATGACACGTTGGGAAATCTAGGACTGACAATATCATTCCACCAAAAAAAACCTAAATGAGCATTTATTGTTATTTTTATTATTGCTATTAGGAGCAATGAATGAGAAATAGTTTTTCTATCCCCAAAATGTGATATTACTGGAAAACCCCRTCTGGACTGGTGCATGCACAACCTTTCAAGGGCTTTTTAGCATCCATAAAATGAGAGGCACACGCGGCACTGTGAGACCTTAATCCAGATATCCCATGTTCCCAGCAAGCACAGTGACCTCCASCCAATGGACTGTCCTGGTGTTGCGCCTTGGTGTGATTCAGGCATTCCTTCAGGGAATCATGGAATATCCTGAGTTGGAAGGGACCCAATCATCAAAGCCCAACTCCTAAATCCTTCCATGACTTGCCACAATTTTCCTGATTTAGGCTTCAGCAAAATAAGTTTTTTCTTCATTAAAGGAGTCGCTTTTGATGATCTGGCAGTTGGCCAGAGAAATGACTAAGTGAAAAGATGTCTCACTGTCAATTCTTTTGGTGAAACTACAGACAGCAACAGCCCTTTTCTGTATTCCAAGAACATTTGCTACMCAGGCCTGGGTGTAGGAAAGCACAGCAGAAGCATGACCTTCTCTTGTTTATCTGAAGTTGACTCAATATGAAAAGTTTGGGTTAGATCAAGTATCAGTTATATAAATCTACTGTTCCCTTAATCACAGGTGCTAAACATTTGCCTCAGAGTATATTTAAGTACAGGCAACTCACACACTTGATACACAGTTACAATTAACATACCAACACAAAAGAAGTTAAAAATCAGACATTTGTCAAAAATAAATGACAATTAACTTTTATCCAAGTCTTAGAACTAGTTTTTGCAGATTTCCCCCTGGAACAAATCACAGTAAATTGAATAATCCGGCTCACTGGAAGGAGGGCCAAGATTTTGCAAACCATCAGTATTTCTTGCCCTCCTGTCACTAACTTTGCCTTGTCTAGATAGAAGAGTCTGAATTAAATGCAACCTGCAGAAAAACAGTTATACCTATATTTTAAAAGTCACATCCAACAGTTCAAGATGTGCTAACAGGTACCGAGTGGTGGCCCCCAGCCTGTGGTGTCAGGCCTGTTGTCCTGAGGGTGAAGGAACGGCCCCAGCTCTCCCTGCAGTGACTGAGGCTGCCCCAGCAGGTCATTAGTGAGCAGGATTTAAGGGCTCACAAACTACATCTTGTCTTCTGGAAGTGGAAATCCAGACTGCTGAAAGCTGTRTTTGGTCTGAGATAACAGGCTGAAAGAGAGATTCCAAGCAGGAAAACGAGAGCTGAGAGAGTTCTCTGCATAAAGATACAAACACGAAAAATAGCTGCTGTTCTGAATTACAATCACATGCTGCAGAAAGTTTGGGTTAAGACCTATTGTAAAACAATTTGTACACAAAAGAGCGAAAGACAATCACTGTTCCAACTCTGCTCATTAAAGAAATTCAGAGACAAAAGCCAGTCTTTGATCTCAGGCATTGCTACAAGGCAACTGTACATTGAAATGAGACATATTCATTCCTAACACAACAAACCCCCTCTGCAAGTAAAAAGTCAGTCCCGAAATTCCGAAGTCCTTCACTGCTTACCTTTTTACGACCTGGTCAGATTTTTGGAGGTAGTTTCTCAAAGCAACTCAGACATTCCATGTTAACTCTCGTGCTGCAATAAACAGCTGCAGAACTCCCCGATTTATGTCCCTGGTTGATGAACATGCTGAACCCCAGAACAAATCCCACACAGGGAAAAAAAATAAAGGAAAAACACCCCCAAAACCCACAGGAGAAGCAACTCAGCCCTTGGGCAAAACACAAAAAAGTTCAACAGGGACACGGAAAGGAAATCCAGTGACAACTAAAAGTTTGGATAAGAAAGAGGCAAGGCAAGCCTGCTCCCCTTGCCTGGAGTCCTGGCTAAAGGTGCCTCTCCAGCAGAATTCACGGAGGCTCCCGGCTCCTCGGAGCAGATGGTATTCACACATTATTCCCGAACAGCAGCATTCCCCAGTCCAATCAGGAGGCAGCACTCAAAAGCCAAGCGCTTCCCAGACTCTGTTACAGTTTTCAATAGCTATAGCACAAGATGAATGACTCAGAAAATGAATAAGCAGGGAAAATAAAACCTGCCTCTCTCCTAGGCAGAGGCACAGGCAGGCAGGTCAGCAGTCCTCAGTGTGCTGAGCACTGCTTTCAACTTGAATGCACCTGCTTTTTTCTCCTAAATCCTAAATGCTGATTACATCTTCTGTATCTTGAATTTGTGTGATCAGCTTCATCTTGGGTTAAAAGTCACAATAATTACATCTTTTTTTTTTCCCTTCAGTCTTAAAAACAACGAACATTTGTAAGAGTCAGAAAAAATGATGAACTGTGTGTGTCTGCTCTTCCAGACATCTCAGAGAAACGCCTCATGCCATCTCTTGCTGAATACATACATCAATATATATTTCTAAGATTAAGGCCTGACTTTACAGATCCTGTTGCAAATGATGGGAAATAGATTAATACATCCTCTGGTTTTACCTGAAGTTTACCAGGAAACTTTAAACTACAATAAACCAAATATCTCTGMGAATAAATGAAATAGAAATGACTACAACTTTCAGGGAAAGTACGACCATTATCCAAAAAGTGACCAAACTGAACTGGAAAACTACTTCCACCTGCTCTGTGTAGCTTATAGACCATCCCATCCAGAGGGCACTTTTAAATACAACTCCTCAGCTCAATGCCTGTTTTTTTGTGACAGCTGCAACCAGTAATAAAGGCTGATCTGCTAAACAAAGCAAGTTACTCATGGAAACACGCACAGCCCCAGGTTTCTCCCTGGAATACCGTAGTGCACTCCTGAGCTTTCCAAAACACACCGAAATTCTCTTGAGCTTTGTACAGAAGTGACTGCGAGGAGGTTTTGCTGTTTGGTGCTCCTGCACCAGCCCTGCTGCAGCCACAGACTCTGTTTTCATAGCTGCTGCTCAGGGCTGAGCTCGGCAAAGCTGGACACACGCTGCAGTCAGGCAAGTGGGATCACTTCAATCACTGAAACTATTTGGGGTGAGAAACATTCCCCCAGGTCCCYCCGGACATTTTCAGATCTTTGTCTCTGGCTGTAAATTGATCCTTTGCATTCCTGTCTGACACATGGACTGTGAAAAACTCTTCAGGGATATTCTCTCTGCCAGGAGTAAGGCTCTAACAGCATTTCTGCAAATACAGGGCCAGTCAGAGAGACAATAAAATTTTGTGAACTCTGGACTAACTTTTACAATTATTAAGTTGTCTTTTTTTTTCTTTTTCTTCATTCTGGACCAAATAAGAGAACTCTAAATGCATTTTACTTCCGTATTCTCAAAATACCAAATATCAGGATTTCTCCCTAGGATTAAGAGCAGGACCCACATCCAGAGGCATCGTTTTGCTCCATCAGCCAGGCCATGCCCACCCAACGCTAAGCAAACAAACCCACACGTGCAGCCACAGCACAAAGAACAAAGGCTCGTGTTATAACATCTGCCCAGCTGCCCACCAACTCCCAGCTACAGCTAGAGAAGTGTTTAAAGGTGTAAAACAAAACCAGAGGCACATCTAGATCTGGTAGGYAAACAAACATTTTTCAAAGCTTCATTTTAGCAGGTATTTTCTGATCCCTGCATTAAACTCCATAGCAGCCAAAATCATTTTGACAACTGAGTCACTGAGCAAGGCATCTGCTGGGCCTCTGAGCCTCTACCGGCAGYAGGAATGCTTGGCAATTACAGCTTTTCCATGTGCTGGTTCCTTGGAGATGCTCGGAGAGGAAGCACATCTAAATCTAAACATTATCACCATAATGCTCTAACTGCTGGGATAACCCCGTGCACGCACCGAGGAACCTCCTGGGCAAACATCCTGATCAGACATAATAAAGAATGGAGTGGCTCAGGGTAAGCAGCTCTTTATTCCAGACATCCCTCTGTAGGGTGGATTTGTTAGCCAGGGACATGAGGCGTCAGCACYCCTCCCTCTCTCTGGGCACCACCAGAAGAGGAGGCTATGGGCCAACTGCTGAGTTCCATCTATAGGATCCCAGCAACCCTTGACTGAAGGTCTCAGAAATCCCACTGTGCCAAAATGTGGGGCTCAAATCTCATTATCAACTGATGCTTCCTTCTGCGGCTTCTCCAGTCCCTGTTAGCTACTACTAGAATCTCATGAATTTAAAAGCTTCTGACCTATAAACACCTTGATACACCAGATATATGTTTTGAATTCCTCCTCACCTCTGCTCCCAGGAAATCCCTTGTCTGTGCATTCCTCCATTCCATCCAGTTATACTGAGTTCACCTCCCAACTACGGCTGATGTTGTAGAAAGCTCTGAGAGAGACTGGCAGTTACATATTGAAGAGATGAAYCTGGGAGGTTTCCTCACAACGCTCTGCTTTGAAGTTCCTCTCTTTCAGAAGGAATATAAAAGGGCCTTGAGCTTGCTTGCCTATGAAAAGACCCTTTTCTTTATTTCCACAGAATGAAGACACGACTGTGACTGTTTCCRGCACCTCCAAGAATGGATGGTTACATTCCATTCATTGAATGTTCCTTCAGGATTCCATCGGGATGGTTCTCCCTTGTTGAGTGCCCATAATCCAGTGGGATGCTCATTTACTGATTGGCTCTGCTCTCTCCTATGGATTTCAGCAGGGAGAGAGAGGAAGCCACTGCATGCAATGGTTGCCCACAACTCAATTTCCAACCCGGAAACTGCAGAATGCATCTACAAATCATTATCCAGTAATCTTCTGAATCCTTGATCTCCTATTCCCCTGGAGCCTTCCCACTCAACTCTGCTACCACACATAACCCACAAAACATTCTGTGTTCCCAGTCCTCGCTTTTGTTTTCCTCTCTACCAAGTGTGATTTTTAATGCACATCAAGGTGTCATTGAGGCCAGGATGTCATTACTGCCCTAGAACAGTGCCTGAAGAATCTAAATTACCAACAGCAGACAAAGTTCAAGCCTGGCTGTCATCCAAGTAATTCACCTGGCTCAGTGAATATGTCAGAGACTGAAAAAAAATGCCGTAATTATTGTGTTATTAAAGCACAATGGTTTAATTTTATTTCTTTGTGGCATAAAAATCTGCATCTGTGATTCACACCTATTGTGCAGGGAATACAATTCCACTAAAACCAGTAGTTGGGATCTGGTCTAAAAGGTCGTTCAAAAAGTCTAATAAAAATCTTGTGCTCTTTGAGGATTAACAAATAAATCACAAAGAAATATTGTCAGGGCATAGAAAAGAATAAACTCAGAGGTGGTTCCAGTGTTGACAAGAGCTGTACAAACTGAGATCTGAGCAATTAGAAGACACAATGAATACATAATTCATAGATATTYTGTACTCAAGAGTTTGCACACAAATAAAACATCTTATAAATCTTCACCAGCTTGCAGAAAGCTGCTGAGTTGTCTTTTATTCTTGTAGCAGCAAGTGGCTATAGTACAAAAGAGAAATCTGTAGCTCTGATATGTCATCCCTCTGAAATGGGTAATTTAGGGTTATGGTTTCGGAATCAGCACATTCTTCAGCAAGTTTCTTCCAAGATTTTTTTTTCTGAAAAGAATCAAGTAAATCCATGCCAGTACATTAAAAAGAACACTTCAAAAAGTCAGAGCTGTGAGCCACCATAAAATGAGAATAATCTTTCTCTATATGCCTGCATTTCAGAGAATGGAAAGAAAATAATGGGTGGGGGAGAAAGAGAAAATATTGTGGGGGTTGCTTTAATGACGCTTAAAATCCATATGAGAACCTGTAGCTTTCTGAGCCTTTATCCCATGCACACACAGAGAAAAGTTACAGAACTTCCATCTCCCTTCACAAATATCCAAATCGAGAGCAGCCTGTCAGGCTTGTGTTCAAGGCAGTCAAGCACTGCAGCTCCATGAAGAATCACAGAGAAAAATCCAGTAACCAGTGCACCCGCAGGTGATGGTTTTATTCCAGGCTCTATTACATCAAGGCAACCAACACAGCTTAAATCTCATTTCAGGCCCCCACATAAATGAGTGGTGCTTCCCTGATACAGCTACAAGCAATAAGAAATCTACGAGGCATCTCCATGAAAAGTTGGCAACCTAATTTGATTAGGAAAAAAACCCCCTGTGCTAAGAAATGAAACACAGCTTCCCAGTCTTGAATATTCCACCAACGTCCTGCGAGCTGAATTCATGCATGTTAGTAAGCAAACAGGAGGGCTGCAGGAGGCAAAAAAAGCAACTCTCAAATATATTATTGCCACAAATTCTTCAGAACAGCTTTTTCTGTCATTAATGATCTATTGATTGTGCTAGCAATAAGCAACACAAGAAGGAACTGAGGCTGAATTTTAAGGTAGGTGGTTAACCCACATGRACTTCAGGTAGATCAAAAATTAAAGAACGGGCTTCATTCTGCTGGAAGAAAAAGGGATTTGATTTGACATTCTGGAAGGTAAAAAAGCACTTTTACAGCAAGCACAGGAGTTTCAAGTCATGGTCACTCCCCAAGGCATTAATACTTGTCACATGAGCAACCCAATGGGATAAACACAACAGTTCCCAGCGTGTCCAGAGCTGCTGGATATCCGAGGGACCGAGGGGCTGCTTCCAGAACATAGGAATGTTCTCAAGGGGCAAATCTTTCTTAGCACACTCTGTTGGCTGACTTCTGAGAACTTTCTCTTTACTGAATTCATGCAAAATAATGCACGGAATTTCAGAACAGCAGATGAGMCCCTCAGTCCTGCAGTGCCGCAGCCCCAGCAGCAGTACAGGGAAGGAATTGACCTTCTCATCAATAAATGGTTCAACCCATTTGTTTTACAATGAGATAGTTTAAATCAAAGTAATGAAAAAAAACTAAAAGGAAGATGCGGATTTACATAGTTAGGAAGGGGAAGCAGCAAAGTTTTTTCCCAGATCCTTTGTACCAGCAGTGCTTACTTATCTCTCAGCTCCCAGCTTATGAACCTTCCCAGGGTTTGCTGACTTATTAGAGTATTTTGTAGGAAAACTAATTTGTACACAATGTGACAGAATATACTTCACATGTCTGTAAGAAAAGAATGAGAACCTGTGTATCTTAAAATATGCATGCTAAATTAAGTAAGTATTTTTAACATATTAGAGAAAATGAAGTTAAACTTGCATTTCCCTTAGAACCCAGACACTCTCTGTGACTCCTAAAGTCCAGATTCTAAAGTTGGGACGGGCAAGAACACTTGCTTATGTTTGTTATCAGTTCAAACTATGCATGTACTTCTCTGAACATCCTAAAACTTCCTGCTGTAAAGAAAATGAGGTTTAATTCTGTGTCTCACTGATGTAAGAGGAGGTATAAGACATGAGCGGTAGACGCTGTTCTTCTAGAGAGGAATTAATATAACTACAAATGGAAGAGAACAGAAAAAAAGAAATAAAAAGTGTGAGACTCTCCTCTTAATATTTTCATGTAAATATCATCATTTAAACAACACCGAAACCTGTCCTTGATTATTTTAAATTCGATTTCAGCAGGGCACAGAGCCCCAGGTAAAGCAGTGCTACCCACTTATATCTGCSCAGTCAACTGTTCACATAGTTTAAATGTTACTTCATTCCCTTAACCACATTCTTTCCACACAGTTTTAGGTCTCTGTGATATTAACACTGCAGTTGTATCGGACCTGAAGGTCTAGTTATCAGCAGAGAATATGCTGTGGGAAATACATAACTACTTCCTCAACAACATTTATGTAGGAAGTGGAATATTTAGTGGATTTCAAGCTGTATTCAGAATACACCGAATGCATATTAAACAGTCGAGAATCAATTTATTCCCAAATCACCATCTGAAATTGTTTTCATAAACATGAATACTTTGTTGTCCTCAATGCATCCAGTTCTCTCCACTAACAGAGAAATAAGACTTGCAATCGCAAACAACTTTTTTCCTCGATTTATGCTTTTTTGTATGCCTTCCAATAGACGGGATAGCAGAACATCAGCATGTGGAATGCTATAAATCCATGGAATAGCTGCATTTTTAACCATGGACTTTAATTCCAGGGTGAATTTATGTGGTCCTTGGCTAAATATATCCTCCTAAGTAAATTACTCATGCGACTGCCTGTAGGAAAGCTTTCTGCAGATAAAGAATCTGTTCCCAAATGCTGCGTTTGACAGCACATACGGCACAAAGTTACATTCTTCTCTCAGTGGCAAAAAGCCCCCCAAACTGAATAGGGTGGAAGGCAGAGGTCCCTCTTCCCTCTGCACAGACTGCTCAGGAGACAGGTTAATTCTGCCTGCTGCCTGCTCCTTCCAGTAGGATATATCAATGTATCGGTCCCACATGTTTCTCTCCAGACCCTGTAAACAGAGTGATTTCTAAGCTCATGTGAAGCACATTCCCACATTCATTTCCACTTATCCATGCAGAAGACAGTACAAACACATGCCTACCCCTGTGCCTTTAGCAGGATGGGTAACTCAGACACTCTCATTATCCTTTTTTTCCCTCTCTCTTCTATGTTTTCTACTTCTTACCATTGGAGTTGTCCTGGTCCAAAGGATTATCTGGTTCCATTACTTCAAATAAAAGCATCCAACATGCAGTTCTCCATGCAGCAGAGGCATAAAAACACAGCAGTTGCCTAAGCTGATTCACCTGATTTATGAATTAGTGCAGCATCCATAAGAGGCTGTGTTTCTTCTTTTGTATTACATCTGGCTCCTTTTCCAACTCGATGGCTGGGTATTACAGCATGCAGGCCTTTTTCCAGCATCCTCTTAATGCATTATATTTAAAGTAGCAGCAACCTTTTTCTCCCATCCCCCAGACTAAGTTACAGCAGTAACTAGGCTGAGCTGGCAGCGAGCGGAGCTCATTCAGAACAGGACCTGCAAGCGTTCTCCGAGTCGTGTTGCTGCATAAAGAGAATGATTGATACAATAAAAGTAACCGGGCTTTGACACAGCACGGTACGCACGGCACAAAATCCCACCGAAACCAGGCAAAGGTCCTGAGGGTTTGGGGAATGCCTCGCTGAAGCCACCAGTCTGCACCCCCTCACGCACAAACACAAATTGTGTCCTGTTCCCTCCTCCCCCCCCCCCCCCCCCCCCCCCCCCCCGCTACAATCTTTTATAACCCTGGATCTCCTCCAGCAATAGTCTGTTCCTTTAGTCGGTTTATAATAAACTCTGCCATTCCCCTGTGTCCCTCGGGCTGGCTCGGAGAGGAAGGAGGCTGTTTGCAGAACGAACAGCCCAGCCCGTGCCTGGCTGGGAGGCAGCTCCGTGACTCTGCGCCGGGCACTTGGAGCTTGCTGCWGCAGCAGCCTTTGGCTGGGGACCTTGTCCTGCATTTCCCTGCTCTGCCAAGCCAGGACTGCTGCTAGGCTGGCGTTCGAAAAGCTCCTGCAAAGGAGCTGAAGGACGAGCCCCAGCTTGGCTGGACTCGTCTGGTAAATGACACCAGAATCTCTAAACAGAGCCCGTATCAGCTGACAGGCAGATCCAGCATTACAAGTCAGGTCACCTTCATTCTGCTCCTTGGGTCTGCCACGACCTCCTTGAGACCTCACATACTTCAGAACTCCTCTCTGTGCCTCAATCTGCTGTGATAGTGACATTGAAATATACCTTATCTCACAGGAAAGGAGCTGAAACCTCCCAGCTTTACACGCTTTGAACTTCTTGGATAAATGATACAGTACAAGGACTGAGGAAGAAGACTATCACCTGGCTGAGGAATAAAAATTTCATTTTCTCTGAAGACATGTCCACAAAATAACAGAAAAATATATCAAAGTGCAACTCTAAACCAAGCAGTGCCTCCGAAAGGTAAATTCATATTGCTGTTACAAAAATCCTGAAATAATCCAGCTTTCAGGATCAATTTTACTTCGAACCCACGACTGAAACACTTTCTTCAATACTCCAGCTAAGGCATTAAAACATACCTTGTTTCAAAAGAATGCTTTTCACAGGATCCAAGGCAAGAATCACCCTACACATCTAGAGCAGACTTAGTGCATTTTGGGGTTGTCGTGGCTGGTGACAGAGGACCGAGGCAGGCAGGGGTTTCTATTTCGGGGCCCTGGGTAACGCTCCTGCCTCAGCAGCTCCCCCCTCGCAGAGCCAGGGAAGCGGTGCTCCGGAGCTCCCTGGAGCCGCCGGGGGCTCCGGGCTGTGGGCGGACAAATGAATGGCTGGCTGAAGGCAGCAAAACACGGAGCTCTGCGTGGAGGAATGAACCAGCAGCCTGACAGGACTCTGCGGTARTTGTGCCTTGCGAAACCATTTTAGCACTGCTCCTGAGGGTTAGGSCATATTAATAGAAGAAAGACTCATTTCCATCTATTTGTTTTAAGTACTGCACAGTCTATAGCCCCTATTAAATACTGTTCYGAGATCTCTGCCCTGGGGGAAATTACAGTGCTGCAAACCCTCTATTCTCCCCCCTCGCACCCTACGCTCCCGATGTTCTTTACAACTTCAATACTTCTCCCACTCACTGACAAAACAAAAAACCCTCCCTCTTTCCACCTTCCCCACAAAAACACCTACTCCATGACTGCAGGCACATGGCACAGCCTGTTAGCAGTGCTCCACCTGTTCTGGGTCATGTCCACAGTCTAGGAGTCAGAAACAGGTACGTTAACTTCTGACTGACACACTGCATCCCTCCAGCCTGTCAAAAAGGGTACGGAAGGGATTTASAGGAGTTTTGGGGGTGAGGAGTCCTGACCAGGTATCATCTGCCTATTCTGTACCCCAGGATGTGGGGATATACAAACATAGACTGAGTGACTCACTGACACAGCCCTCCTCGATCACAAGGGACTAAAAATGCCTGGAGAATCATGCTTGTCAACGTAAAGGAATCCATAGTTCTGCAAGGAACATCTGAGTCAGGACAAATTATATACAGAGAGACAATTTGTATTCTTCCATGAAACAGATGCTGCATACACATAATAGAGACAATTTAGAGCCAGAAAAGAATAAACACCTGTGAAATCTTTACTTGTGGAGAGTCAGAAATAATCCCGGAATGCTACAGAATAGCAAAGATCAAGAAACCAAGATAGGAAAGTGAAAAGCAATAGTTATTTAGACCTCAATGATTTTATGTGACAACCAATTTGATTTTAACGACATCCAAATGATTTGCTAATCTGTAGTTACAGACCTAGTAAAAATTAATTCTTAATGTGTAAGTCAGAATGATGTCAATATTTTGGCGAAGACTATTCACAATTCCTAACAATTGAGCAATTGTCATACCTTCTTTGTTGGAGCTCAGCTCACGCAGTGAGGMAAAGGAGCTCATGCCACGATTGTGAAAAACAAGGGACAGTTGGAAGACCAGGGCTTTGATCACTCGGGATTTTAATTGCTCAGGCACTGAAAGGAAAACTGCAGAAGTGAAGAGGGAAATGATTTTCAGACAAATGGCTGAATGGTCAGAGGCTGTGCTAGACCAAATCCTAGGAAAAGAGCCAAGTGCACTGAACTAATGAATGTGGAAAGAGAAGTCCAGCGAGCATGTTCTCTGCAATACCCATGAGGTTAAGTAGAACACAAAATGTAGAGTTTTGGAAAGCTGACTCTTCAAGGAAGGAATTTAGAAATCATTGGATGGAAATGGAAATTAAATGTCTTCTGTTACTGTCTGATCAGAGCATCTCTGCATTCCTTTCAATAGATGGTTTGGAGACAGAAAAAGAAGTTCTATCTAATTGCCTAATGGCTGCATGATGTTTGCTTCAGTATCTTTTATAGGCCAGGCTCCAGTCGTGCTCAATATGTCAGACTTTACGTTGGAGGAATTGGTAGCTGCTACTTCCTAACTCCTATGTCTTTTCCTAACAGATGGAATCATCGCTCACATTGGCATTTATTTTACACCATAAYATGAAATTGTAAACAAGAAAGATGACCCTTGCTTCTGGTTTGCTGTAAAACTTAGGGCAAATCACCTCACCTCTCTTTTATCAGCCACACACATCAGCACTGAATCTTTATCATGAAGTAATTGTTAATTTCCAGATGAAGCAATACAGTCTAAGTTTGTAGTATACATGTGGTGACATAACTGGTCTCAGATTTATTTCAGGGGAAAGGATTTCCTTTGTAGGTCTGTTAGGACCAGGTTTTCCTACTTCATGTATAGTGGCAATGGAATACAGTCAGCAGAGTCTATAAAAAGTCTGTTTTCTAGTCTACCAGGTGCCTAAAGATCTATAGGAAAAAGTAAGTAGAAATGTTGTGTGTATAAACAAGTGCAGCCAAAGGACATTGTGAGAACAACATTCCACCCTTCAAAATAATATTCCATTCACCCAGGAGATGACTCATCATCCTCAGTAGTGTCCCACCGTGGGAGAAACCCAAATTGGAGATGGAGAGATCTCCATCGCAACAGTTGGACTTTGATCTTAAAGGTCTTTTCCATCCTTAATGATTGCAYGACTCTGCGATGCAAAATAAGGAGACATTACAACATTCGAGGCTGGCTATCTCCAGGAATGAGTGAGGAGAGTTTCGGTTGCTGTTCCCTCGGGAGCAGAGCGGGGTCTGTTATTTGGCAGCGTTGGGAGCAGGGAAAAGGCCCAGCGTGATGCCCCAGCTGCCACCACCACCCAGCCCTTCCCTGGAACACAAATTCCCATGTAGGAGGGAGCAATGAATGCCTGCGGGTTGAAAAGCCAGCGAGGCACAGAYCTGCTTAACAAAACCCTTTGCCAAGGTTACCGGGGGTGTTGTCAAAGCCTCCTCTTTTGTGAGGGCTGAATAACAATTCAGACCCAGTAACCAGGCTCACAGTTTCTTTGGCTTTACCTGGCAAGTTTTCAAAGTCGCTGCTCATGGCTGGGGCTGTTCCCATTGAGATGCAGCTTATCTTGCCCTGGACAGCAAGTGCAGGGATCATCCGACTCCAAAAGTTCATGCCAAAGGCCTATTGTGTTGCTTTGCTGCTTGAGCTGAACTATAGCTCTTGTAAATGTGCTTGAATATGTCACAAGCACAAATGGAAATGATGCAGCCTTGGTTACTTCACATGGGAGGGGAGAATCTCCCTAAGAGCAATTTAACCATTTACTTTAGTAAAGTCAAATATAAGTGGATCTTCAGGAAGCCCCAGYTGCAGAGCAGCCCCAGCTACGAAGATTCCATCTGTGTAAATGCTCCTGCTATTCAATCAGCAGGCTTTTATCTTAATTTTCGGAAGAAGGTGATGCTCTAATCACACATCTGAGGTGGAAACTTTTCATCCAGAATGCAGCAAAGATCCACCACAGAGAAAAAGCATGTGCAAAAAAAAAGGTGTAATGATTAAATGGAGCGTGAAAAGCTGCAAGATCAGTGTTGGAGAAAGCCAATGTGAAAGACATTGCCCAGGATATCAGTGCAAGAACTGGCTCCTGTCACACCCTCCCCTCAGAGCTCTCTGTGCTGTGAACCATTAGGAGCTTTGGTGCATGAGAATATTCTCTGGTGGAAGAGCAGTTCTGTGTCTGGTACRTGCCCAAAACATGGCACTTCCTGAACCCCCTTTGCCTTCAGAAACCATTTGCTGAACAGACTGAGCCTTTTATCTCTATTGAAATCTCTGCCACAAACTACTAAATCTTGCAATCATTAACGAACAAAATTCTAAAGCAAAGAACAACAAAATGCTTCAGAATTACAGGTTCTATAGTAATTATAATCACAAAATACAACTACTGCTATGAAAGGAGTACACATTAAATATTCTACCATGAAAAATGCCAACAATCAAATGTAGTCAATATTTTGAAGATCCCAAAAATTAATAGTAACTTCAGAACATTCTTTCAGGGTCACTAGAATATAACATTACCTCTTGCTAGTGTACACTTCAGACTGAGGAAAGTGTCTTTAGGCTTCTTTAGTAAAATCCTACTGGCAGTTTAACGGAGGAAAATAAAACTAAACTTACTCCTGGGCAGAAATAACAAAAGGTCTGCAACACCCAGAGTTCTGTGCCCAATTTACTGAGCTGTCTGCTGAGATTCCATCTGAGCTGACTCTACAGATTCCTCACTATGTTCCTGCAGTTGTCTCCTAGAAACAGGAACAAGAAGCATTTGCTGTTTTCTCAGCTCTTTTTAAAAACTCTGCAACAGCTTTGCTCACATCCCGGATGCCCAGGAGTCACTGTGTATTTCCTGATGGACAGCCTYAAAGAGTGGATTTCTCCTTGATACCATGTTATGTAAATGAAATACAATAGCAACAGGTGTAATATCAATGTATCATTAACAAAAACTCGGACAAAAAGTACCCATGGAAAGTGCAATTCAGAGAAATACTCACACAAATATTTGGGTACTTCACCAGAATCCTGAGGATATCCAAACATTGGATCAGTATCTTACGAGAGTAGAATGGATATTGAAATTTACTCATCCTTCCTTCTTGCACCAAGCTAAATTCATGCAGAATATAGCTCTGAAGGGAACTTACTGCAGAACAACAATGGGGAAATCATGTGCACTCTTGAAATGAGGACACAAGTTCCAACGGATATTTCTGTGAAGGTCCAGGCTAAAAGAATACTATCCAAATAAACTAATCRATGCTTAACTACATCTGCTGGAAAACTAGCCCTGGTGAAGCATTTATAAATCTTTTTGTATACTGAATATCATCTTTTCTTCCCTCTTCCAGGTATGACCAGTGTCATACTCAGTGTAAATGAGAGAGAAAACTGACATCCAGATCCTCTGAAATCTTGATTTCCACAGATCAGTAGATTACTCCCATACATCCATAGTTACAGTATGGAAATACTGCATGAAAAAATGGATTCCTTTCCATTTGCAAGTTCTCTCCAGAAATACATAGAACTTTGAAAGAAGAAAAAATTCCAGACAGTGTTTAGGCACATGGACAAAGCTGTTGAGAAAAGACATAGTGTGAGCCCTCAAAGGCTGTCAGTCTGTCTGCTCTGAGCCTGCTCCTTCTCCTTTTCCTTCATTTATTGTTTCCTCTCCTTTCCTCCCTCTCTCCTTTTTAGTTTACAGATTCAGCCTGTTTTTGTCCTTCCAGATCRAGCACCCTCTTCATTTCAGTGGCTTTTTGAGGCTTAATTACTCCATTTGGGCTCCTGCATTCTGTGAAATTCCCACAGCAAAATGCAAGATTTTGAGGTAACTTTTGTTTGCTGCTGTCACTTGGAAAGTGAAACCCAAGAGAAATGATGGCTTATTCTTTCTTAAGGTTTCTAATCTGTTTCTGATTTAAAAAGGCTTATAATGTCTCTTTCAGGGATATTACTGACAGTCTTCCTTTTTGTTGTCCAGTAACTTCTGGTTTCACATTCACTTTTTCAATATTCTCCCTTGCTTTAGGCAGAATAAAAGTATGAGAACACAGACTCTGTTCTCACTGAATTAGTTCTGCCTGAGCCAGGATCTCAGAAATAGATGGAACTACCTGACACAGAGAGACCAGTTTTTAACAGAAGGTTTCCATAGAATTGTTGAGATATTGGTGTGGGTGTGAAGTACATCCAACAAATCTCTTTTCAGACTTGGCTAGAAAATGAGAAACTTCACTGAAATCAACAGGAAGAGGAAACATAAGGTGAAAAGACAGAAAATAAATGCTCATCTTGGCACCCTTGTGAGGTTTAGAGCTGCTATTCATTACACTGATGAACAAAAAATCCTGACTAATCTATTCTGCACTTCCTTTCCTGACTCCTACGATACTTCTCCAATTAGTCCATGTGAGTCCTTTGTCTTTTCTACAGAGTATGTTGGGAACCTAGAACAGTTATTTAGGAATCCCACCCTCTTGGTGCATCCATCCACCACAGACCGGCCCTCAAGTGAGGGAAGCTTCTTCCATTTACCCTGAAATATTTCTTAGCTCAGATGAAGGTCAAATAGAATTAACATTTACTTACAGCATTTTAGGCAACACAGCTACAAAGACAAGAAATGAAAGAAAAACATTTTAGTCTACTTAAATCAAAATTAAATAGACAAGTTCTTTCTCTGTGTATGTAGATGATTGATACAGTTGGATTTCCACATACAGGGATTCAGTCTCTCTGCTTACTTTACCCACTCATTCCACACACCCTTTCCTGGTGGAACATGCTGGGGTTTATAACGAATCTTCCTGCATAGCTTATCTCCTCTAGAAACTCCAGTAAGGTGTGTACAACTTCTTCATCTTTTCATTAACTTATTAATTTTCTGTCTCAAGTCTGACCTGCTGYAGGGGGTAACTGCTTCAGACTCAGTTGCTGATCCTGTTGACTGTTCAGACTTGCGTGTCCACCTCTCCCTGGGCAATATTACCACCTGCAGACTCTCCAGTCTTCCAGCTTTGTTCTAACTGAAACTRTTAGAATGGCTGGAAGAATTAAAAGTACTTTTTCCTCCTCCTTTTTGGCAGCCTACTTTTATCTGATTTAGATGTGTCCTCGTTTGCCTTCTTATTCTGACAGGGAGATACAACAAATTTCTATAATCAGTTCCCATCACTTGATAGAATAATTTTAGTGTCAGATGAAACCAGCTTTGCCTGGTGCTCAGAAATGCCTTTCAGCCTGCRCAGACTATGAGATCCCCTCTTGGGCTTCTCTTCTGCTGCAGGTTTTTACCATCAGCACAAAATCCTGCCCRTGTCCAATTCTGCAGCCACCAGGAGCATGTCAGTAAAACACATCTGTCCCAGGATTCTACAAAGTGCTCCTCAGACACCGGAGCCGGGGGTTCAAAGCTCTTTGAGCTCCCAATTTAATTTCCCTTTCTTCATCAATTCTTCATTCTCTCGTGATGTCTTGGCAACATTTTGTTCCCGTTCAACATTCATCATTAGCTTCTTTTTTCTCTTACTTCCTTTTATATTCCTTTCCCTCCCATCTGCTAATTTAAAAGGAAATTGCCTGGTATTCAGCATTATCAGCCAATCTGTTTACTCTGCTCTTGTTCCAGTGAAGACCATTTCTCACACACTGTGCTGCTCTGCCTCACCCCCTTCCCACTGTTATTATCCTCAAAGCCTGTATTTTCTTCCAAATGCCACCTGGAGAGCTAACTACCCCTCTAGAGGTACACAGCTCCCAAAAATTTGGTCTCTCTTTTTAAAATTAGGATGTGGAAACAGAGATCCATGGGGAAGAAGCGAGTTGCCCACATGCAGGCCTTCCCTCCCTCCCTCCCAAGCAGTCCCAGCACAGTGGGCATGCTCGCACACAAGGAAAGGAAAGGTCCTGGCACCATTCTGGCTATTGGAGGAGCAGCATTCCAACTCACAGATCCCACACCCAGCCAGGGGAGACCACATCCAYGTGGAACAAGCTTTTCCTTCAGAAACAGCTTCTCATAGTCCTGAATCCTTCCCTCCCAGCACATCAGCCCAGCTGTTCTCAGCAGTCCCTCCTCAAAGCACCTAAATCATTTCTGTTCCACATCGCTGCTTTTGCTGATCCTGCCTTGCTCAGTATTACACAGTTCGTGATTTCATTACTGAAAATAACTCTGATTTTGACCTCATGCTCTAAGCCTTTAAGATACAAGATGAATAACACAAAGTCTCCTTTGATCCCTATCACAGTGGCTAATGCTGAGAGTAAATGTTCAAACAGTCCTTGATAGCAACAACGCAAAGGTTTTGCGTACTCAGGACCAGCAAGYGGAACTAATGGCTGCTCAGAGCCAGTGGGAAAAAACTCTTAGAAAAGGTTTTAGTAAATCTGAAAATGCCACAATTCTCCTCTTATGGTCTACCAAAATACTTTAGAGACACCCCTCCAAACGGAGTTCACATTGTGAGTGATGATCCTATTGAATTATTTAAAATATCAATATAAACAAAAGTGGGACTGAAATATGCATCTGTTTCTATAGAGATGAGATTGGCTGGCAAAAATGATCTCCACTGTGAAATGTCAGATGTGAATTTACAAAGTGATCAGATTTTTTCAAATTCATAAATAACTTGGCTTTAAATAGAGGAGTTTGGAATAAATGAGAGAACTGAGATTCCACCTTATCAAATACCATAATCTGTATTTCAGGTAGATGTTATGAAAATACTGTGTTGATCCGAACAGAGGTTTGACATCCTCTCTCTGCCCTCAAACTGGTCCATGCTGAGCAAGGTATTCAAGCACATCTGTAATTTTAAGCAGGTAAGCAAACAAACCTGCTTCAAAGTTGAAGCATTTTACTTAAATGGTACTTTGAAAAAAGCAAGTCTTGACAAAGTCAGTGAAAGCCACACAACCTCAAAATGGCAAAGATCAACTTCTCTGGGGGTAATTAGGTAAAAAAAATTAAAGTATCTATATGTAGCACTTGGAAATTTAGAAAAAAAMCCCAAAATGTCTAACTTTTGTATGATTTTGTTACTATTTATACAAATCTTTATGTGTTGAAATGAGTGGATTCTTGTGTGACACAAAAGTAGACCAGAATAATTTTACTGAATATTGGAGCTTGACTTTTTACCAGCTGCAGAAGGTATCATGCTGCTGTATTGTATGTTGCTTAGCAATATAATGTGAGAAGCAGCACCACAGTCCTTGACAGCACCGTTGTCCATTGAAATGCTTGTGAAATATTACCTGGGTTATATAAAGGTAGCACACAGTCACAGAAAATAGCACGAAGTTTCCAAAAGCACRAAAAGAAAGAACGCTGTAAAGAAAAGGCATTGCTATTCCAATGGCAAAAWGGTCTCCCTGGATGATCCTTTGCTATCTGAATACAAGCAGCATAAATTAAATATGGAGAAATCATATCTGTAAAGTCTCCCTCTAGCTATGCTTACGAACGATCTGCGTAGAGCAACTATTCCCTCCCAGCGGAATACTGAGTCCATGGATGTGCCAGTGCCTCTGCGTTACTGCCTTAGAAAGACCTGTGGCTTATTGTTCCTTATCCTGCTTTGGAGGAAAAGTTCAGGCTGAGCACAACAYGGGCAAAAGGAGGACCACCAAGCCAAGATGGATTTGGTCTACAAACAGATCATGATAGGGCCTTATCAGGAGGACAAATGTGAATATTCACCTTTGGAGGCCTCACAACACCCCAGGGTCACAGGCACACCCCCGTGCTCACACCTCCCATACTCACAGCACCCCAGGGTCACAGGCACACCCCCGTACTCTCCTGCTTGCTTTTGCCCCAGGGCCTTTAGCACAGAAGTGTCAATCCGCTCCCGACTGATTGGTTTTGACGGCCTCGCTGTAACAGCCTCTGCCAATATCTGCCTTCCTGTGAGCCCTGGGATGTTTCTCTGGCCCCTCTTCCAGCCATTCCCCCCACTGTAACCGTGAGAGAAAGCAGCTGGGGCACTCTGCTTTCTGCCCTCCAGAGCAGATGCCAAGAGCYGGGTATTGCAGCCCACGGGAGTGCTGCTCCGCTGCCCAGTGCCGTCACCCCCTGACACTTCAGCATTCCCAACGATATCCTCCTGCCTGGCTTCCGATATGTTCACCTTTCCCTGGGAAGGACTTTGTGCAGTTTTGAAATGACACATGAATGAACTGTGAATAACTCCAAGGGTAATGGACTCAACTGCTGCWGCAGGAGGTCACAACCCCAAATCTGCACACAAGAACTGTGTCACCGTCAGGCTGAATCTGAACTCCAGGACCTTGCAGTTCACAGCACAATCTCTGGATTCACCAAGTGCTGTCATCTGAGCGAGCATCAGGCTCATATTCTTACTTGGTCATACGGAACAAACCTCAGATTGTGATGGTTCACAAAGACACAGGAGCATATCTGCATCTTAGTAAAAAAATATTGAATGGACATGACAGATCCTAGGGGCCTTTCCAAGGAACAATTCAATATTCCCTTTTATAGTATTTGGCACACCACAGAGTTTATTCAGCTTGAATTAACTAATGGATTTGAGCATTCTCTTTAACAAAGAGAAAGGATGTTGAGTTGCACTGACTGCAGAGTTACAGAATGCTTTAGACAAATCTCACAAACTGATTTACCACAGAATCTGTGCTGGCTATTCTCTAAACTCACAGGCACTTATGCCTCACATTTTAAAATGGGAATTTCTAAAATATGTTTACAGCATTTATATTTGTTGATAGCTGTATTACCAATAAACATGGGAAGTTATTTGCCTTTATAAAAAAGTGAAGATGGACAAAGTAAAAGATGCTGTCCGTTGAAAGAAATCATATAAGAGAAGCAAACGTTTCAGGTGGGCCATACTCTTCCAACATGCCACAAACCCCACTGCAGGAACACATGGAGCACAGATTCAGAGGATTCAATTCCTTCCCACAGAGCAGAACCTCATACAAATACAGGAGTAGCAACAGTGAGACTTAACCTGTAATAAACCTCMCTCCTTTTCACCCAAGAGAAATACGGTTTTGATCTCAAGGATCGAAATGATACTCAAGGAGTATCATCTGCATTGGACATATAACACCCATTCTCCTAAATCCACATTAAGTGAGTAGTTTCAGCAGGAAGGGCACTTAAGCTGACACTAATTATGTTTGTGCCCATATGAAAACAGAAGTGTTTGTTGTRGAGACCTTCTTGAGCTCACAGCTACTCCTTGTAGCCAACTGTGCAGCCTATTCGTGGTGTTAAGGACACAAATCTCCYTTCATGATACAGGAGTTCCAGAGAGGAAGTGGAGAAAAGCCCTTAGAAAGAGCTGCTCCCCATATGTGTCCAAARAGGAAAAGAAAGCAGGAAAGCTTGTGCAGGTCCAAACTAATCACTGGGCGGTGTTCCCAAAAATTTCACAATTTAAAATAGTGACTGCAGAACAATGTATCAGTCATCAGAAATACCATATTTTCATGACAGCCTTCCTTTGGCCTTTGAATAATTTGATATTTCTTTGATTTCCTCAATGTGATTCCTTTAACTTAGCTTTTTTTAAGCTTCTGCCACATATTCTTGGTGTTTCAGCCTTGGCTTCCTTTCACCCAATCTGAAATGAAGATCTATTCTGCAGCCTCTGTGCCTGTAATGGATTTTCTGGTTAAACATAAGTGAATGTATCATTCAGCCAGAAGGTTTTTCGTAACAGTGCAGCCTTACAATAGATTAAAAGCAGTTAGCTTTTACTAATACTAAAAGCAGTTAGCTTTTACTAATACAGGCCCCTTTTTGGATCTGGTGCTTCAGAGACCTGTGGAGACAGACTTCTGCCTTTATTCCTTATTTTCATCCTGAGGAGAGGTTTTTCAAATTCACTTAAACTAAAGTTGCTCTAGTTTTTTTACTTTAATTTGCAGCTGAGAACCAGCAAAGGTGGCTGGCATGATACAACTGTGCTCTGTCTCGCTCTCTGCACAAATAATTTTAGCAAGGAGAATAAATAACAGCCCTGTTTTCATAGTCAATTGCTCAGAATAACTTTCAAAGTCTGCCCTTACATTTCTGACCTTCTCGAGCACGCTGGAAGCACCCAGAAGTGGGGAACAGTTGCAGTTAAAGGGTGAAGAGCAAACCCATTCCTGGCTTCCTCCCAGCTGAGCCTTTCAGTATCAATCAGCATCATTTACTTGGCTTGTCAGTTCAAGGCCACAAACCCATCTGATATTCATCCTTGTGTTTCCCTCTGACTAAGCTAAGCCTTGGGACTAATTCCCTCTGGCCAGAGGATGGAAAACACACCTGAAAAACAGCTGGGGGATGCATCTGGCTCCAGTGTGAAAGTTCAGCAGTGACCATGGTGGGTGAGGCTCCTCAGCCTTGCAGAGCAGTGCCCTCCCCAAAAGGCCTTTCCTCTCCCACTGTGTTCCCTAAGAGTGGCTACAGAGCAAACCCGGAGCTAAGGGATGACAGAATGCACCCACTCGTGTTCCAAAGACTCCTCAGCTGCACTGCAGGAAGATCCATCATCTTTAATGCACAGATGACCACCAAGTACAATTTAGTGACAACAGAGCACCTAAAYACAGGCCATGGAGACCCAAGGAAACTACTTTTCCTAAAAGACCYCACAGCTGAAATGCAGCAATGATGTGAACACCTCTGCCAGCCTCAGCCTGGGATTTGGGGCAATGGATATCGATGCATTAGGCCCTTTTAACTGGGATTACCTGAAGAAACCAGTTTGGGCATCAACACTTCTGGCGCATTTTGGTGCCGCCTTTTGTTTCCCTATACCAAAGGCTCAAACTCCCTCTTGTGGGGGATTTGGGAAGAGCCCTTCTGGAACAGAAACATCACAGCAAGAAATCARTCTCTTTTAAATCTTCACTTTCCCCCATCCTACGTCCCCTGACCATTCCAAACAGGTGGAACAGTTGAGGATTTCAATAGCAGACAAGACAGAGCCTTGAGCAACCTGATTTAACCTTAGAGCTGGCCCTGTCTGAACAGGAGGCAGGAAAAAGAAGCATGGAAGCATTTTAGGAACTTTATACTACTCTCTATTTCACTAGTTCCAAATGTAGTTGACATCATCATCTGTTGAAGATTTTAGGCAAATTACTCTAGGAAACATGGAAATGTACTTCACTGTCCTAATTCCCAAGATGAAGAGAGGCTAAGKATGAAACAAAAGAACAAACAAATATATAGGATTGGGTTGAAGCACTTTAAGAGCCTCTTCTATTGTTTGTACCCCAAAGGAACCACAAACTGCAGCCTCAGGTACTGCTAAATTAACATTTTGATTCACCACAGCCTGTTCTTAAAATACCAACGTAGCTCTGAGCATCAGTATTTACTTTCTAAAACCAAATAAACAATACATCTACACAATGTGTTTTACATCCACAAGTGTCAAAGCACTTTGCAAACTCAGAGGAGCACTACAGACCCTCAGAGGTTACAACTGTTTGCTGAGAGTTATGAGCTCAGGCATGTGCCGAGGTCTCGGGCTTTGTTGTGGGCTCAAATCATCCCATGAAAGTTCAGCTCAGTCGCTTTGGGCTCAACATAATGAACATTTGATGAGATGGCAGAGATGGAGACAGAAGATACAAAGGCAAAACAGTATTTACACTCAGGAAATGTTCCCATTCAAAGCCTATACATAAGAATAAGGTCAAGAAATAAAAAGAGTATTTGAGTCATTTCTTACAGCRAAGCTTTGTAACATCATGAACAAGGTAGCAAGGCCATGGTAGTCAAAATGCTACCCCAGTACAGCTGTACCCCTTCGTTGTTACATTTTTAACTGAAGTCAACTGCTTGTCCTTGAATTTATTTTTAACAACCAGCAGTCATTTCAGCTGTGGGTACAGGGCACTATGAGTGCACACTTACATATTCAGTGTGAGTGAATAAAGGAAGAAGACATCCAAATCCTTCCAGATTGAATCCCATTCATAAATTAAATGTAGACCTCGTCCTCTAAAGTTATGTAATACAAAGTGGAATGGTAATTATGTTGAGTGTTTCCTCTGGCAGAGCTCGATTTTGCAGCTTCCTCACCTTGCTGTACTCTGCAGTTTCTGGATGGTGCCCTGACCTTCTGTTCCACTGCATTTCCACTGTCAAATCTTCCACAGCAACTGAGTCACCTCATCCTGCTCCACTGCAAATACTCTGCACTTACATTCTTGCATCCTAGCCTAAAACCACCTGTTTGTCCTTTCAACCATGGCAGGTATTACAGTGGGGTTGTCTTGGATTCTTTCATTGATGAATTTTCTCACTCCCAAAATGAACAGCATATTTGTCCTACTGTTAAGSGGTTTCTCCCTTTTACTTCCAATATCCAACAGAAGATCACTATTTCTTCTTGGTTTGTACAATAATTAGAATACTGATTTTCACATAAGTCTTTGAATTCATTAAATTTCTTCAATGGAACTTCTCTCCATGTTTTCCCTAATGTGAAGACTGGGAAGTATCCCCCCCCAGAGTTCTGATAATCCCAAACACGTATGGCTATTTATACAGGCTGCAGATGTCCCCTCTTCTTCAGCTCAGATTCTTGTCAGCACACACTTMAATTACACTAGAACTTTATGGCAGGTTTAAACTACCCACTGATACTTATTCTACAATGTTTCTTAATTGCAAGCAAGAAAATAATTTCTCATTATCAAAAAATTATGATGGCACCTAAGAGCAACAGAAATGGGAAGAAATCTCCATAACAACAAATTATATTTAAAATCAACATGGAAATCCAGACATGGGGGGCGGGTTATGCACAGGGCAAATTCTTTGCTCAGCAGAACTAACATCTTTTTTACTGCAGAGGTTGTTACACTATAATAGAGAGCATTTGGCTTGAAGCTGATTGAAAAGGTGGGTTTACAATTTGGTATTAAAGGACAATCAGTGACTGGAGAACACAATGAGCAAGACAGCGCCTGATATGAAATGCTACTTGTCAAGCTTGACATTTTATGTCTCTATTTATATCAGTCTCAAGGAGATGGAGTTTGCTGGCAGTAAATCCCAGCCATTAAAGCAGGATAGAACCTGCTGGAAAAGTTTGTGGCTCCGTTTAATTGGGCTATATTTATCATTAACATTATAGTCTTAAACATCCCACCCACTGACATTATTTTTCTCCTTCAAGCCTTTGTGACTTCTCTAGTGCCACAAAGTCTTGTAAAGGTTTTGTTGTTGTTGTAAATTAAGGAAAAAAAGAGAAACATTCAATCATGCCCCATAGCTACCTAGGCCTATGTAGAATTTTTAATCTGTGCACAACAGTAATAGTTTCCCAWTTTTATGTTTCCCTGAAATCACAGCAGAAGCAAATGTTAAGCTTAATGTCCCCACCAGCAGTGAGGCTCATCAGGTACAAGTTGCACCATTTCAATGGGAAAAATCATACATTTCTCTGTGATTTAGAAAAGGCAAAACTCAACCCACTGCTCAGGTCCCTCCCCAGTTGTGTTACAGCTCAAAAATTTGCAAAGGGACATTTAAAACACGTTTCAAAACAATTTGTCTGAGTGTACATCTTGTTTACAAGCCCAAACTACCAAAGCTGAGTAATAAAACTTGGAGAAATGCATTTTATAGTGGAAACACTGGCACAACTTTAATTACTTCAGTGTAACTGCCATCTCCGTGGACAGACTGTTCAGGCACTTCCATTGTATTTTAAACCTACATGAAAAAGTCAAAGGACAAATACATACAGCAAGAAATAGAAACATAAATCCCTTCCAAATGGGAGATGACTTCAGCTGAGAAAGTTTGCAACCCATTAAGACACAGTCYTTGGATGAAAGGAGAGGCGAGCAGTGGGATTTCCCCCATTGTCTGTGTTGATTCCAGTCTAACCAGAGTCACAGGGAGCTTTACAACAACTTAATAAGGAACGAGACCTCGAGTCTTGCACAAATTGAGCAAAAATAGTAATTTAGGAAATCGATTGCAGGCTTTGAAGGAAATGCATCTTCAGCTGCTGTGTGAGGAGGGACATTCACACCACTGCCCACTCCCTGGRGACAGGCAGCAAAACAGAACAGAAATAGTGGAGTATCAGTAAGGGCCAAACAACCAGCAACTTCATGGACTTCTGCTCGGAGCATGGCAGGGCAGGGAAGCACTGAGAGGGTCATATCCCATATATACCATACTGCTAATTACAGCACCATTCCTGGAGGTATATGCWTTTAAAGGGAAAATACAACATGGTGTAATAACAGACTGTCATCCAGAGAATTCAGGAGCAGTTTGCAGATTTAATGCACTATAGGAGCTACAATGGAACAGTTTCATTGACCACTGGGGCACATTGCAGCAGCTGCTTAGCAAGAGGAACAATCCATAGAATAAAATCTCCCAGATACCAAAATAGCATTGAAGTCAGATTATGATGTTTTATGTATATATCAAACTTCTTTCATGTTGTAAGTGAAAATAGCATCTTATTACTTTAAGGAAAATAATTAACAGCAATAATCCTAAAAAAGGCTTTCTACTAAACAAGTTTCAGAATATAGCAAAAATCAGACCAGTGGGGAGTCATAAAGCAACATATCTGTACAAAAGTTTAAAAAAAATCTATATAGCTTTGTTGGGCTCCCTCATGCTACTTCAGCTACGAGAAGTAAGAACAGATGCACTCAATACGAAATTGTCCTGTTGAAGCAGTAGAAATAAACCTAAAATATTTCTTTCACAAAGCACACCAGAAACTGTTCTATGATCAGATAATCAGCTGCTCAACAAACACTGCATAGAGACAAGCAATAAAAGTCACCGACTAAGGAGTGTCTTGACAGCTCTAAAGAAAGCTTGAGTAAAAGCTTCTACAAGCAGTGCTTTATTAGAGAGATTTACTAAATATAGCAATGTCCTCTTGAAAAGTTTATCATCRTACCTAGTAATTTAAACACAGCCCTCAGATTTATCTAACCTTCCAACCAACTAGATCTTATCAACCGAGAGAGTCAGAGGCCATAATGGTTTAATCATTTCTATTTTCTTTTCAAATAATGTTATTGCTGGCCCTAGGGGATAAACAGTTTGTTGTAACTCTTCTGTTCTACTGTATAATATTGCACACAATCTATTTGGAATTACTGTGGCAATTTCAGCTCAGTAAGGACTTGTAGTTAACCATATTGATAGTGTGGATATAATCCCTAAAATATACAGAGGTAAACACAGAAGATTTGGATGCTAAGGAAGTATCCTTTTGTCACAAGACACGGAGTCTGAGCTGCTCAGAATAAAGCCCAGGTGGACATTAAGATTGCTGACTCTGCTTAAAACAGCCTTGTTAATAATCTGTAGAACATGTCTGAAATCCATGTGAATTCCTTCTTTAACCACTTGCAAAATGGGCAGAATAAAGCTGACCTCTCTGGGGCTCAGCAGCAGCAAACGCTGGTCTCTGCAACCACATTACAAACCAAGGAAGGAAAGAAAACTTCTAACTTGGCATGGTGGTAATTAATCCTTTTCAAGCTCTCTGCCAGCAATTTACCTTTCTAGAGGTGCACTGCTATCCCARATTCTGGAGAGAATGCAGCCAGAAGTGAAAGGAGAGAGGAATTACGAGAGCCAGAAATACACAATACTCATGAATTCATTCTTCTCTCTTGAACTGGGAATACGTCATTGGGATAATTTCAGTCATTTGGCTTGAACAGCCTCACAGAGCCAAAGCCAGTCATTACTTTACATTGTTCAGCTGCTGGCACCAGCCTGTTTCTGTTTGCTTTGGTACAATAGAGACAGTAAATTTTTCTCCCATTAAACCACTCTCACTATCTTTAAAATTATCTAAACTCTTATTAATTACTCCTTTTATTTTGTGCTAGAGCTCCAAACACCTGGTGTACTCCACTCAATCTATTTAAAGTAACAAATTTCCAGTATGAATYTCCAGAATGAGAAATTCTGAACTTCAGTGTTGCCTGGCAGCTGCTGTCGGAAACAGTGCTCTTTACATTATATTCCATATTTTACTCGTGCAACAGTATTTCCTCATGCCCCAAAGGAAAGTAGCAGCAAAYATGGGAAATAGTTCAACAGAAGATGAAGAGCCAAAGCAAGAGGGAAGAAACCGCAGGTAGCTYGGAGTTTTCTGAGGAAGTGGGAAGAAAGAAAATTCCTTAAATTGGATACAAATTTCTCCTGTTTTCCATATTACTCTTCAATTCAAAGCATCAATTCAGAAGCGAATCTATACTTGGTGTAAAAGAGTCGAAGTAGTTCCTGAACTAGAGTGTAGGTACAATAGTGAGTTTAATCACCTCAGTAAAAACCAAATGGCAAATTCCAGACATACTGGATTTTTTTAAGTGCCTTCCAACACTGTCTTCATCATTCTAAAATTGTAACAATGGTCTTCAAATCTCAACAATAGTTCTAAAATTCCAAGTATTCCATTCACTTATAGCCCAATATAATTTTTTTGTGTGTGTAATATGTTCTTATTTCTTCTTTTAACTTGCAACTGACAAAGTTTAAGTTAATTTATACTTTTTTCAAACAGGTTTCTCTTATATTTTGCGTCGGATCGTTTAATAATTTACTCACATCTATACAAGAGCAAGACAGTAAACCAGGCTATTTTCTGTATTCCTGAAGCATTTATTCCACTTCTATAATCTCCACAAACACCTCCACTCTACTGAGATCTTACAGTACATACAGGGAGTGCAATACATATGAAAGGGGAGAGTCGTCCTGGCTTTTTTGCTCTTGGCTGCCAGAACAATCTGTTGCTTTGTAAGAACACATCACTGTGCAGGGGGCGATTGCTTTGGTGGGAGAGAAGAGACAGCATTTATTACCATGCAGATTGCCTTAATTCAGTGTTTTTCCTCATTACAGCACAAGTAAAAATACATGTGTTATTTCACTTGCTCTAAGAGTCAATATCAGAAGACAAAGATGAAGATGTCTCAGTCTCAACCAATTATAAACATGAGCATATGCTATGCTCCTAATGAAGCCATTTGTATGGCCCATGGAATTGTGAGGGAATTAATCACAGCCAGCACAAGGTGCCACTGACTTCTGAACTAAAACTTTATTAAGTGAGAATCAGTCTCTGCTGTGAACTACTGAAAGATCTGGTAGAAAGTGAGGATGAATAGATGGTGCATAATGAATTCTAAGGCTGTGAACTGATCTGTGTTGATTAAGAAAGTGAAATCAAGTGAATAAAAGCACGGACAGAAATAGCACAAGGGCTCAGTGAATCACAGCTTTCATCTCTGACCAGCACGTCCCACTTACGAGACGATGAATAAATTGTGCAGTCTTGGCCTCGTTACCACAGCCATGGCACAGGGTTTGTGCAAAGGGTGCTTCAGCACAAGGAGGGACACGACAAGGGGGAATGGCTTCCCACTGCCACAGGGCAGGCTTGGATGGGATATCGGGAAGAAATTCTTCCCTGTGAGGGAGGTGAGGCCCTGGCACAAGCTGCACAGAGAAGCTGTGGCTGCTCCATCTCTGGAAGAGTCCAAGGCCAGGCTGGATGGGGCTTGGAGCCACCTGGTCTAGTGGAAGGTGTCCCTGCCCATGGACATTAATGTCCATTGATGGGCCTCAAGGTCCCTCCCAACCCAAACCACTCTGGAATTCTACAACAACCAGAGGTCAACACAGCAGAAACCAAGAGGTCACTGGCAGAGCTGTGGGCAATGTGGGACTGGAGGGACATGGCTCAGCAGGGCAGGGTGGACGTTCATCAGCAGAGAATGAGGAAGTCAGAAATGTGATGAGTCAGGACTGGAAAAGCCCAGAGATGTGCACAGGAAATGCTCACATCCTATGACCAACTCTAAGTGAAAAGTTAATGCTCTCAGCCTCAGTACGAATAATTGAACATTCCAACAACAGCAGCTGAATGGAAACTTACACTTGCACCAATACCTGGACTGCTGAGCTGCAGCTTCTCTCCAGCAATCTGTCCTGAAGATCTCATCATTAAAGGCAGTGATTAAGACAGAAATGTCACCTTACATTTACACAGCAGTTTTCATCCTGAAGCACTTCATTAACTATCTTTCCAAAGATCACTTTGCAATACTGATTTTGCTGTATTTCTCCTCTGTCTACCCAATCACAACAAAGAGGCAGATTGTACCCTTTTTAGAATCCATCAGATAAAACCTTCAACTGGAGTTTCCATAGAAACACATCATGGGGCTCTTGGTTTCTCTATCAAACCTGTTCATAAACTTTCAGCTTTACTTAATGCTGCATTTTCAAAAACACCAATTTGGTCTTTCATTTCATGTAACAGTTGGACTCGATGATCTTAGAGGTCTTTTCCAACCTAAATGATCCTACGATKCGATAAAAAGGCAAGGGAAGAACAGCAGACAGGGACAGGGGAACAACAGAGAAAATTGTGGGTTTTGGTCATCTAGTAAAATCTCTGAGTGTCAGTCAACTCCCACTTGCACTTAAAATCTCCTGTCAAAGGTTCTTATAGAAATTTGATCCCCATAGGAACCCTGACTATGGAAAAAACAATGTAATGCAAATGAACACAGGACTGGGACATTTCAGGAATATTCTGACACAAACATACGACTCACCAGAGTCTACAKAGGGGGGCTACTGACCCCCAGCTCAGAGCCAATTTTGGTGTGAATAAAAGTGAATACAAATGCTTGTCTTTATTTTCTTAATATTTCCTTTAGGTTTTTTTCTGAATCCAGTACAGTTCAATCACTGCTGCCAGAAATGTATTTGCAATAAAATACATTTTATTACAAAGTCCTCAGAGCTTTGTTACTTTTATCATCAGATTTAGGTTGTATTGTTTGTCCAGCACTGCTTTTAGTGTCTTACACAGTTATTCTGGTTTAAAATATAGAACTATTAAATACACAGAGAGAAATGTGAAGCACTTCAATATCTTTTTTTTTTTTCAGTAACATAATCTCTTATTCTGCAACTAAATCTTTCAAGCATGCCAGYGTTCTGGAATGCTGCTCTGCTCCTTAATTCCAGGGATGGAGMAGTTACAAGTGCTAAAACCCCCAGGCTATCTGAGTGTGAGACAAACTTGTAATTTCAGTGACATATGCAGGAAGATTTCTTCTGAGCCTGGGTTTCCAGAACAGCAAAGTGACATTCCACTGCTGCTTTGAGGCACCTTGATGACTTTGACTTGTTCTAGCACATTTGCTTGGTTTGTGTGTGTTACCTCAGGCTTTTTCTGTTTTGTCAGACACAAATTTTCTCTTTTGCCAAACCTACAGAAGCAAAGAAATCATTATATTGAAAAATCAAAAAGAGCCCTGGCTGCCCAGATGGATGCTGGGTAAGACCAGAAATGACAAGTAAAAGCTCTGTGCACACGACCAGCATAGGAAATGGGAGAAAGGTTTCTCCTTCGAGAAACTGATTTGAGAGCTCTGGGAAATCTGGAAATTTGCAAATGCTACGTTCCTTTTTCTTCTTTTTGTTCCCCCCCAACGTGGCTCCAGGGCTGGAGGAGATCTTAGACTGCTAAAAGCCTTGAAAACTCAGTCCTCTGCCTCTCAGAACCATAACAAAGACTCCAGAAAACAAGAATTATTTCCAATATATTCCCTTTAAGCAAATACCGTGAGCAAGGATAGTTTAACTAGACTTTGATTTGTACTTGTGGACCCAAATATCCCTTAACACGATGTATGGGAGAATTTAAAGGAGTTAATTATGTAGAATTTCCTAGATTTCTAAAATACATGTAATGCTCATAGATAGTTTGGCAGTTAGAGTATCTGCTGAAAATTTGACCAGATTTTCTTGATATTTGTAATAATGAAAGCATCCTACATCAGGGAAAAAAAAGAGCAGATTATTTTGCCTACTATTTTGTTACAAAACTCAAATACCCCCAGCAGCAGCACCCCATGTGGGAGGCAGACTGCTGTGACCCCTGGTTTATCCTGTTAAATACAAGTGCAGCAGCCACAAAAAGTCGGGATTCCCTCAGGACAAGCTTTGCTCTGAATGGTCTCTCATATGTATTCTCTAAGTGTAAGCAACATAAAAATAATGAACCTCCCAGACTCAAAGCTATTTTAAACTATGTATCTTTTAATGTGGGAGAAATTACTCTGTTTAAAGAAACCTGATTTTAGGACATTCCTATTTTGRGATTATTATCCAATATACATATTCTATTTCCACTGAAAACAAATAGTCCCATGATATAAAAATAGGCAACTAAATGAAATGCAGGCTTTTATAGCGTGGGAAATGTTTGTGGAACTTGCATTCTGGGTTTGATTACTTTTAGATGTTTTAGGGGAAACTGATTCAAAGCAGTGCTCTTAAAATTAAAGCCAAAATATATGTAGACAGACCTACTGCAAACATATGAGAGTAAGTGAAAAAGTTCTCCAGAGAATTAAAAATTCAACAAAATATTTAAACACATATATAGGCAGAATACAGTAGATGTCCTGACAAAGTTAAATTCACCCTTCAAAACTCTGAATGGCAAACAGCAATGGAAAACGATTGAAAGAGTTACTTAAAATGTATTGTGAACTGGGAAAAACACACTAAAATAAGGCACACCACCACACCTCATTACCAAACCGTCCTGTGTAATCCCTGTGGGAAGGTGACAGCACATAGCACTTAATGTGTYTAGAGGAGCATAACTGAGGTTTCACATAAAATTTGGTGTAGCAGACCAGCTCCAATCATAATTCTGAAGCTGAACATGACACATCCAGCAACTTTTTAAGGCAAGAATCAAAGACAGTTTCAGGAATAGACTTTGCTATTATTCCATAATCATTAGGGACTACAATTTACTTTGCTGTGTTTTAAAAAAAGACTGAAGTGACAAAAATCAGTGCACTCAATACATGCTTCAAACACAGCTGTCAGTGGAGGCTGTGCTCAATATCCTGCTGACATCTAACGGCAGCTTTGTACACTACAGAAAAATCACATCTTGATAAAGCACATACGGTAAATAAATATCCCGACTGTAGAGTACTGCCCTCTGTTTCCAAGGCTGATACATCCCTCACAAATCCTCCTTCTAATTAACCGTCCACCAGACACATTAGAATTCAAGGAAAGATTAAATAAACCAGTCTTCACTACAGAGCAGTACCAAGCAGCTCCTGCTGCCAGGACCTTCCATATTTGAAATGACACTGACTCATGGAAATAATAAAGGCAAAATCCAATGACATTTTCCTCTTCATAAGACCTAGAGATTAATAAATCAATTTGCAAGTCCACTGTTTTCTTCTAGCCAGACAAAAATCAAGTTATTTCCTTTAGTTATTGAACCAAAAATTAGGAAAGAAGATATTCTGACATTATTATTTAGCAAAGAGGGGGAGGGAAGGGGAAGGGGAAAGGGAAGAGAAAGGGGCAGGGAAGTTCTCACACTGGTTAAGGTCCCTTTGGAAGAGCACCCCGATGGCAGCAGATGGCAGCAATGCCCCACAGGAGAGTAGTGTCCTTGCCCAYSCCACCCTGGGGTTTGTCCAACTTCCCTGGCAAASAGCCAAAGAATATAATTAATGGAATGCAGGCCCATCTAAAATTAGAGAGAAGCCTCCTCTTCTTTAAGCGAAACACCAACACAAATTTGTGCATCAATACACATCGTGCTGCTGAGATATTGCTGAAGGAAGGTTCCCAGCTTCAGGGAGGATAAAGGTCTTAATTGCATCTTTTTTACTTTGGAGAGGTGAAATGAACAGGTGCTTCCTCTTCYTTGCTGAAATAAGGTAAACCCACAMTGTACATCTTTTAATGAGCAATGCGTACTAATTTTCAAAGCACTTACCGGATCATAGACTCATTATCTTACTATTGGCACCAGCGTAGATTTTTCTAGTGCCAAATTTGCTGTGGGTGAGCGGGTTCATCACATCGTATCTCCTCTTTTCACAGAGCCTGTCCCTCCCATTTCCAGCACATCCTTCTTTCCTTATCAATGCTGATACACCCTAAAACAGTCTGTTTGCCAGAAGACYCTAAGGTCAACCAGATCACGGAATCTCACAAATTCTAATTAAATGACAACATCACGGTATTTACTACTCATGGCCAAATAGCACATTGCATTGCAAGTTTCTTCGTCGTATTTGAGAGCTGCATGTAGATGACAACTTGAGTCTGCACAGAATGATTATTTATCAGTCCTCATTTGGACAGCTCACAGGTTCTCTCTTCCTTTCACCTGTATAAAAAATTAGCCCTGTGTGTTAAACACAGAGTACAGCTAAACTCACACAAAATTGTAGACAATAGGACAAAAAGATTGAGGAATTACTAATATGAGAACAGCAGGTGTTAGCACTCATGAATGCATTAACAGCAAACGTGGGTAAAGATAACAGACAGAAGGAATTTGAAAAGCTCACTCAGGGATATCGAGACAGATTTAGTCTTTGGTTTTGTAAACTGCTCATGTGGATCAGTCTGAAATCAACTGGCACAACTGTGGCTGTAAGAGTTCACAGCAGCAATGGCAAGAGTGTTCATGAGGTGTTTTACACTCACTGGAGAAAGGGTTGGTTTTTCTCTGATGCTGTTCTTACCACTTGGAGACATCAAGAACCAGTACCATATTTAGCAYTGAGCTTGACTCATACCTCACCCCTCAATCAATCCTGCTACCAAACTAAAAACTTTGCTCCTCTGGAACATAACGGACAGCAAAATTCAGGTGGTCCATTTAGGCTCTCCCAAGGAAGAGTTTAACACTAAAAATAAACCTTTTTTAGTAGTCTAACACCATTTTTGTTCATAGGCTGCAATGTGTTTTATGAAGAAGTCAGCAATTACACACTGTCAGTACAGCAGTGCAATGTGACAGATGTGAGTTTGCACATGTCCCTCCCTGCCCACTAATTACAAACATCCCATAGAGAAATAAAGGTTAAAGAATAGCCAGGAATMATTTATAATCCTCATAACTCACACTAATATAGAATTCAACCCTGGAACTCWTATCAAATTTAACAATCTTTACGACACCTGGTAAGCAATGCCTGTGTGCGTACTATGTGTTTCTGCGCAGACCCTGTCTCCCTGGATGGGCCTTGTAGGAAAGCAGCAGAGATCACAACCGCGGCCTCTTCCAAAAGGGATGAAAGCTCYGAACTCTCCATCAGTGTCCTGCAATACGTGAGGAAGAAAAGCAATAAAACCTCATGGAACAGTTGTTCCACCCGTACATTAAACTACACACCAGGCCAGGGCAGCTGGAACTTTCCTCGCGTCTCCCCTCAGGAGAGGCTGCCTGGGGCTCACTTATCTCAGGCGATGGCTGCCTGCCGGGCTGGTCGCTCACGCCCTGCCTTCTCCTCCTGCCTTCACTGACGCCCCCGCCCGCCTTCCAGCCGCTGCCCGTCCGCTGCCCCCCGAGCCCTGCGCTGCAGGCGGGGGTCCCGCCATGGCCTCTTCCCGTTCCCCTCAGGGGGTCCCGCCATGGCCGGTCCCTGCTCCCCTCAGAGGGTCCCGCCATGGCCGCTCCCCGCTCCCCTCAGGGGGTCCCGCAATGGCCGCCCCCTCATGCCCTCAGCGCCGTGGCGCCCCCTGGCGGCGGGGGACGGCGTCGCAGCGCGCAGCCGCCGCGGCCACACCCTGAGCCCGCGGGCGGGGCGGGGCGGGCGCGTGGCGGCTGCGCTGAGGCGGCGGTGAGGSAGCCGCGCGGGGACGGCGGTGGCTGCGAGGCAGCTGGGAGGCGGTGCTGAGCGGACTCTGAGCAGACGCTGAGCGGACTCTGAGACGGCTCTGAGGGGACCCAGCGGCCATGGCAGACCACGAAGCGGGGTTCCCGCAGAAGTCCCGGCGGGCGCCAGGTAATTGCCGCAGGGGGAGCGGGGAGGGAGCTGTCCCCAAACGGCCCCCCAGCGGCCGCTCCTCGCGGGCTCCGAGCCCGGGGCGCCTTCGTGTCTCTCTCTCTCCGCTTTTTCGTTTCGGTTTTAATTATTACTTTATTTAGTCTCCGAGGAAAGTTTGAAGATGCTTCACCGAAGTTAAGACCGCGGGAGGAGCGAGGAGCTGTCGTGCCTCGCCTCCCGGGCAGTGTCCGTGTCCCTCAGCCCTGGCTGCCGAAGGGTCGCCGGCGGCCCCTGAGCGGCCTGGGCCCCGGCTAACGGGGGATGCCGAGTCCCCAGGCACAGCTAACGGGGGGTGCTGAGCCCCCAGGCACAGCTAATGGGGGCTGATCCCGCTGCCCCTTCGGGTAACGCGGCCGCAGCTGGTGATTGCCGCAGTTCCTCGGGAACGCGTCGGAGCATCTCCACGAGCTGCCCCAGTGGCGTAACTCGGGTGGGTTTTCTTGGWGTGTGGTTTCCTTTGCTGTGCGGTAACTCGGATCACCAAGGGGAAAACTACGCAAATAACGACGAGCAGAGCCAACAGAACTAATCCTCGGGATGCTGCATCAGTAAACGAGAACAAGAAGAACTTGGGGACTGTTTTTTGACACTACCGTGGCTTTTCACTTCAGCAAAATTCTGTGTTGGTGTGACTGGACGAACAGTCCAGTTATGAGTTGTAAATTTTTACTTCTTGGTATTGTTATTGAAGTGGATTTTGGCCTTCCAGTTAGTAGGTGTGAGTGTGATGTGAGTTGGGACATTTTGGAGATGATGCACTAAGCCCAATTAACTGTTTTACTCACTGGAAGCTGGAGTGTTTTCCTGTTACTTCCATTGTTCGCAAACAGGCAGCGGAAAAGTCGTGATTTATTTTGTGTTTTTCTCATTTGCAACCGGAGAAGGAAATGTATTTATAAGATGGCTTTGTATACGAAGCCTTTGGCTGGATAATTTGAGTTGTTGTATAAATAACTAACTGTAGATCTGTTCGGGCCTCATGCCCAGTGGCACATGCTAGTTCTGGTATCCTCTCAGAGGATCTGTATTTCATGCTGTAAGTATGTTAGTTATTAATACCTTGCCATGGTCACTCTGATGCCAATCTTGTCTCAGACTCTGCCAGCCTTCCCCAAACGTGCTGCTGAGGTTGTTTCTCCTGCAGCTCTTGTGTGATCRCAATCAAGTATGGAGTGAATGGCATTAGACGTAGTTTTGGTTATTAGATGTCGTAATTTTGGGTATTTCCCACGTGAAATGCCCTGAGAAGCATCTGTGAAGACATCTAGTTCTCATTGAAATTAGCATTTTGTTTTCAATCAGGGCACATTTTTGCTGTTTGACAGTGATGTGCTTGTTTGGATTGTGCTTGTTTGGGTTACTTTGCAGAAGGAAATAAATCACGAATAAAGCATGTGCCACCCCTCAAGCTGTAAGGACACCTTTCCCCTTCCATCTTAGCCTCCAGCACTAAGTGTATTTTATAAATTCGTAATACTGTTTGATGATCCAAGTGATAATTTCTTGCTAAAGTAACGGTAACTGTTCCAGTCAGCCTTAAAGGCATTGAAGGCTGATTCAATTAAGTTGGGGTTTTTTTAATAGTCTTTCTCCTTGTGGTTTATTTCTTAAAGAGGTTACTCAAGAATTTTCCCATTTTTTTTTTTTATTGCTTGCCTTGATTTTCTGAGCACAGCAGGCTATAAATCCAAGTTGTGGGCTTGCCTGCTTTTTAGCTCAGGAGAAAATTCCAATGGCATGGTTAGAGATGCTGTCAGCCAACACTTAGTGTGGGGCAAAGTATTCGTTTTCAGCCCATGGGGTGGACAGGTATAGGAACCACCTGCAAGAGCTGCAGTGTTACCTCTGCACCACCTCTGTCAGTCCCACTTGAGTAGCTCTGAGACCCACATTCAGTGAAAAAGATATATGAAAACTTCTGGTTTGGTTATTTTGCCAAATGCTGTGACTTTGGGCAAAAATTGAGGTTCTAAGCCTACAAATTACGTACTCTGATTTGTGCTTCCTTACTTTCAAGATTAGTGTTATCTTATGACTGCTCTGTCTCACTTCCCTCTTCATTCCAGGCATACACTGCTAATGCTGAGTTCACTTGTGGACACAATAAAGTGCTTACTCGTCTGGTTGTTAAAATCAATGGACATTTTTCAAAATCAAAATTTGCCTTCATAATAAAATGGATTYTACTTAAAATAACTGGCTAGGGTGGAGACTCCGAGACGTTACTTCTTACAACTGGCCAGTTTTGTTGAACTGTAGGTGCGTTTGGAGAATACAGAAGACAATTCAGTATATAATTCTAGGCAGAACTAAATGAAAATATCTAGATTCTTTATTTCAGTTTCTTTCTAAACAAGCTGCTGAATATAGTCCATTAGATAACAAGATTCCAGTCCTTTAAGGATCTGTGTAATCAATCAGTTTAGGATAAGGTTTGTATATTTGCAGCACTGTGAGGAGGTATTTACAGTCCAGCAGAATCAGGGGGTGTGGGCCTGAAGCAACAGTCTTTGATCGAAATGCAAGAATTCTGTTTTTCTAAGCTTTATGGGTGCTACTTGGCACTTTGCACTTTTGACTTCTTAAAGGATGGAGGGAGGAGGATGAAATTCAGTATCTCCACAGTAGGAATGTGATGTTTGTGAGCGCTGAGTGTCACCCTGGGACATCCCTGCTTGGCAGCAGGCTCCTGGCAGCCCATTGGGAGTCTTAGCTGGCAGGATAAGAAACTTCCTGTAGCTCTGGGAATGCCTCCCAGTCCATTTTGTCATGGAGCAGCGCTGGCTTCAGCTGTGTAGCATTTGAAACTACCAGCTTGTTATTTGATCCCAGAGATACCTTCAGTTGGTGTCTTCTCATGGCAGAGAAATATGGCATAAAAGGAGTTTCTGGCCAAGAAATTCGTTGTCGAGACTTATTTCACAACCACCTAGTCTTGAACTGCATCTTATCCAACTTCCCAGATCCAGCAGTTCTGAGAATTGTGGTTTGTCTTAGATCTGCACCTGTGTCAGCTGGAACAGAAACCAAATTCTAACAATGCTGTCACAGAGCTGGCAGGCTGTGGGGTATTTGCATTTTACTCCTTAAGCGAGTGTTCCTCTGACTTTTTAGAGAACAAAAGAAGAAGAAGGAGAAGAGAAGAAAAGAAGAAGGGTTTCCACTGCTGCCTGTTAGTCACTCTACAAGAAAAAAACTGGGGAAGAGGAAGGCATTTGARAGTCGATACTTAAATGTTGGTATATTAATTCTGCATAAATGCTGCTTGGACAGCATTCTTCCTTCAACTGTCTTGCACAACTTAGAGAGACTGGTGAAAATCAAAGCAGAATTTGGCTTTTAATTTGACTTCTGATCTAAACCTAATGCATTTATCCAGAGGAGTAGTGCTAACAGTGACTAATTTCAAGGAATATTCAACATAAATATCCAATTTAGGCACTTTAACAGGCATTCTTGCTTTTAAAAATGTGAAAATTTCTGCTCTTTTGTAGATGATACTGATTCTGGCCTCGGTGTGTGTGGATGGATCCTGGTGATCACCTCTCTTGTTTTCACTGTTCTTACATTTCCTATATCAATCTGGATGTGCATAAAGGTAAAATTGTTCACTGCTAAGTTGGATTAAAACTTTAAGCAATGCAGAGTGGTTATTATTGTTCTCAATGGGATTTACTTGTTTTAAACACAAATTAATCCAACTCTTGTTATTTCTTGAGCTATAGCAGGCAGTAGATAGCAGACCCCAGCACTTCAGTGCATTCATCTTCAAACCCAAAATAAAAGTACTATTACAATATTTGGTCAAAATGATTCCTGCATTGACGTCTTCACTACGTCTGCCCAGTTGTCATTAGTACATAAGCTCATTTGGAAGATCAGAATAATTGCACAAACCYGTAACTACTCTTAGAGAACTGATTTTTTTTGAGGAGATCTCTCCCTGTATATGCACAATGTCTAAATATGAAGTATATAAATATGTAATCATGTACACAGATGTAGCTGTATGGGACACATTTGAAGACGCTGTGTTGTCCGTGATCACTTTGAGGTTGATGTTTTCAGTTTCCAGACAGGAGGAGTTATTTCCTCCTGGTTTGGCTGATGTGCAGCATCAGAATTGGASCTGGAAAAATCCCTGCCAGGTCACAAATACTGTACTGTGTTGTTGCCAGGATATTCTTGATGGCTGCTGCTGGTGCTTGGACCTGCCCAGGTGACATCCTGTTGAGAGTCTGGGGAATATTTCTTATGGACTATCGTCCTGATTTTTCCTTTAGCTCTTTGCTTTTTGACAATAAAGTTTAGGCTAAAATTCTTAAAAGCAGCCAGTAGAGAAATGTGTRTTAAATTTGAGACTTGAGGCTGTCTTAGTCTGGCATGTACATAATTTGGAATCATCATGTGACTTCTGGAAACCCTTCCATGACATCCAACAATGTGTTACAGATCATAAAGGAATACGAGCGAGCCATCATCTTCAGACTTGGACGCATCTTAAAAGGAGGAGCAAAAGGACCAGGTATGTCCTGGAGTGCAATTTTTTCTAATTRGTCATCAGCAAAACAATAATTGTGCAGAGACATTGCAGTAAAGTGGCAAATGGATTTCTCAAGAATTCTGCAACTTCCAGTAAGAGGATGTGTTACAACAGGAATTGGACTTTATGAGCCTCGTGGGTTCCTTCCAGCTCAGAACGTTCTGATTCATATTGTATATGGAGAAGACAGCAAACTTAATTTTACCCAGCTCTCCTTTGTTAATGTGTGATCTGCAGGCAGAATCAAAAGCACTAAGTGTAAAGGGAGGAATAATGGCATGAAATGTATTACTTGAAAAAAGAGGTTTGATGTATCAGTTAAAGCCCAATGGATCTGAAAGCCTTGATGTCCTTTAAAAGTAACAGAACCCATTAGAGTATTTGATAGTTTTGAGAAGTTGCCTGTGTATATAGAAACTCTGAGATCTAGAACAATGTTATGCTTCAACTGTTGCTCCTGCTGCTCAAAGTGACAGAAAGGGGCAATAGCTTCTTCCTTCATTTTCATCCAAGTTTTGCAATATTCCACATTGCTGTAAAGCTGCAGAATCTCAGTGAGCCAGCAGAACAGAAGGAAGGATGTTGATAGTTTCTGCTTGCCACAATTAGGCCCCACAAGTAACTATGTGGGGGACAGTTTTAAAAGTAGTTGTGAACAGTTCTAGGTTTGGTTTTTTTCAAACGTTAAAAATCTCTAAGTAAGTGATASCCCAATAAACTGAAGTTTCTCAGTGTGTGTTTTTGAAAGTCTTACCTTGGTGTGGAAGCCACTAACAAGTGTTGTGCTGCTTAACTCTTCACAGAGCTGCACAGCCACAGCAGTTGGATTTCAGCTTATTTCAGTAACAAGTTTCATCTGCTTTAATGACCCATTTTCACATCTTCTGAATGGATTTTTTGGTACAGGTTTATTTTTCGTCCTGCCTTGCACAGACAGCTTCATCAAAGTTGATATGAGAACCATCTCTTTTGATATTCCTCCCCAGGAGGTGAGTTTGCATTTGCCTTTGCATCTGCTAAAGTGTTTGCAGAATTTGTGCACTTTGTTTTTCCTCCTCCCCTCTCAGTATTGGGTAACACGTAGTTTAAACATAGATTTCTTGTGCAGGTGCAATGTATTGTGGAGAATACATATAGCCTTTAGAAATGTCATTCAGTAAGAGAAGAGCACTGAAAGAAAACAGATGATGCTCTGAGGACCAAATGAGATAATTGAATACTGCCTGAGAGCTGGGATGGGAGGGGTTTGGAACGAAGGCTGCTGGGCTTCATACAACATTCCCTAATTGCTTCTGTGAATTCTGGAAGATTTCCAGGCACAGCAGTGATCTGTCCTGTGCCAATTTATCTACATGCATAAACTAGCTCAAGTAATGGGATGAAATGGGTATATACATCAAATGCTATTTATAGCAACTCGGGGAACGAATGGTCAGCTCCCTCAGTTGGGTTTGTGTRCACGTGGCTTCTGTGCCCTGCCCTGCACGGGAGCATGATGAGGGTGGTACCACTCGTGGCATCTGATGCCTTTCAGCATGAAGGTCCTAAAGAACAAAAAAATTACTTTGATTTCTAGTCTGATTTTCCTTGGACATCCTAACTTTGTAGCAGAATGTCTCCAGAGCATTAAGCCAGCTGAACTTAGTGCTGCCAACTTGATGGATAACAAAAGAATAAAACCCAACTGTCCCTCTAAAAATAAGTTAGAGAACAATTGTATCCTGATGGTTATAACTGTATCCCCTCGTGTATCTGGTGTATTTTGCAAGACAGAGATGCTTGATGCAACCTGTCTCGTGCATCTGTTTCCTGTCAGATTTGCTCGTTGGTTTGTTGCTCATCCTTAGTTGTAGATTGAGACAAACGGCAGCTGTCCTGGTACCCTCTAAAGGGTAATTGGGAGAAACCTAATCACTGGCAGGCAGAATGTGCTTGCAGCTGCTGATGTGCCATTAGCAAGGCCATCAGTAATCTGGTTTTTCTTTTGACTTGATTAAATTACACTTATGGATTTAGGTTTGTTTGTGTTCCGTAGGTAGAGCAGAAATCCATTTTTACTTGTAAAACGTGATTTCTGTGCATGCTACTCATTCTTTAGCTTTTGTGTTACGAAAAGCCTGCTAAAAGAGGTAGTTTGGGAAGGGACAGAGCAGGTAAGTCTTGAAGGTTGAGTAACTCACGCATCCCTCTCTCATGTCAAACAACACAATAGTAATTGTCTGACATGGAATGAGGACAGCTCYGGGCATGGCTCTGGTTCTCTGAGCTTCCCTGTGCACTGACAGCCTTCTGTCCCCAGTGTCTGCAGTTCTGCAGCACAGCCCCCACTGTCTCACACAGCCCTGGTTATAACCTCACTGAAAGGCAGCATGGGGATCTACCTTGGTGTGATTCCTTGGCACATCTAGAATCATAGGTTAGACTTTCCCAGGTGAAGATGTATTCCAGGGTAAATAATTTCTGCTTTTTTTCTTTTTCCTGTCACTGGTATGACTTGCAGATCCCTCTGTGAATTCGAAGAAGTGGGTTAAAAATAACAGTATGGCAAAGCTAATGGAATGTATTTGTCACTGAGAAGTTTCTAATCCCATATTTAGTCTCAGCTTTGCAGAGCTGTACTGGGTTTGTGAACACTGGGACATGTTCACATGCAGAATATGTATATAAGGACTTTTGTTTTCAAGACAGTGGACAAATTAGGAGTTTACCCTGCAAATCCAGGACTTGGTCTAGTAAAACAAATGTGTGATTGTCATAATAATTAACCTTGTGTTTATTSAATCTTGTGTACTTCCCCCATTGCTTTCCAGATCCTGACCAAGGACTCGGTGACAGTTAACGTGGATGGAGTGGTTTATTACAGGGTGCAGAATGCCACCCTCGCCGTGGCAAACATCACCAACGCCGACTCGGCCACCCGGCTCCTGGCACAGACCACCCTGAGGAATGTCCTGGGCACCAAGAACCTGTCTGAGATCCTCTCTGATCGTGAGGAAATTGCACACAGCATGCAGGTATGAGCAGCTTTAAGCATGGGTATCAAACCATTGGTTAAGCAGTAATCCCGTGGATAACTTAAAGGTGCGGATTTATTTTACTTCTAAGCCATAAGCCAAGTTGTGATTTGGAGCTTTAGGCAAAGCCCTGCCAAGATCTCTTGGGATGGCACTCTGTAAAATAAGAATGAGAGACTAAAGCACTGATGGACCAGTGGGGCTAGCAAGTGGGAATGAGGGATACAGGAGAGGGCTTCCCTGGATCCTTATGTCAGTACTTCGCTGTTGAAGGAAACTTGTGCCACAGAATTCCTTCAATATATTAATCAAGCTCTGGGAGATTTTTGTTAGTTTAAAACAGTTATGCTCTTATAGTTATCAAATCATAATACAAATACTAAAGCCCTGAAAGTCTGAGAATTTTAAGGTAATTCCTTTGTTTATTGGTCATTCTTCAAATTTGGGCATTAGTTTGAGCCAGGTGTGTGGCTTCACTTACCTATCCTGCCTTCTGTAGGCCACACTTGATGAGGCAACAGACGATTGGGGCATTAAGGTGGAACGTGTGGAGATCAAGGACGTGAAGTTACCTGTCCAGCTGCAGAGAGCCATGGCTGCAGAAGCAGAAGCTGCCCGGGAGGCAAGAGCCAAGGTAATGACATCAACTTGGGGGTTGGATCTCGTTTTACCCCAATAAGAAATACACCATTCCCTCTCRAGCCCTTGTAGATACAGCTTGAAGGAGAAAGTATTTTGAGCTATCCCTGGCRAGTGCCTCTGCTTTTGAGAGGCAGTGCTGACGGAAGCACAAAAGCTCTTGAAAGTAGAATAAATACTTCCATTGCATTTTCAAGACCTGCTGCCAGCTTTTGTGATCTGGCATTCTGGATGGSAGTAAACCAGGCATTCAGGCCTGGAGAGCAAACAGGAGTGGCGTGTGCCTGCGGAAAGCACGTGCCCAGGGGAGGTCACTTATCAGGGTGCTGGGCAGTGGCTTTGGTACCTAACTCAGACCTGAGATCACCCTGCGGATTCCCCGTTCTTGCTGTGCAGGATGAACTCAGTTTCACTGGTTTTGCTTGCCCAGGTGATCGCGGCCGAGGGGGAAATGAACGCGTCCCGGGCCCTGAAGGAGGCGTCCATGGTCATCACGGAGTCTCCTGCTGCTCTCCAGCTCCGGTACCTGCAGACCTTGACCACCATTGCTGCGGAGAAGAATTCCACCATCGTCTTCCCCTTGCCCATAAACATCCTGCAGGGCCTCCTAGGTGGGAAAGACTAGGGAGGATAGGAGGGGAGAGCTCGGGGTCAGCCCCTGTTTGCAGCACAGAATTCCCTGTGTAGTATAGCTTGTGGCAGTGTTAGCAAAGTGGGTTTGCTGAGGAACCCTTTTGTTTTACTGAGTGTGTTATAAAACTTGTATGTAATGTTTGTGAATGTGGACAATCACAATATTTGAAGTTGAAAACCTCTCAGAAGGAGTACAAGCAGGTTGTGATCTTAAATACATTTTATCCATACTGTCCTGGATGGGACACCTCTAATCCATAACCTCCTTTTCAAATACTATAGCAAACCAGTTGTGGTAGAGATGATCCAACATTTGGAAAGAGAATTATTCCTTCTACAAAACGGGTCTGTAGCCCTGCAAGGAAAGTGGAATATTGTCCTGGGGACTCCTGAAAATCAGGCTCATGCTCTCTAACCCAGTCCCCACTGATGAGAAACAGTTGTTAGTGGAATTGTCTGTCTGTTCTGCCACCAAGGAATGGTACAAACATGCCGTAGTTATGGATACAACGTGCTTGTGGTCACTGATGGGCTGCTTTTGTTATGGGGCTGTGTCTGTATAGAGTTATGCTGCTTTAAAGCACCGAAAAGGGTCTGCCTTTATCTGTTTGTCTTAAAAATAATCTTTACAAACCAAAGTACTGCATATTTCCAGGTCTAAAGCCTTATTTCTCTCAGAAGTAAGATGTCTGTAACTAGCAGGGAGGGGTGGTGTTTAACAAAAGATGCTGCACTGTTGCTTTACCTGTTGGTGCTGCTCTGCGCAGACCTGGAGTGGCTGTTGTGTCAAGAAGGGCTTACACTTCATCCCCACATCAGGTGAGCCTCAGCTCACATAACCCAAGCTGTTGAACTTCCTGTTTTGTACCCCTGTAGTAGATGTAATTACAGATTCAAATGAGAAGAATTGGACTCTGCATGGGGGGAGGCTCTTCAGGCTGCCACCAGCACTGAGTCTGGCATCTTTAATTCTTGGGGGGTAGCAATGAAACTGAAAAGCCAAGATCAATGATGTAAGTGCCCTTCTCACACTGGCCAGCATAAACTCCCCAAGCTGGTTTTTTTTGCCCTTTCTGCTACAATCAGTTCTGTCTCTGCAGGTGTTTTAGGCCTGGTTACCTGTGCCTCGACACGCTGTGCCTTTGTGACTGTCAGGAGAAGGTGCCCAAGTGCTGTTGCTTTTCTGCCTGTTTGCTGTGCAGGTTTTCTCTTCCTCTGAATCACCAAAGCAATACACTCCTTTGTTTGTCAGTGTGGCAGTTCATGTAAGCTGAGCTTAACTTTTGGCCGGGAGGGGGAGAATCCGTTAACAAAGCTGGAATAATTAGCATTGCTATGCTTAGGCACTTGGGGTGGGAAACGGAGCAACTGCACAGCTCCAGGTTAATCCTTAGGGAAGATGAGTCACTCTGTAACTCCCACTGTTGCTGCTGCAGGTGCCACCCTTGTGGATTCTTGTTGACACCACGAGATGCTTTTTGCTCTCATCCTGAATAAAAAACACGCTGTTTACTAACGAGTGACTTTCTGAAAGAGTAAAAGAGTAAAATACTGTTTACCAGGGTCTCAAATGCTTATAATTCTAAAGAGGGGAAAGCAATGCAGTCCCCAACCCCTCAAAATAATTTCTGTAAGCATTTAGTAAAAAGTCCATGTGCACAAAGAAGGTTTTGGTTTCTAAGGTGTGTTCAAACGTGGGATCTACAGCTGCTGTTTAATGTTTTCTTCTTCGTAACAAACCCCACCATGTCTATTCTTCCCATATTTCATACAAGCTTTATTGTATTAAATATAATCAAAGCAAGGAGTAAGGTCAATGACTGGTCATGATTGTTTTCGGAAATTATTGCACAGCTAATTGGCTATTAACATCATTCCCTCGTTAACATACATCCTCCTCCTGAAGAAAGAGCTCTTGAAGGCATTGAAGGCACTGAACTTGCTCTGTTGCAAATGTTCCTCAGACATCCACATCTGCCATTGCTCTCTGGAGAGGATCCACAGCCCAGTAGTCATCATCCCAGCCCAGGAACCAGCCGGAGAAGGTTGGAGGCTCGAAGCCCTGTTTGACAATGGTCACCGGTGTCCTCTTGTCCCGGGTGGATGGATCCGTCTCAATGTAGCGCTTAGCTGGGGACACACAGGAGGGAACCTCACTGAGTACCAGTCCTACAAAGCAGCAGCTAAACTGGGGCTAAAGAGCTCCTAGAGAGGCAGTTTCACATTGTCCATTTAAACGAACAAAACCACCAGAAGTTTTCACCCTATAGTTTTATCTATGCCTCTTAGAATATAAACTGCCTGTCTCATCATCAGACAGTGGGAAAATGAGAAAGGGCAAGTTCAAAGAGGAAAATGCGACATTACCAGATTTCAGTGCCTCAGTCTTTTCTTCTTCTTGGGCATCTTTCCCAATCCATACAAAGACCTAAAGATAAAAATATGCATATTAATTATATCAGCAACAAACAATCTCTTTATGAAGGGATAATTTAGACAAAGCATGACCAAAGCTATCGGCCGATAACGAGAAGTTTTTTGCCTGCATTTCATCTACATAAATTGTAGATCCTTGAAAAAATTCTACACTAGCTTAACATCAGGGGTAAGCAGCAGATGTTTGAACATTTTTCCATAAAATACCAAAATTCATCTCTAGGTTGCCTTGTGGCCAATTTGTGCAGAATCTAATACAACAGCATTTCTGGCTATTGTGATTCAGGTCTCCATCTAGAGCCAATCTGTGCCTATTCTTTGCTCCTCTTGTGCCCCTGTAATCATGATGTACCTGATCCCATGTGTCGAGGAGCATCACATCATCTGTGGCAAGGTCATCCTGAGTCAGATCTCCAGGGACTTCTTCAATCTGGAAAACAGAGGGTTAAGATGAGCACAGGCTTCAAGGGCCACTTTACCTGTACAGGAGAAACACCACAAAGGCAGATCAGGTGTAACCCCTGCTGGGGGGCTCAGAGCAGCTGGGCCTGAGTTTCTCCCAGCCCTGGCAGGTGGATGTTGAATTAATCCTCACAGACACTCACAGTGAAGCGCCCGCTCTTGTTGGAGCATGCGAAGAGACGCGGGGGGTGAGCGTCCATCTTCTTGTCYTTGAGCCGGGGAGAGGTGCGGTACGGAGCTTTCCCACCCAAGGCTGCCCAGAAATTGTCTGGAAAACAGAGAGAGACTGATGCTTCAAATGTTCATGGAAGCCACATCGGGGTTATGGTTTGGGTAGGACCTGAAGCACTCTTCTGGCTCAGAAAGTCCCAAGGGCCTACAGACATGAGTGCACTGTTAAACATCATGAAAATACCCTGGAGAAGCCCCTCTGTGCCCATGTCCACATCTCCTTGTTCTGGGAGACAAAATATCCAGGAAATAATTGCTGAGGATGTGCAGCTACACAGAAATGATCCCAGACTCCACTGTGACTCCCTCACCTGGCTCTCTGCCCTCAGAAACCTGTACTGGGCGAGCTCCCAGTATCTTCAGCAGCTCCTGTGCTCCTGATTTCTCAGCATCGCTGGCTCCTTGGCCAACCCAAAGGTAGGCAGCAGAGGGAGTTTTCAGGACAAAGGCATCGTTGGAGTTCAGCTGACTGGCAGTAGGATCCAGCTGAAAAGAAGGAACATTGCAGGTGTCAGATGTAATCATTCTCTACACAGAGCCTGTGATTTAAAAATCAAACCAGAACCACAGGTTGAATAAACCACAAACAAGATACTCCATATGAGCAGGTGAGGCTGTCAGATGTGTTGTATATTCCCTGTATCCCAGTGATGAGTTAGATTTTCCACATGGGAAGAGTAAATAACTGTTTCAGTGTGTGATCTACAGGTACACATGACATATGGCAGGAATGCCTGGCTGGCATTGTGCCAGTCCTTACGGTTATGGCAGGAGACTTAGGAACTCGCCAGGGAATCCATGGCAGAGCCGTGTCCCTGCTGCCAATGCTGATCAATCATTAACACCAACTCCTCTGCATCAACAAGGAAAGGCTGCCTTGAAGCTGGAAACCTGGGAAGTTACTGCAGCCATAAACCACTGCCCTCCCCTCACCTGTACCTATTCACTAGGATTTAGTCTCCCCTTTGCCGTTGCACAGAGGGTTTCGTGTGCATTTTCTTTTGGAGGAGTGGGGCTCTGAACGTCTGTCCTGGCCCAAGTTCCATTTCTGTAGCAGGAATTTAGCCCTTCAAAGGGATCATGTTCCCATCATGGCCTGTGCAGACAACACCAAAGCTGACTCTCCTGCCACGTACCTCCACTGCCCTGGTAGCTCCAGAGGTGCTGGAGCGGACCTGGAACAGCCGCGTTCCCGCAGGTGCTGTCTGGCCTCCTTCCCTCGAGGTTCCACCTTTGTAAACAATCAAGGGCTTTCCACCAAACATGCTCATCAGGTGAGGGGGCTCTTTCCCTTGCACTACTCGTTTCTGGAGAAAAAGAAACTTGCTGTCAGTTTTGAGTAGCACAAGATGTCCCAGAAATGGCCTTTACAACCTTCTGTAGAGCTGGAATACTCACACAGCACCCAGCTGGGGGCAGGTGTTTAATGTATGTATTATTTATTCTCACACTGTTGGGGTTTGGTTTCTGCTGGGTTATGTTTGTCTCTTTACCTGCACGGGGCTGCCTCCCAGCTCCTCATCCAGCTGCACTGTGAGGAACGCAGAGGTTGCAATTTCATCCTGTGTGGAATCAGCACCCTGCCTGGAAAACAAGGCCAAATCCCAGTTTTATTCTCAGCCCTTCCCCACACACACACCATACAGAGATCAAGAGGAGATAAGGAAATCCTGTGTTACCAAATCTCTGCAGCACTTCATTCAACACATAAGAGAAATTCCTAATCCTCTATTGTAGCACAGCGAGTACAGCAGCAGATAAAAACGTTTCCTAAATAAGCAGCACTTTTCTAGATAAGCAGAGCTTGATCCAAAGAAGGGAGTAACTACCAGTGGGGGGAAAAGGAAAAAAAAGTTCGCACAGTAATTCCCTCCATTGTTCCACTTCCAATGAAACATCCCAGACCTCTGGTATTGTTTTGTTTGCACGGGAAAATTATCCAGGGTGAAATTTTATCCCCGAAGGTTCCTCTGAAAGTGGGAACCAGCAGTGATCCATTTTCCAGGTGGACTCAGCCCCACACAGCCCCAGCGTTTCCAGACGTCCACGAGGGTAACTCCCTTACCAGGTGTAAATGATCTGTCCCCGCTTCCCGGCGTGCTGGTAATCGTACAGGATGATGTAGCTGTCCCCTCCGTAGAACTGCCCGTACGTGGATGGGTCCACTGGCACCTTCTCGGAGCCTTCTATCCTCCAGATCTAGCAGGAGAGGAGCAGAGGCGCTGCAGAACGAGCCCATTCCCGCCCGCGTCATCCCAAACGCCGCATCCCGAGCTCGCGGTGCTGCCGCGCCCCCTGCCGGGGCTGACGGGACCATTCCCAGCCGCTCCAGTAGCTGGTCCCGAGTGGAGCTTTGAGGCTTCTCGGGGCACTTTTGAACAGGCAGACCTTGGCCAGGACCTCTGCGGGCTTCTGGAAAGCCCCCAGCCCGTTCAATCCCACCTCCACCCCTGCTTCTATGCTCAAAGTCATGAATGCAGGTGCTCCGAGACATTCACCCCTCACACGTGATGGCAACAGGAGAATAACCAGGAGGAGGAGGAATGAAGCAGAAGTCTGTGTCCACAGTGCTGGGAAACTGTGGGGTCAGAATCAACCCCAGTTATCTGCAGGGCTTTCAAGACGCTGCTGGTATTTCTGGTGTCAGAAATTCCCCCAGCAGCTACAAGACCTCAGTGTTGATGGCTCTCAGCCCCCCGCATCTATCTCGCTGCTCTTGGCAGGAATGTCACCAAGCAGCAAAGAAAAGTTTGGAAGCCTTCCCAAAGGGATTCTGCCACTGCTGACCTGTTTCCTGCCGGAGCCATCATCCTCCATGCCGTGCTGGGCAGCCATGGCCTTGTTGCTGTGCAGGGTGGCCGCGTCGAAAGGGACCTGCTCGATCTTGGCAACGTGGCCAGAAACGTGAGGCTGTCCCAGCCCTTCTGTCTGGTCCTTGTCCCGCCAGTTCTTGAAGAATTGCTTGAACAAAGGTGTCTCACCACTCTCAGGGAGGACTTGGATCTGAAATGAATGAGCTTTTAGAACCATCTCCTTGAGAACAGCAGGTTTATCTACTCCTTCTCTTTTTCCCTCTTTGGACAGAGGTCGTGGAGGAGGTAAAAGAATACTCAAGAGGAAGAAACATTGACTACCAGCTGTGTTGGGGTAAATGCTGGTTTAGCCCAGGAGCACCACTGCAGAATCTCCCAAAACACAGCACATCACCCAAAACAGGAGCTACTTGAGAGACCAACAGGGACACGTCACCTGAGCCATCTGTGCCCCACAGTCCCCGGCCTGTGTGGCAGGAAAGTGACCCCAGTGCTTGGGGTTGGCCACAGGGGGGCTGCCCATCCTTACCTGGGTGTGTTTGGGATAACCCATCTTGTCAATGAACTCTGAGGCTGTTTTCAGTGCTGCCTTCTTCTCTTCAGAGTTGGCACCTTTGCCTTTAATGAAAATAGAGAGAAGCAGTCAATTTGTTTTTACCCGAAGAAACTGTCCCAGGTACCCAGCCTTCCAGACAAATGATGCAAAATAGCAAATGACAATAGCTTGATCTCTTTTGTGCCTTTTGTGATGGCTGAGAGAGCACAACTGCTTTTCTACTTATGATATTAATTATATTCTTCCTGGTTCTCTCTTGTACCTTTCCAAACAAAGATCTTTCCATCTGTGCCATGGTCCAGGATGAAGCAGTCATCAGTACTCAGGGCTGCCTGGGAGAAGGGGTTCTCATCCGCCACCAGGGACACTGCCATGTTCCCAGCCCCATTGGAGACCTGTGACAACACAGCACAGAGGTCAGACAAGGCACCCTCTGCTCCCTCCTGCTCCATGGCCATAGTTCAGAACTCAGGGAGGGGAAGGGAAATCCATTGGAATGCACTGGCTGCTGCAGGCACTATTGTTTTCAAACAGGATACCTTGGACACAGCAATGGTATGACAAAAACTTAACACTTACTCCGAAGATTTCAAGTATTTCTAGCAAAGCAGATACTCCTGGGACCAAAGAAAGATTGGTTCAAAATGGTAAATTCCCTCAGAGCAAAAGAAATATATTCTAAAGCAAACCAAGTGCACACAAGGACTGGAGGGTAACTGAGAACAGCCTCCCTATATCAAGTGGGGTTAATAGTCTGAGTTCCTGTACTGACTAATGCATGGAGTTCCACATAAACCATCCTAGCAGATATTCACCCCATGAGTACCAGAGGCTGCTTAGAGAAGATTCCTCCTGAAAAGTCTTGGACATTATTCTCTACTCACACAGCTGATGGCAAATGGCATCTTCCAAATCATTGCTTATTCTGGGTGTTAGAAAGGGGCAGATTCTGCTTCTCAGGCTCACTAGTTCTGGTTCTGTTCTGTCACCTTCCTAACACAATGCCTGACAGCACAAATGAAAACTCCCCTTTCTCCCTGATTTGTTTCACATTCCACCTTTCCCTCAAAAATTTCTGGAAGTCCCAGCTGTCTCACTACAGTCCAAAGTGGTGACAAAGACAACAGAAAGTACGTGGACATGCAGTGGAAGCAACCAAGGTTCATACATAAAACTAAACTGATAAAAAGCCAACAGCAGAGTGAAGCAGGACTCAGATCAGCTCAGTTCCCCTCTGCTATTCCACCTCCAGCTAATTCTGCAAATATCACTGCTCTCCCCAAGGTCTGTCAGAGTTCCTTGTTACCTTGTAGAGCTTAGCCAGCTTCCTGTTGGCTGTGTCGGTTTTGGTCTCATCAGAAGCACCTGCTGGCAAACTGGGCTTTGGTCCCAGGACCTGGGAGGGAGAGAAAAATCATTACCAGCCAGTCCAAAAGGATCTTCCTTCCCAGGTGCTTCAGTCTAGAGAACGAGTAGAAGAAAATTCCCCAGCAGTGTAAATTCACTCTGATGTCCCAGCAGGACAGAGGACTAAGTCTGCATTGAGCTGTGTGTTACACCAGTAACACTTCACAGGTATAGACACACCACTCATCCCACACCTTCTTCCACACACCACACTTCCCACTCCAGCATGGACAAATTGGACAAAGTGAACAACCTGGAGCATTTCCTCCCGCTCGGATCCCTCCTCTGAAACGTAGACCTTGGCGCGCCCGTTGCGCTCGTTGTCCCGAATTCCCTTGGCCAGCACAGTGGCCTTCAGCCGCTCCTGGCGGTTGCTGTTGGAGCCACACCATTGAAAGATGTTCTGGGGGAAGGAGAAAGACGCTGTCAGAGCTTGACAACTCCTCTCTAGACGGGACAGGACTCGGCTGGGACTGATGTCAGTGTTTCAGGATGCTTAACACTGAGATGGCTTCAACAAAGTGGGGGAAAAAAACCCTTACATGAACTGTCCGACATGTCCTGGCCCCGGAATTCTGCCAAACCAGCCTTTGACGTGGTACTCACACTGCCGAGGTCCAGGATGAAACAGTCCCCTGTGTTGAAGCTGTCCCAGCTCACAGGGACCTCTGTGGCCCGGACTGTTCTCCTGCCTTTGACCTGCAGCAGCCTCTGCACAGTGACCTCGTTGGGAACCACGTGTCTGAAGCCAGAAGCCACGCCACCAGCCTGAGGGAAAACACAGRAACGAGGATTCACACTAGGACAGAAGAGTGTATTCCCATGTGTATAACATATCCTGCTCACTAGAAATTATCCCAGCCTCACGATTCACTTGCTCTGTCGATACAGAAACACTGGGAATTATTTATCAATGCAGGCAATAAGACCCATGCCAGTTATCCTCAAAAAAGCATAACCAAGTTTAAGTGAATAAAAATAACAACAAACAAGTGGGAAATAAACAAAACAGAAAGATCAGGAAAGTGTCAGACATGAGGAAATGTGAGCACTTTGCAAGCATGTGACCTGATATAACTTTCGTTGTGCCTTTGGATTCCTGACAGACACAACTGCTCGACTGCTTGTTTTCACTTCTATCCCACTTTATTGTGATGGCAGGGAGGAGTAACTCTCACTACTGTTCATCTCCTTTACCAAAACACTGCACATGCTGAGGGGGTGGGCTAAGCACAGAGACTGCAAAGGTCAAACTGTTGTGCAAGTGGGGAGAAATTAAATCTCCTGGGTAGGCGTTTCCCATCAACTTTGCTGCTTCCTAAATTCATTCCAGGTGCCTTGGGACTGTTCTTTCCTCTGCTTCTCAAAGAAAAACAAAAGCTAAAATTTTCCGGGGCTTTTCTTGTGTATTATTAATTCAGCCAAATCTCTCCTGCTGGGATCTGCTGTTCTCCACCCTGTTCAGTCCCAACTCACGAAAAACATCTGCCTAAGAATGGGTTTCAAGCAACTGGAAAAAGGGCAATTCTCGCTCTCCCGGGAATTGGGCAGGACGCAGTTTCTTACAGGCTCAGTTGTCACCCACCTTGTATTTGATGCCGGATTTGAAGTAGCCCAGGAAGGTGGGGGACTCGTGGCCCTGCACCTCGCGGTGCTGCACAGCCCTGCCCTGCAGGTGCTCGTCCATCTGCACAGTGAAGATGGCAGCAGCCCCACGCTCGTCCTGAGAGCTTTCATCACCTGAAACATTGAGAGAGCAATTGTCTGTCTCCCTCTGCATTCAACTGTGCCAAACCACGGGGAGAAAGCAGATTTAAATGCGATATTGTCAAAGAGCCTGCGTTTTGCAGGCTGTGGAGAAAGCCTTGGCATGCTAGTGGGTGACATGTACTGCAGAAAGCAGTTAGGAGAGGGAAAAATCCCACCCACTGAGTCATGAGGAACACACCCGACCTCCATCCTTTCAAGCAGAAAGGATTTCAGCCAGTCCTTTCACCTGAGATCTTGTCTTCCCTGTGAACCTCTGCAGAACAGGGACTTACCATATCGACCAGGAAAAGCTATTTTTAGGAACAGAGGTCGCTGTACCCATCACTGCAAATAKTTGAGGTGAGTGGGGCTATTTACACCCAGAACTGCATTCTCACTGTGCTGTCAGCTCTGCTTTTTATTTCCTTGGATAACCCTGGCCACGGCTGCTGCAGTGAGAGGCTCAGGGGTCACTCTGGGCTCCCAGTTCCACAGGGCCACTCCCAGCACTCACCCAACCAGAAGTGCAGGTCATACTGGAGGCTCCCGCTCCGCTGTTTGATGGTGTTCAGCACCAGGTAGGAATCTCCAGTGAAGAAGTCTCCATACAGGTTTTTTGGCACCGGGACCAAATCAAACTTCTCGACCCTCCAGATCTGAAGGCCGGGTTCCTTCCCAGCCTTCAGAAACTCGGCGTGTTCCACCATGGTGACGGGCTGGGGGCGAGACAGAGGATGCTGTTCAATGTTCAGCACTGAAGCATATTGAAGCATAGACTGTTTTCTCTGGGGTTTGTCTGTCTCTCTCGATTTTAATCTCTATATTTTCCTTACTCATTTATGACTTTTCAATATGGCACATAAGTGAAGGACTAATTCCCTTTCCTATAAGAGCTGCAACATTCCAGCCTGTTGGAAACAAACCCTTTTAACTACRCATGTTGTACATCCTGCACAAACATGATTTACAGGTTTTTTAAATCCAGTGTGATCTTACCCAGCTCTTTCTGGAAAATGCTGTGAATATCATCAAAGGTTTAGGTAATTAACAGGTTTCCTAAAGCTCTTCTGTTCTGACCTGTTATTTCAGTACTTCTGTGTAACTGCTCCCTTGTAGGAATTACATTCATTTACACAACATCCTGTCCTAAGGACATTGCAATTTTGGTTTAATATGTTTATTGCCATACTTATGCAATATCTTAACACTGTGCAATATCCATTTTTTTAACAAACATAATGAACACTTTTCTCAATTAAAAAGCAATTTACTTTGGTAATTCTGAAAGGAAACAGAACATTTCYGTTGTATTGGCAATGAAGTCTGTCCATCGATCACATCATGCCTTTGAGTGCTATCAGGTAACAGGGAAGAAAAGATTACAATATTACATTAGAAGCATTAAGTACTTTGACAAAGAAGATGGTTCACAGCAGCTGATGGACAAAAGTACAATACGCTCAGCTTTCAAGGCAGAAATAAAGAATGTTACAAACCAGAAAGCAAAATAGCAAGTTAGGTACCAAAGTGATTCCTAAGCTGAAATCAAAGATGGAAAAGAATGAGCTTTATCATCATGATTCCTGTCAGCCTGACTCCTCCCAAATTCCCACTATAAAACTGGACAAAACTCTGACAAAGAGTTAAAAGAGACAGTGACTCCTATAAGTAGCTGGAAACCAGAAGGTTTTCAGTGTTTAATCGTGATGCTAAGCACTTACCACAGCTGAAAGCACAACAGCTGCTGTAACAACATATCCAAGCCCTGCCAAAGACATGGAGCTGACACAGTTCAGCTTCAGAGCCATTGTGCAGAAAATGGTGAGAAAAAGATAATTGAAGTCCTTTTTGCCCATTTCTAAGAGCAAATGGACTTCTCCCTTCTCCTGCAGAGGCTGTGGGGACTCCCAGCTCCCTGCTCCTCTCGCTGCTGGGGAAGATGAAGGGCAGAAGCCAATCTTTTATCAGGGATAAACACACCCACCCCCTCGGCAGCACAGGGGCGTAACGTGTTTGTGCGAACAGTCCTGCTGGAATCCCAGAGCCTCCTCCAGCCACTCACAGAGCCTGGATCCCAGCAGGCACTAACTCCACACAATATGCTATCCATTACCAACAGCACAGTGAGGGTCAAACAAGCCAAACATCCACTCCCGGGGCCAAGGGGAGAGGAAGAAATTAAGAGACATCAGCAACAGAGGCAGCATTTTGTCAGCTGAGAGCTGGAAAGTTGATGAGACACAGAGGAACAGCACGGCTGCTCCAGCTGGCAGCAGACTCAGGGAAAGAGACTCTGGAGAAGACAAGCACTGAAAGGATTCAACTGAGCAAGCCGAGGATGGGGGGAATACACCCTCATCTCCCTGGACTTGTCAAAGGAGCAAAGTTCAGCCTGTGCTTTGCACCTGAACGTAACCTCCACACATGCTCCTGTCAGAGGAACAACTCAGGAGGGTTTGGGGATGGACTGCTGCATTTCAGCTCCCCTGTTCACAGCTGAGCATTTGGAGTCTGGCAGGGGACAGAACAAAAGCTCATTCAGTAATTCAATAATTTCACAACCAGGTATTTCTGAGGGTGTGGTAACACCCTGTGACAGGAATACAACAGCCACCAAACCCACCCAGCCCAAAGGAATTACAGCAGGRCTGATTGTAGCGTCCCACCAATCCGCCACCAATGAAGAGATTATTCTTCCAGCCGTCTCACACTTCAGCAAGTCCATCTATCACGTTTTCCACACGTTTGCAGTGAGTGAACTGTGCAGGAACCTTTCCCTGTGGCCCTCAGGAACAGAGCAGCCACCCAAGGTGGAGTTGTGCTGCTGGGCACTCTTGAYCATAACGCACCCAGGGTGAATTACTTACAGGCTGAGCTTTCCACTGTCAGAATCTCTCAAAAGGTGCTTAAATAAGGGGCCAAACCCTCCACCCACAAAAGTCCACACCAAAACTTCCACAAAGGAAAGGGAAAACCCTGCTTTATGCTTTCTMCACTCTCCAGGAGGATCTTTTCTTTCCCTCTCTCCTGAGAACACTCTGCTGCTCTCTTGTCCAAGCTGATGCATTTTAATTTGAAATGTCACCTTGGCAATGTACCTTTGAAAATTTCCCTGGAAATTCTCAAACTGAAACAGACAATAAAAACAATGTGTTAGTCCTGCTGGTATTTCTGATCTCTGYGAAGGAAGTTCAGAGTGTCAGAGGTCTAAGTCTCAGTGAAAAACATGTTGGAATCCTGACTCCAAGGAAGGCAGCTGTGAAAGGCTTTGGCAGCTGCAGCAAACCCAAACCAAAATGACTGGGTTGCATAACATTAGAAAGAAATGGGTTCTTCCCAAATGGAAAAATACTCTCGACTTTTTATTAATAAATTAAATACCTCTATAGTGCCACACCTGGGCAAACCTCAWGGACTAAAAGTGAAAAGACCCAGGAAAATCTTCTTTGTTAACATCCCACTGTAGGACATACTGTAATCTGTAGATATATGCAGATATGATATTTTTGAAAAGCAAKTTATTTAGTCTTCTAATTAATTTGGCATTTTCTAAGTCTAAGCTTGCATTCCCAACAAGCTGCAGTATGTAAATATAGGCAAAAAATTGAAAGAGGGCTCGATGCATAAATTGTATATTATAGTGTTCTTTCACAAAATTAATTAATCTGAGCCTTTCCTGAAGGCAATAGGTATAAATCTACCCCAACAGCTGGTTTTGTTTATTACTGCTGGCAGCAAGTGTTGCATTGGTAAATCAAGCTCCAGAAATGTGTGCTCTGGACCCTGCACTGAGGGCATTTGCCAGCTCAGATCACCAGGGCCCTACTGAAAAGGGTGTCTTGATGGAGACATGGAAAACAGGCACTTTTCAGGCTGCTGTTAAGAAAAGTGTCCAGCTCAGTCCCGAGAAAGGGTGCTATGCAGAGCCAATGTCTTATGCAAAGGAAAGTTATTAAAGGAAAACAAGGAAAGGGCTTGAATACAGGATTTCAGTGCAGATGGATCAGCTAAATGACACTTGGCTGCATAGTGATAAAAACAAGAACTTAGGAAAATTAGTCCAATGATTTGAGCAACCACTGGAAGACAACAAGTCATTATAGTCTCCAGATGTGCAGTAACACAACCAGGACAGGCCAGCCCGGCCCGGGAAAGCCCTGGGATGGAGTCTGGCCTGCAGAAACAATGCCAGGGATTTGCCCCTGGGCACCCAACAGGAAATGTGACACTTGGTACGTGAGGGAAGCGAACACTGATGAAAGTCTGGGTCTGGCCCACAGAACAATGGCGCTTTGGAGCCTGCTGCTCCAGGCAAGAGTGAAATGATTTTCCTGTGGCTGGAAGCCACTTGCTCCAGAGGAAAGGCCAGAACAGGCAGAGAGGCCCCACAGTCCCTGTTCTCAGCAAACCTGGCACTGCTGTGCATCCTCCTGACCACGGTGCTGTGCAAGCCCCGACTGCTGCTGCTTCCACCACCTCCAATCTGGGACTCAGCTGTTGTCTCTCCTGGTATCCAATCCAAAACACCTTTCTTATTTCCACCCTGCAACTTGTAACAAACAGCTCTCTTTGCCTCGCTCCTAAATTCTTCATTTCTGCTCTGCACACTCATCCCTGTGGCCGTGCCTCCCCCTCATCCGTCACGGTCACCCCACGCCCTCACAGACCTACAGCCTCAGCACTTCGGCTGTTTGTCTTTACTCTCCTCTGAATTTGTTTCTGCCAAGGAGGGGCCCAGTTCTGCACTGCTCAGAGGGGCCAAGAGAAAAACGAGCACAACATTTTCTGTGAGGCACAGTTAATTTGTATTCATTTGTGGCAATTCATACCTGTACATACCCACAAATATAGTCAGGACTTACCTGCACAGGGCTGCTCAGGAAAGCTTGGCTGAATCAAACGAGACAGAAACAAGGGCAGGACAGATCCCCATGTGGTTGTGCTCATTTGCAGCTCCGGCGTCTACTCGTGATGGGTTCAGATAATTTGTCTAAATTTGCTGCGCAAACAAAACCCACACRGGAAGGGCTGCAGCCAACTCAACATTTCACCTCAGAGCATCTGAACCACCTGCTGCTCACTGCTGGATCAATTCCTGCCTTGCTACATGGCAAGGGCTGTATTTTTTACTTTAATGGGTGACACTTGTAGAACATCAAAACAACTTGCAAATACAGACTGACTTTCTTAAATACATGGAGAACAGTAAATCTGAGCAGAGTCTGTATCCACACTACAGTCATGCTGCAAACATGCCTCTTGTGCACCAATCTTTATTGTACCTTGGGGGCAAACAGTTGCATTTCCACCCAGCTAACTCTCTTTCCCTTTATTTATTTGCCAGACATTGCCTGGAGAATATGAACTGCTCCAAATAAATAACAATATATGTCCTCAAAAAATAAAGCCTCCCTTACCTCACAGCATTCCAGACTTCCTATAACAAGTGCCAGAAGAAGTAAATTGCTGCTGTATTTCTGCTGCAACAACAGGAAAACCCTAAATCCTTGTGTTTTGCAAGAGGCAAAGAGGTATAATCCTACTGGCATGATCAGTCCAAGGAAATCAACAGGTTGTACTTGCCACAGTAACACCCCAGAGTAAGGACTGCATTCTCCAGATCACTGTCTGAAATAGTGACACTGAAGAGACCACATAAACAAAAACACAAATTAAGTTATTTGCTTGCTTCAGGTTTAGCTCTTTCTGCGCTTTGAACAGAATCTACGCTGACTACCCACGTAGCCATTTCTTTATTCTCTGATCTGCTGCTGACCCATAAAAACTCTGACCAATTTACAAAGATTGTGAGAGTGAACAGCACAGGATCACTTGAGTTCTGACAAACCAAAACTCAGGACATGATGCTGCTGAACACATCAGCACAGGATCCACAGCGATGACAGCGCACCCTGAAAAGGGAAATATTTGTTTATTCCTGCAGTCTCCCTGCCAAACCAGTATAGACTATCAGTAATTCTTCAGAAAACTATTGAAAATAACTCTGGCAGGACTTCAGCTTTGTTACCAAGGGGACAGGCATTGAAAAATCTCTGAAGTGATGGATCAGCTCAGTTTTCAGTCTCCAGACAGCCCTAAATTCATACATACACCAAACTAAACCCAACCCCTTTGCTTTATCGGCTGAAGAAGCCAGTAAACAAAGCTTATTTGGGATAAGAAAAAATTGGCATGGGAGAGCCTCCTCCTACCCCAGCCACGGCGACTCCATAAACTATTTCAGTTCCCTACAGGAGGAGCAGCACAGTTAATGGCATTCCTAACAGCTACATCTTAACAGAAAAGCCACAAGTCTAAAAAAATTCAAAGTGAATTGCCTAACTCAGATCAAGAGCCCAGGACACGAAGTCCAGCTTTAGCTGTACAACTGGCAAGTAGGYTTTTTGCATTTGTTAAGATTCCTACCAAACCACTTTAGCAAATTAAAAAGCCCAGAAGATTTGAGTATTGTTCACTTTTTCCAGCTGTTTGTTTGCACTATGAGTCACATCAGCTCTATTCTGGTCTCTCTACCTTTTGAATACAACCCACTTAGTAAACACAGAGCTTTCAGCCCCATGCACCCAGGCTGAAAACTTCAACACAAAAGCCTGAGTTTCTTCTCAATTGCAGTGATGTAAACCGGGGGGAACATTACTTACACGGGAGAAAGCTGTGGAGATTAGACAGGTCTGCCATCTGAAACACACCCAGGGAAAAYCTGCTGATAAAATCAGCTGTTTAAGAGCCCTGCCTTGAGCATGAGTGAGAGCTGAATCATGCACTTAAACACACACAGCACAGAGAAGTCTGCAGCAGTGGAAACCACCGACCACTTTCATTCACTTGGGAGCAAAAATAAATCCTGAATTATGCTCCAACACAAATCATTGTTCAGTGCTGAAAAAATATGTAAGCAGTGCTTATGTAACACATAAGACATAAACCAGCACATTAAAATATGACTACCTCCCCAAATTATGTCCCAGAGAGAGAGCTGGTGGTGACAGCCAGAACACTTTAAGGCAGGCAGTGAAGACATGCCTGTGGTCAGCTGCAGGGAAATGACACAGATGTTCTTCYTCCAGTCTCCAGGTCCTGGCTGTTCAGGGGAAATCATCTGCAACTTTATGCAAACTCGTTTTCCCTGGAGAACAAGCTGATACATTCCTCTGTAGCACAGAAGTTGTTCRATCCATGATCCATAACCCAAAGAAGAACAGAGTAACACATTATTGCCAGAGAAAGGCTGGAAACCAGGAAAGGTGGCCTAAAATGAGTCCAAAAGGGAAGCATGGAGCGTGGCCTTGCACTCCACGTGCAGCATCAGGCCCAGGCAACTCGGTGAAAGGACTCAGGAGTCATTGCTACAYGTACGACAAGGGCAGGAGAGGTCCAGGCAAATGTTAGGGTTGAGTAAAAGTGAGTAAAAGGCACATAAATGAATTTTGTTTATGCCACAGTGACATGGCACAGCAGGTCTGGGTGTCACCATGGGGCCAGTGGGAGTCCAGGGACTGCAGGGAAACTGCCTTTGTCAGCTCCTGCCTACCACATCAGCTCCACACAGAATTCAACTTCCCACATCAAAAACCTCCACCAGACACGAAGCAACTCAGAATTAACAAAAAATGAGTTCACTTAATATGCATTCAAAATCAAGGTGCTCCTTCTAGATCAGACAAGGAGCASAACGTGAGGCTGAGGGTTCCAGGGTGTTGGTTCCTGTGCTCACCTGCTGGCAGGGAGCAGTCACAGACCTGTGTGASCAAAAGCTTCCTCCAGTCCTGCCCCAGCAACTCAAGTACTGGCAGCTTYTGCACATCTCCACCACCCTCCTCCTCAGGAGGGAAGGGGAGGGGACTCCCCCCTTTCCCCATTTCCCATGAAGCAGTTTCCTCCACAAACACCAGCTTCTAAGCAAATCAATGTGGAGACGACAGAGTTGTCAGAGTTCCCCTTCCCATTTTGCCCCAGTTCTGCTGACACAGGCAGGTGTGGCCACTGTGTTAATGACTGTGGCTGAAGAGCCAGAGCTTCTCACCCAGGCTGCTCCCAGCTCCAGACCCAGCGGCCACAACCCGTGGGAGCAGCACGGCCGTGGCAGCAGGAATGCCCGGAGCACCCGGAGCACCCGGCTCCCATCCCGCCGGGAGCAGCCACAAGAGGGCAATGCTGTAAACACACACGCCGAAATGATCCTTTCTTCCTCGGAGCAAAGCGATTWACAGAGGAGGGGCTAATTTCGTTTCATTTTAAGCAGGATTCAGGCTTTGGTGTGGAGGCACCACAAACACTGTCGGAGCAGACAGCCCGAAAGAAGGGAAAGTCCTCACGGTAAAGTCCTCAGTGCTCGCTGCAGCAGCCTCCATCCATCTTGAGATCCCAGGATGATTCATTTCCTCCACTGTTTTAAAGATGCTGTTTTGAATTGTAGCTGTATTTTTACTGCATGTGGAAACATYGAGTAAATAACATATGTTTAAACTTGGGGTTTGGACAGTGTCCCACCGACTGACTGTCCTAATACAGACAAACAGTTGCTCCTCCTGCTCCAACGGCACTGGAACATCRGCTGAGATCGGTTCCAGCTCCCCAGGTTCTCATTTGGAGGTGAATGAGGAACAAAAGAAAAGAGAAGAGAAAAGGAAAGACCAAAACCGCAGTCTGTAGTCAGAAAAGAACACTTTGAAACAAGGAAAAAAAATATAAATMTTCGGAGTCCATACCATCTAACACTTCCATCCAGACACCATCACATGCCAAATTTTGATCACAAAAACCTGACAACCTGGTTGGAGTATCCTGACTGAGGATGCAGTTGCTCACCAAGTCCGAAAGTGGGGAAAACCAAACAAACTAAAATCAAGGTCATTCTCCAGAGGGTAGTGTGAGATCCCCAGAATATCAACCAAATMAACCACTCCCAACTCCAGCAGCACCGCCAGGCTCCCTGAGTGTCCCTGATCCACCATGGCTGTTCCCAGCTGGCATTTCCAGACAGCCCAGCACTGCRAAGCACCCCAGAGCTCTATTTAACTCCACTAATGTCAGAGCTCTATTTAACCTTGCAAATGCATCATTAGTGGATAATCAGAGATAAATACCTGGCCATCCTGCTGAGACAGTCTGCTGCTGCCTTTCCTAACTTCTCTGACCACTCTTTCCTTCCCTGAGCAGGTGTGAAGTACTGGGTTGACATTTTATGGACACTGTCTGACGCGATTTCATCTATGACAGGATTTATCAGTGCCACATTAACAGGCAGCTCCCCTCCAGCGCCCTGGATACACCCCTGGATCAGCAGGGTGCGCACGCGGATGGACACAGCCGGAGCTGTGCCAAGCAAGGGAAGCATTCCCTGCTGCCRTGGGCACGTTCCAGCAGTGCAGCTGTACCTGCAGGGTACGAACACACTGCTACAGGGACAAACAGAGGCACCCAGCAGTGTCTGACAGCTGRTAAGAGGCCTCATGAATCTGCTCTGGCAATTGGTGCAATTTGCTATCAGGGTGTAGGACACAGTGTAAATATTGAAAATCTGCCAACGGCTGTGACTTCAGGGAAGCAGAGATGAGGCAGAGGCAAAACCTCTGAAATCCAGGCCTGGTGCATACACAGTGCTCAGACACTCCCACCACTGGTTCATTTACCTTTCTCTTCCTTACTGAAATACCSGAACGAACTTTCAAGTCAGAAATCCCCGATCACGACGCCTCCCGCCTGCCAAAGTCACAAGGACAGACCTGAGGAAAACTGCCTGAGCTCTTTTCCATTCTCTTTGTGCAAACATCTGCTGTGAGACAGTGCTGAACCAGCGTGACAGCTCTGCTGTGCCCCGGGGCTGTCTCCGGCTGCATTCCCTTTCCCACTGCTTTGTGGAGTCTCCTGCAGTAAAACACTTCCCGAACTACCAAAAGCCAGTTTTCAGCTCAAGAGCTGTGCACTATCCCCACCTAGGGAGCTTGTGCCTGACACAGGAAAAATAGTTGCAGCATGGCTCACAGCTGAGAACTCCAGCAAGTTTAGTGCTTTTATGGGAAAAGAATTAATCATCCAGAGCATTTCTTTCCGATTCCCTTAGGCTTCTTAGTGTCTGAAGTGATTAATTAATGATTAAGAGACTGAAAAGACACACACTTGAACTAATGCTGTGAGAAGAACAAATGATGTGACAAGGGGTACACAAAGAGCTGCACAAAAGCTTCACCAAAAAAGATAACTTGAGGTTTTCTTCCTAATGCAAAACCTCAGTGATCTTTGAAAGCCACTGCACAAGACATCCTTTGAGTCTTGAGTTTAAAATGATCCAAAAGAGATTACAAGTGGACATATGAAATAACAATACATACAATTTTCTTTTCAGYTGAAATTGTTAGAAGGGATATCAAATACCTGGCCTGAAGAACCAGACAACCACTAACCAACAGAAATAACGCACAGCTTGTTACAAATTGCCCATATCAGAATCTTCTGCCTTTTCAGGAAAAACATTTGATAGTAATCAGGCAGAGGCAGAGACACACTCAGAACTTGATTATTCACATGATAATTCCCAAGTGCTGTGAAAGAGAAAACAAGAGCAGCTGCTTCTCTSTAGGCAGTAGTTATTGTGCCCAAGCTACTTCATATCTGTGTTTAACCATGTTCTRCTTTACTGCAGTCAAGCTGCAAAACCTGATCACTTCATCTTGAAAAATTTTAAAAAGTTTCTTTTAGTCTCAGGATTCCAAAACAAAACAGGGAAATAGTTGGTTTGTGAAGCTGCACATTTCTGTCCAAAATCCTTTCCCATACATGCCACTCAGTAGCAACACTCATGTCTGAGACTGGGATTAAAATGGAAAGCTTGTATTTGTAAGTGAGCTGAAAGCAGATAAAAATCCTGAGTCCAAAACACGTCACAGGGCTGTTTTAAAAATGGTTTGGTTCCCACCGGAATTCTGTAAAACACCCAACCTACAACCAAAAGTTATTTTATCTRAATTTGGGATGGGAAAAGCATTGGGTCAGTCTGGGTCAGCAGCTGAACCTGCTGCTCCTTGTCCCAGAGCAAGGTCTGTACCCCCTCCCTGGCAAGAGGCTCAGTGACACTGCTGCCCACACCACCAACCCAGAACGTGGCTGCAGCACTCCCAAAATTACATAAAGCATCTACAAAAACAGCCCTGTACTGGAACACGTCAGGCAGCCTTTTAGCCAGAGCTGGCAGCAAATTCCCCTGGTAACATAATCAGAGCCGTGAACCTGGATTGCAGAGTACTCCCATCCCTGCTTTGGTGATGAAAGGAATGAATTCACAAATGTGTTGGATTTGTGCCTGTAAAATCCAAGTTAAACTAGCACCAGCAGTAGCATTTTTGCTTTGTCACCCTTTTGACATTCAGGAGCAGCCAAAGATTGATGGCTGGTTCAACTTCCCCACTGTTTTCCCCATAGCACTGGAATTTCATCCAGCCAGAGAACGCCTCCACTCTTCCAAGAGCAGGAGACATTCCCCTGGGGACACTGCAGGTACTCAGCTCTCACTAAAATTCATCTAAATTCTCAACCAACCACTAGAAAATCTCTCCCTGTATTTAAACATTGAACTTTTCAGAAACTCACCATCCACCTATGTCACAGAGGTGTAACTAAAATTCCCACCCTGTCTTCATGCTGAATTCTAGTGAAATCCATGGAGTGGACTTTCCAGCACTCCAGCAAACCTGGTGATGGCACAGATAAACACTGACACCCTGGGCTGGTGCCTAAGTGCAGGCCAGCATTCCCATTATCCACTCCGGAGATGGACAGCTCAATCCAGAGCCTGAAACYACACCAAAGACAGGGAGTGGGGCGGGCAGGGAGGCGGCTGCRATGCCAGCAGCATCCATCCCACGGGGCAGATGTCAAACGGGGCTGACTTCTGCTTCCCTCTGCTACTGTACAGGCTAAGCTTCCATCTCCCACCTCTCTGTAGTAGAAACTATGGAATAAACTGTCTCATAGACAAGAGAAACCAATTGCAGTAGCCAAGGCTGTGCGAGACCCTTTCCTCAGTACTCAGGTTTCACTTCATTTTTCCAGATGGATGTTAAAAGGTATTCTGTAAAACAGTTTGAGAAACCCAAAGGAGGAGAGACATTTAAGGAACCCCCACCCSTCTGACTCCAGAGCAGGACCCTGAGCTGAGCCATGCTATACTCCCACAAAGAAAACAAAGAAATTTTTTTTTTTGCTGATAAACTTGCATCATGCAGAGTTGGTAGTAGAAAATGGAAATTGTAATGATCAGTAAGAAAAATAAGATACTTAAAGGGAAACAATGCTAGTATCATCCTTGTTAGCAAAGTCGGATTTTTTACATCCAAAAGCAAATAACATTCAAAGCAGTTTTATTCCAAGAGGATCTACTTACTAATGAGGCCTCCTTGAAACAAGTCATCCCCATAACTTTTTTTTTTTAACACTCTTCCTAGGAAACATTTTAAATATGTTTTCAGTGTCTACATTTTTTGAATTTCTATTCAAACAGAGCTTTCAAACATTCTTCCCCCAGGCAAAGAACAAAACAAACCCCCACTGYTCCCATCACCACTCGCACTGCTTCTGCCGGCGTTCACAGGCGCACCGGGTTTGCGGGGGGCTCCTCCGCCCTCCCCGACCCCGCCGGTGCCCGACGGACGCGAACTGCCACTCGGCGGCACCGCTCCCGCGGAGCCCGGCACAGCCTGGCAGATCCTCGCAGATGCCGCAGGAAACGCCCCGGGACGGGACCCGGGACCCCGGCCCCCTCCCTCGGTCCCTCCGAGCCCCCGTCCCCTCCGCCCGGGCGTGCGGCGAGGAGCCGGGGGGAGCCCCGGCAGCCGCTCCCGGCCCTACCTGGTGCTGGCACTCGCGGGCAGAGGCAGCTGCGGGGCCGGGCAGGGCAGGGCCGGGCAGAGCCGGGCAGCTCCAGGGGCGGGAGCCGGCGCGCCCCCGCCTCCGCCCCGCCGCCCGCCTCCATGGGCGCGGCTGCGGGACCGCCGGCACCCGCGCACCGGGACCCCGGCACGGGTCACCTGGGCACGGCTACACCGGGCACAGTTAACCTGGGCACAGGTACGCCGCAGCGGTGAGGCCAGACACGGTGCTGGTACCGCCCGTGCCCTGCCTGGCCCCAGTGGCCCCTCGCCCTGCCCAGGCCCTTGGTCATCTGCGTGTTCCTTCAGTCCCTGCACGGCCAGGCCTCCCCTGGCCTTCGGCCGCCACCACGGAGCCCCCACTGCCTGCGGCCTTGCCTCTGGAGCCGGGCTGGAGGGAGAGGCTGTGAGACAGGGGTGCCAAGGCACAGCATCCTGGGGTTGGTCACGAGCAAGTCTAGCGAATGCTCGGAGCCCCTGTACCCCTGCTCTCCCGCCAGGCCTCGTGCCTCCCCGCCGCTCCCAAGGGAACAAGGCGTGTGTTGAGGCTCCGAACAAAGCTGCCCTTCACTCCCGTGCCGTGGGAGGCTTGGGCCCTGCCCTCCGTGCCGAGGCAGTGGGGCTGCGTGACTCGACCCTCTAAACTGGGCGACAGCAGGAGGTGAAGGCAAAGCAAGCGCTGCGAGGCCACAGCCTCCACATCGTGAGCACACACAGGGTCARTGTCTCTTCCCAGGGCCTTTGAGGGTAATAGGCAGCTTTTCTCTGAGCTCTGGTTCACCCATTCCAGCTCTACATGGCCACAGCCTCTCCTCCCAACTCATTCTTCTCCACTTTTCTTCCATACCTTCAATTCGAGTGTCTGTATGCTGAGGTTTGTTCTCTTCTCTGGATGTTACTAGCTTTTTCCTGGCTTTATCCCTGGCAGATCGATGTTCTGTTTAGCTGGGATTTTCCTTGTGCTGTGGAAGACGCTGCACTAACTGGCAAATATTTTCCTGTTTCTTGACATATTGCTCTCAGCTGTTGGGATAAGTTTGCTTCTGCCGTGTCTTCCCACATCTTCAATTCCAGATAATATTTTAATGACTTTTATATGAATTTCATTGGTTTTTATATATTTTCATGCAGGTATCAGTGTGTGAACACGAAAGCACAGGTACAGGGGGCCTGTAGTACAGTCTCCTTATAGGTGATAGTCATTAATCAAACATCATTCTGGGATACAGTGTGGGATGTCCCAATAATGCAGCCATGTGGTCTGAGAGGGGTCAGTGTTCAAGCACAGGCCCTGATCCCGAGGGAGGGAGGACGAGCAGCGCTGCTGGGGCCAGTGCTGGCAATGCCCTCTGGCCAGTGACCTCTTCCTTCCTGTCAGCTGTTTATGGACACCCTGTCCCTGCAGCTCCAGGATATGTGTGTGTGGATGCACAGATAAGTGTGTATGCAGGGATGTGTTGTTGACCCTGAGCCATGCAAAGGCAGCTTTTGATGCTCACCAGCTACAACGTGCCTCAGAACATCTTCCTTGCAAGAGCGATGACCCCTGGGCACAGGGTGTGTAGAGATCTGGGGAACAAATTGGGATGACATGGGTAACAAGTCATAATTGTTGGCTAGGTATCCCATTTGAGCTCCTAAGAAGTTTAATATAATGTTAAATTACTTTAATATTGTTAAGTGCACACATGAAGACATGGACCTTATGSCTCATGTGCTTGGGAATATCACACAGAGCACATTCATCCCTCCCGTGGTTATTGTGTTTGAAGTTGGAAAAAGGAACATGATCCTTAGAAGCAATTTACCAGTAAACATTTTCTGTGAAACATCCTATGTAGTAACACATCTGAGAACGAGTCAGACATCTCCAACAGTACTCACAAACAACAGAAATTCCCAACTTCTTGCATTTTTTATGTAGCTTTTCCTCGACACTACAAGTGAGTTGTGGTAAATCTAAGACAGGCAGGCAGGCCACAGACAGCTGTTGTTTTTCTTTCACTCTCTCCATCATGTAATCAGAGAACTGTCTTGTGTTCTTGAGAGAAGCACTGTACCGAGACAGTGCCACCCTGGAATGGGTTCTCACAAAAACGGTTTCTATGCCACCAACAATGCCTTCAGTTGCTGCTGGAATTGTATGGAAATGGAACAATGACATGGTTATTGATAAACCCAGTGGTGGGTATTTCTCCTCTGTCATTGCTGTAACTGAAGAAGTTTGTTGTTATGCTTCTGTGTATGAGAACATTATTATCCAAAATATTTTAGATGGGCTAAAAACCATCTGCCATTTTGATTCTGCATTCTGGGAGAACTGTGCATAACCAGGGCAGTAGTAACACTTTCATTAAATCAGGAACATCCCTTACAAAGAGGTACTGACACTGTGCCACAGTCACACAGATTCTGTTTTCATAACTCATCTACTTGATGTTCTGCATCATGTTCATATCATATCGTGCATTTGTAACATCATTACACAGTTAAACCAAAAATTCTTCTCCTCAAATACGATTAATATAAAACGAGTTAGCCTTTTTAAAACACTGTTCAGTTACTTTTTAAAGTACTCTTAAATTGTAATGTTTCCATGGAAATTTTAGGTCCCTGTTTCCACAACAATCCTATTCAACTGGAAATGCAGCTACAGTTGTGCTGTTGAGTGTACAAAAGTGAGCTTGGCACACTGAACCAGTTGAGGGAGTTGCTCTTCAGGAAGCAACCTCTCRGTGCAGAGAGCGAGATGTGGAGCCACACACGTATTTAGAGCAGAACCGAGACAGTGCATTTGATGGCAGGAAGAGCCTTGGAAACTGCTGTGATTGATGAGAAGGGYGGAAAGTTTTTGAGGCGAACTTGTGCTGCGGCAGGTTTATGCTCTGCACTTGCAAAGTCCTCCAGCAAGGAAACACTCTGAAGTGGTGCACAAACCCCTACAGGTTGTTGTCAGCTCCAGGGGCTGCCTTCTGTCCAGGAGCAGCTTTGTGTGGATCAAACCTTGCCTTGTGCAAGACGATTGACTCACAGAGTCTTTCACCACCGTCAGGATCTGGTCTCTGGGCATGTTGTCATGTCAATCAGGAAAACCACAGCACTTGCATGTCTTTGACAAGCAGATGCCAGTATTTTGCAGGCATTTCTATTGCTACAACAATTTGGTTTGTGCTAAAATATAAGCGACTTGCTAGTGACACATAGAAGCTTGAGTGCTTGAGGATTACTGAAGGAGAAGTGAACCAGGCATCAGAGTTGAAATGTGATCTCCAAAAGAAATCAAATAAAGTCAATGAAGCTGAGATTTACCTTTAATCAGGACAAAAGGAGTTATGGTGAGCACTGATCCCATCCAAGGGCTCACTGCTGTATGTATTTGGAAGTATTCCTCAATATTAGTGTTGAAATTCATGTGGGAAAGGGGTACACTTCCATCTTGTACTGCCATTCCCATGAAATATTTACAGAGAGAATCYAGCTGAGCTGCAGCTACTTACACCAGAATTACCATTGGAACAAATTTTCTTCTATTATTAATAAGTTTAATTTGAAGCTTTGAGATTGTGCAAGTGCCAGTGAGTTTGAGCTGCCTATTTTACATGAGATGAAGGAACTCAAAAAGATAAAGAAGGAACTAAAAAAAAAACTGACCACAGGGACGTTTCCACAGACACCACAAAACTGAAACCGTAAGAGATGAAAGAAGAACTGGGCAACTCAAAAATAAATTACAAGTAAAGACCAGTTAGTCATCTCTGACCAATCCAGTGTTATGTGATCMACTCCCACAGAAGTGTATTTCAAAACAGTTCCTGAAAAATCCCACATTTCTGCCTTCTGTCTTTGCTTAGGGAAACTTGAGCAAAGCCAGAAGATGAAGTTGGGTTCAGGGGAAGAAGACAAAGTTGGGGTTCAGGGGAAGAAAACAGACAGACAAACCAAGTGTGGACAAACTTTAGCTACCTTTTATTAACTGTGTTTGTGGCCTGACAGTTTAAATTCTGACAGTCTGCTCACTGGTGCTGCTGGGCACCAGATTTTCCCAACCGAGTCCATGTTGCCCTGCAAGTGTCAGCAGTGGTTGTTTTCTGTAGCTGCCCAGCCTGGAGGGGTCTGTCCCAAAGGAGTGGTTCCAGCAGGGCTTCTTACTGCTGTTCTCAGGAAAAACAGTGTTGCAGATAAAACCACTCAATCCCATGTTTCTTCACGAATGCTGACATGTAATTTAACCATATTTAAACTTTTTTCTTACAAAGATGCATTCTAAAGAAGGAACAGATACTATAGATCGTTCTATAATTTATTTGAAAAGAAGAAAATCCTCAAACCTTCTATCAACTGCATTAACTTGGAGTCTTTACTTTTCCTGGGGTTTGCGGTACAAAAATAAACCCAAGAGCAAAGCTCACGTGACCAGAAAATTTGGCTACTGTTCTCTCTTGACAGAGGCTTCAGAAAGAGACACATAGAAAAGGCTTTTCAAGAGTGGATTGACCCAGCAGAAATCCATAGGGAAGGGTGGGACGATAGAGCAGGATTCCATCCCTGGCAATTTGGTATTGTTACCAATTTAGTGGGTTTTAATTACTGTTGTTAGGTTCTGTCCAGATGTTCACAATGAATAGGCTGAAGTCAGCCTTTTCTCAATAACTGTTGTTGAAAAACTGCTGCAGGCTTTCAAGCACTCACAAGAATGAAGAATCAAAGAAATACAGATGCTGTTACTTGATCTTCTGTCTCGCTCACATCTTTTGTGAATTTAAACTTTACAGAAATATTTGAGAAAAGCATATAAAACCATTGAAAACCAGGAGTTTTAAAGCAAATCTGTATTGCCTTTTAACTCCTCTGAGAAAGGAAGGCAGTTTTACATAAGATATGTTTGGCAGTTTCAGTTAAAAAGATTGATCTTACTCATATTTACACAATGGCTTTTGTTGCAGGTAAGAAACACCAGTTATTATATTCCAAAACTGCTTCTCATTTCTGTTCAGAATTAAAATTCCTCACAACCCAGACTCCAGACTAAAGTGATTTTCAGAGTTGTTGAGTAATCCTGGAGATGTCTCTGTGGCCACTGGAGGGGGGAAGTGCCACCCTGTGAGTGTGACTGGAGAGGTGCAGCGTTCTGCTTCTCTTTCAGGGCAGCAGCTCTGAGTGGGGTGACCAAACCCCAGAGGGAACCTGCCAAGGGAAAGGGCTGCTTGGAATTTCCACTGGAAGAGAAGCTACTGCTTGAATCAGCCACTTCCACCCTTGGCAGGCTGCACAGCCTGTTGAACCATAGATAGAAAAGTAGTCAGTGAATTTTTCTGTGTGATATTTGAATTATTTTGAATTTTAAAACCTCTTAAGCAAATGTTACCGTGTCTGTGTTAACAGAATAATATTTGGGGCAATAGCAAGAAAGTGTATTTTTTTCAAGTCACTAAACCAGACTTGCAACTGTGTCACAACAGTCAGATCATTTCCCGTTTAAAGACTCCCTCTCGTGGAAATCATTCTCACTGGCTTGTTTTGACCTATTTTTCTAGTAAAAGTCACTCCATATAAGGTCTTGCAAAACTTGAAAAGGATTCTGTTGCACAGTGTTATCTGTTTTGAAGTTAGAACCCTGACAATAACTGACAGGAGTCCTACATCTGTAGTACATGGTGAGCAGATTTTGTATTTTTCTATTGAATCTTTGCTTTTTATTATTCAGAGATTTAGTTGCTTATTTATTTAGTATGTAGATAGAGGGGGAAGGAAATCTAATTTGTTTTCATCAGTGCTTTTCACTCAGTGTGAGGCTTCTGCCCAGATAACATGGAGCGTTATCTACCATGCAGTGTCTCCCTGGTAGGAGTTGAGTAATAATTAGGGGGTGGATGATTCATGGAGAGCAGAGGATTCCCTGTATGTGGCTACACTAAGAAAATGGAATTAGTAATGTCATAGTAATGGAGATGGAAAATGCCCATTCTGGAAAGATATTTCCATAGAAATGTTAGTACCTGTGGGGAAGCTGTAACTTGAATCTTGGACACTGACACAGAACAGAATTTGATGCTTTCCATAATGTGTGGGACTGAAATAAAATCCTTATTTGTCCTCCGGTAGTCTGTCAGGAAAGGAAATTGCATTATTTATATTCCATGTCTATGTATTTGGGCAGGAAGAGCCATTAGCTCTTTTCAATCACACTTAAGCCCTAATCAACTCTCAGTTCTAAAATGAGCGGAATCCCTCTGCTTGCTTTAATTGATGCTCTTGGCTTTTGAGGAACCAAAGCTGACAAAGCCTCATGTTCCCTCTGAAATCATAAATCACTCTCTGAACACGCCCTGTCAGCTGCCCTCGAGCAGCTCCTGTGGTAATTCCTATTTAAATAGATATATAACCACTTTTAACAGGTTTGTAGGAACTAAAGCCTTCCAAAATGACACTCTTATAGGAGTTCTGGTTAAACGCAATGTAAAACTGAAAATTTATTAATCTGGAATGCCAGGATCCTCATTTTGGTCTCATTAACAGGTTCTGTATTTCTGTGTTCACAGGGAAGTCTGGATGTTGAGGTGAAAATGTGGRGAAATTTATTGATACAGTTTTTCATCTCCTGAACCACCGATTTATTTTTGGAATCCTGTGAGCTGTGAGATTTGGGCAGCATGTTGTGTTTTTACGTCTTCAGTATCGCCTGCCACAAGTGTTTAAAAAGCCTATTTAAAATAATCAAAGCCCAAATTAATAATTTAGAGCAAGCATTTCACGGAACATGGCAAAACACCCAATGATGTTCCTGGAGACAGACGCCGAGCTCTGCAGCCCCTCAGAGATGCTGGGCACCGTGCTACAGTCCCGTACCTGTACCGTGCCGGACTGTTCCTGCTCGCACCACTTCCTGGCGGTTTGGGGCTTCCAGGCGGGTCACTTCCACTTTTCCATGCGGAAAAGCGCGGAAATCTGGGATTTTCCGCCATGTCCAAGGCCCCGCTCCCCCTGTGAGGCGTCGCGTCACCTCCTCCGCCTGAGGGCGCGCGCGCTCCCGCCGCGCACCGCCCCGCGCGCCTCTCCCGGCGCGGCCCCGCCCCCGGCCCCGCCCCTCCTCCCGCCGCGCGAGCGCGCTCCCGCCCCGCCCGGCCCCGCCTGGCCCCGCCCCGCGCGCCGGCGGGGTGGGCGGGGCCTGCCGCGCGCAGCGGCCGCCGTGATTGGCTGCGGCTCGGCGCCCTCGCGCCCACTCTTTGTGCGGCCCCGGCGCCCGTCGAGAGTGGGAGGGGAAACCCCGTGCGAGGGGCGCCGCCATCTTGGCTGCGGGGGTGATGGGGGCGCAGCGGAGCCGCGTCTGAGGCAGCGGAGCGAGCCCGGACCGAGCCGAGCCACAGAGCCCGCGGGGCACCGGGCATCGCCCGCACAGCCGCGCTGCACAGCTCCCCGAGCCCCGAGCACAGGTACGGGGGGCCGGGAGGGGTCCCCGCCCGGCCGGGCCTGCAGCGCCAGGCCCCGCGCCGGCGCTCCGTTGGGCCCGGGCGGACCCGGGTGGGTCCCGGTCGGTCCCGGTTCGCCCTCGCTCGGTCCCGGTGGGTCCCGGGTGGGTCCCGGTCGGCGAAGCTTCGTGCCGGGGCCGCCCCGAGCCGCCGCTCGGCGGGCCCCGAGGGCGCTGCGGGCGGGCCCCAGCGCCGGCAGGGAGGGGAAGGGGCGGCCGGGCCGACCGGGGCGAGGCTGCCGGCCAGTACTAGGCCGCTGTGCTCCGTGTCACCGCCGCCTCCCACTGCTCCTCTGCACTGCACGGTCGGGAACGCCACCAGCAAACACCCGGGCACAGGCGATATATTTATATGTGTGTTTCTATATCTCCCCCTTACGAACTGTTGCAGTTGCACGTAGGGTGTGTATGTGTATATTGTACAGTATATGTGGCCTATGTGCGGCGTTATCTCTACTTTTAATTATTATATTGACCTCTGCCGTCATGAACTTTGGCAGAAAAATGACTTTGAGGGCTGAGGGAAAAGCCACTTCCTAATCGAAGAAGCAGCGAAAGTAGTCTAGAGTGTTTTCTTTTGTCAAAGCTTATTTAGGCCAACCAGAAGAGTGAAATTCTGTTCTTTCACCTAATTATTACCTTTTTGCAGCACATTTTAAGTTTTTATACCATCTATTGGTAGCTTTGTCTTGAAGTTGTACTGAATTATGCTTGCACGAAAGCTGGGAAAAGGTGGGTGTCTGCACTGGTGTCTCTGCAAGTCGCTGTGGAGGTTACTTGGTTGCTTTCAAACAGGGTGGGTCTGTGCTGCTGTGATATTTTTCAGAGGTAACAGAATCCCTTAGTGAACGAGATTTACTCAGGCTGACTGTATCCTAAACCTTATCAAATCTCAAGTCACATCTTTTTCAGGAGCCAGATGTTCTCCTATGGAATGTATTGGCCAGGATTGATTCCTGTCGTGGTTTGGATTGAGGGGCCCTTGTGCTTGGACATTATTCAGGAGTGGGAAGAAAATATCAACTTTGGGGGACTTAATTGCTGAATGTCACATAGTTTAATATGGTTTAAAAAGAAATTTGCTAGCTTCCTGTAGGGATTTGAAAATGTCATAAATCTAAGTGGAAGGAACAAGTTCCTATTTTCTTTTTCCGTTTTATGAATAACAACAAAAAAAGAGTAGTTATTCTAGAGGACAGCAGTTTGGAAACAAACCTGTTCTACTGGAGGTACTGGGATTTCAAATGTAAATAGTATTTTAAAATTACCTGTTCATTGCTGCGCATCTAATGAAACCTGCTTRTGATTGTTCTCATTTTGCTGTATCTTCCTGAAACAGGAAGTAGATCTTAGTTAATTTTTATCTAAAATGTCTGTGATTTGTGTTTTTCAAGGTGATGACTCCAGAGTGTTGTTCTGATTTGTTGGAATGATGAAAAGCTCTCCTGGTTCTGTATATAATGTCCCAAACCAGGAACAGACAGATGCTACAGGTTGGACTGTTCTCTAGGAAGAGGAGAATGAGATAAGCGGGGAAGTACAAGTGGATAAACCATGGCTGAGAGGAGGGACATGGCAGAAGGTGCTCGAGCTGGTGAGGACAGGTATGCAGTGATTAGTTCAGCTCTGGTGCTGGGGTGTGGTTAGGGAGAACGGAGGTGTGCACATATAAGTGCAGGAAGTTTAGGAAGCAAAATGGAGTAACTTAATGAAGCAGGATGTGAAACCAGTAGAAGGATAACCAGCACAACGAGGGTGTGGCTGGAGAGCTGGTGAGGAAAGTCAGAAAGTGAAGGTAGTGTGATATGTAGCTTTGATTTAAAAATAAAGTTCTCCTGTAGGAAGGAGAAGTGAAGCCTTTAGAAACACCTTCTGGGCCTCAGGCTGGGCTACGGTGTTTTACTTGATTAAGGAACATACCAAATGCATCTCTGCAAGAACAGCCTGAAAAGGGCTCTGCAGGGCTGCAGCTGCTGTGGAACCTGCTGTGGAACCTGCAGGCCTCATGTGCTGTCAGCGAAAGAGTAACTGGATGTGGGCATAAGAAGGAAATGCAAAGTGGTCTTTGATAGCAGATCACAGAGGCTGCTGGGCTGCTGTGTGATCACAGATCAGCTCAGCCATATTTACTGTCCTGTGCTAATCAGATGCTTTGATGAAATCCAAGTGGGGGAAGCTGGAGAGGATGACTCTGGAAGAGCTGAGGGATGAGTAAGGAACTGGCCAGCAACAAGTGATGTTGTCAGACAGGTGTGAAGGCTGCAGCAGCTCTGAGACTCCTCGGGGATCAGGCTCAGCAGGGCTTTGTAAAGCCAAGCCTGCAAAACTGAATAAATAAGCAGAGCAGGGTGGCTGCAGGGAATCATCTTAAAGAGGGCCAAGATGTTGATGTGCTTTAGAAAGACCTAAATGTCCTTGGTGTGTGAAAGTCAGAGAACCACAATGGGATTTAATTGTAACAGACCTCATAGCTTGCTATGGGCAACAGACCTATGGGAGTTCACTGCTTGGGCGAATGAATTGATAACAGAACTGTTATTACCTTCCAGTATGCTGTGATCTTACAGATGGCCATAATTGAAGCTCTCACAGACGGTTTCTAGTAGCCTCCTGCAGTAAGGTACCAGTTGAACCACATTGCTTTGTGTGCTTGACAAAAGTCTTTATCAGGGCAAAAGTGCAATTACGAAATGAAACAATTCTACCTCTCTCCAGCTCCTCCCCCTTATTGATCTCAGGTGTTCTCTGTTTATTAACATCCAAATAAATCTGCAGCTTCAACTGCGAGATCCTCTGCTGTTGCACATCCTTGAAGAATGATGGAAAGAACACATGGCTGGCCAGATGGAATACAAAATGCCTTTTGCTTCAGAGTAACTAAGAGTGATTCTCTGGCTGCAGAGTGCTGAGTTTGAAGGTGATAGTTGTTTTCACAGGGATCATCCCTGCGCATGGACCATCCATCAGCTGATGGGGTGAACCATGTGCAGTGTCTAATAAACCCTGTGCATGCAGCTTCTCATCTCTTCTCATCACACACCTGCTTCTTGTTGAGCATAGAGATATATTAAATTAATGCAAATGATACCCAGTGAAGAGTTAAAACCGTGTCCTTGAGCTGAGCTGGAAGGAGCTGTACAGGTCTCACAAAGGCTGGTATGAATCTGATATTTACAGTTATTTTATTGTGATAGAGAATGTTAAGGCAGTGTGCCTAGAACAGCCTTATCTCAGGGTGTACAGATGTAGCTGATGCTTGAAATAAGGCTTCAGTGGGATTTTTAAATACTTGTGTAGTGCTTGTTGATTAGAGGAGGAAATGTAGATCTACTGGTATCTCATTAAGGGCATCTTTATCTTTTTATAAAAAAAAAAGCCTCTAAGGAAGAAGTTGATACATGGAAAATGGATTTGGTGACACTGCTCACTGTAAAATTTCCAGTCTTAATGTAATACAGAAATGAGTTGTACAGGCTTTGAAATGAGCATAAATCTGTGCATAGTGAGGTGTGATCCTCTGGCCAGTGGCCATCCTGAAATAATGCTCTGGACTCCAGGGACGCATTACCTGTGAGAAGGAAGCCAAGACTTGTTTGGAGCTGGCAGATTTTCCCGGAAAAAAGATGGCAGCCATGCTCCCAGACTAAACTTCTGCTTTCTGTTAACAGTAAATTCATGGCTGGTTAACTTTGATGTCATAGTGCATAGTGTCAGCAGTAGCTGAGGCTAAGTTGGGTGTATTTATGTGCAACTTACTCAGCCCTGCAGTTTTTGCCTCCCAGCTCTCCCAAGAGGAAAGCCTCATCCCCCCATATTGGAATTATTGAGATTCACATGTCTGGAACAGAGAGGATGGAGACAGAATGCGAGTTTCTACAGATGGGTGATGCTGTCAACATATATTAACCCCTTGCACTGACATATAGCTGATATTTTAGAATTTACTGACTCCTGTTGTGCCCTSTTCTTGTCTGGACTTCCTTCTTTCGTGTGTAGTAAATGCTGAGGTGGTCAGTTTTCCAAGGCTGAATTCTCAGCGGGGTTTCTGTATTTAGTTTGTTGCATTTATTTTTCTCCTTCAGCACAGAGTCCTTGTGGAATATCACTTTTATTCCAAGATCGGAGTGCAGTTTGAATTCCTGCTAATCCTTGCTGGAATTTGAGTGTTTAAAAGTTTGTTATTTGGTTGTTTTAGCATTGCTTGGGTTTTTATTTTGTTTTTTATTTAAAGAAGTCATCTATTCTGCAGAAAAGATTCCTGACTTTTACTAATGGTTTRGAATATTTCAGAATGTTTTCTGTAATGTGACCCTTGGAATAAATGTAATACCAATACCCAAGTGTTGCTTCATCTTTCAGTTAACCAGAACTTGTGGTTTATCCAGAAATTGTGTTTAAACTTTAAATCCATGTTTCTGCAGCTTTCAGTACATATGTGTGTCAGACCTAGTGACTTTTGCAGCAGCTCTGGGGACTGAGAGGAGGCCCAGACTCATCCTCTGGGTGAATTTCTCTATTGGTGTTGCTGTTAATAATCTTTGAGCTGTGGGGAGTGTGTGCTGGGTATGGCTGTACACAGAGGGGTGTGTGCTGTCTCCCACCTCTGGTGATGGTGTGGTGTCACTGTAACGATGAGGGTGAGGTTCTACCAATGAGATGTGGCTTGAATTTAGTCCTCCTTTCTCACTGATTTCTTAACAGAATTTGTTGCCAAGCACAGAATTTGGTTTTCTGCCACTTTGAAGTGGAAACCGATTTTGTTGCATATGCTGGAAAGCAGTGACAGGTTTTTGTGTATTGAAATAGCATAGTTAGACTTTTTTACTTAGAGGGCATAATGAAAATGGACATATCTCAGCAAASAGAAACAGTCTGACAAATAAACAGAGCTGTATATTTAGCACTGAAGATCTAGTTGAGGCTGGCTTCAAATTCGGTTTGTGATATGGACTGCACAGAGTTCCCATTTTGTCCATTCTTTGAAAAAAAATCCTTCTCACCTTCCAGTGATGCTGCTTACACACTTGGATAGCAGGATGCATTTCCCCCGTGGTTAGAGCAGCACAGCCAATATTGTTTACCATACAGTGATATCCTAAAGTCATGTGCTCAGAAACATGAAACTTCTGTGTTTGTGAGTACTTGGCATTCCTTGGCCTCCTGGTATTTGGAAGGAAGAGAGGGCACCCAAGCTCCTGCAGATTTCATAGCCACATGAGTGGTTGGTTCCCTGGCTTGGAGTTTGTGATGCTGGTTGGTTTGGTTGGGTTTTTTAACAGCCTGAGTTCCTGGGTATTTCCATGCTGAGAATGCACCACAGATCTTCGGTGCATGTTGGTGCTGTCAGTGTCTTGGTCTGGTTTTATTGTGGCTGTAGCACCCAGCTGTTTCCTGTTGAAAATAGTGCAGTTCATGCTCTCCTCCTGAAATACTTGCATGTATAAATCAGCTTTTTCAAGCTTTCTTTTGTACTTCCAGTTACCTCATAGACCCTCAGTTTAGCCCTGTCTGCCATCAAATGGAGCTGAGCTGTGAGCATGGTCCTCCTGCCTTTGCTCAGAAAGCAAGTGGTAGGTTGAGTGTCCTGGATGCCCAGTTCACTGTGCTTTGGATGCCCAGTTCACTGTGCTGGGATGTGCTGGAGAAGAAAAAGAACATAATGTGTGAAGATGTTCAGGAAACTTGAAGTACTCGATGTTTCCACAGTGAGACATTAATTTGGAACTCAATATGGAGCAGTGACTCGTCTTTATTTACTGGCGTTGAAAATAACCAGTGCACGTGTTGAAGCTGAGACTGTAACTCTGGAATCTTCCAGGAAATAAGGCAGTAAAGCTGCTGGCTTGCCTGGTGAATTACTGTCCAAAATTGTCTCTTTATTTAGTATCTTGAAATAAACTTGATTTAGTAGAACAGTGTGTGTCTGTATAGGACTTAGCATAGGTGCTCTCCCTGCTGCTTGGGATAGAAGGCCTTGAGTGTTTCCATCTCGTGGGCCAGGCACGGAGGAGAGACGAGGTGCAGAGCAGCGCCTGGCACTCGATAAACCCTTCTTAACTGCCCTGGGAGTTGTTCCCCTCCGAGGTGTAGATAAGCGTGTTTGCCTCAAATCTCTGCGCTGGGAAGCAGAGGCTGTTGGCTGTGTGCTGGGAATGAGATTTGTTCACCTTTCTTATGACTGCAGTTCACTGAGAGGGATTAATTGTTGTTCAAGGAACAGTGCTTTGCTTCTGAGAAAGTCCCAGGCCTGCGAGCTTTCCCCTGTTTTCATTTCTTTCCGGTATTGGTTTCATTTGTCATGTGAATGACACATGACCTAACGAAAATCTTTCTAGGCTACAGCAGTGTTCCTTGTAAGGAGTACCATGTGTTTCTAATGGCTGGCTATCTGCCATGCAGGAGCAGGAAGGGAAGTGGTGAATTCCTGCTAGAAATTTTCCACTTGCTTGACTGATCACAGTGTATCCAGTTTAACTTAAAGCCTGAGACAGACGCGGACATTTCCCATCCTTTATGTTACCTGGCAATATCTGGCCCTTACAGATGTGTAATCCTGGTTAACTGATGTGTTAGTTGGTAAGTCAGCTTTTGCTCCTGCAGATTTAAACAGCTGAAGCCAGTTCTAATTCCCTCTATACTTAGGAAAATTCTGGAATATTAGAAATACTTTGACTGCCTTTTAAGAAAGAGAAACTGCTCAGCAGCCTTGCTGTAACACTGCCATGCTGACAAAGCCACAGAGATGTTAACCAACTTCCTGAACATCTGATTTGTGGCTTGCACTGCTTTTCCGACGTGGACAAGCAGCACCCCAGACCCCAGTTAAGGCTACTACAGCATTCTTTGAAATCTTAGCTGTTTGCTGCAAGCTGCACTGCTTCCTTTGTTCCTCTTGCAGGTCTCAAAAGTGTGAGGTAATAGTTCTAACTTGCTGGTTTGGTTAAACCTCTTCAGCTTTTTGTGCTGGAGTCAGATTTTATTTTCAGTTCATACATCAGCTCTTTGGCGGGTGAGTGCTGGTCTGGCAGTGACCGTGCAGAGCAAGGAGGGACTGAGCTTTTCAACAGCTCTAAGTCTTTCTGGATAAAACTGGTTATCACTACTACCCAGAGCATGTTTCTACTTGGAGGCCTTACTGACAGGCTCAGAGCAAACGATGTGGGAACTTGGCTGGATGTCTGTACCTTTAATTCAGTGACTGGGGGAAACTACACAAATTTGAACTGGGAATGAAAGGGTAGTTGGGGAGCAAAAGAAGATAATTTAGCTAATATGAACTAAACTGGATGAATTGGGTTGTGTTTGGTGAATAAGTATCAGTTCTGATGTGTTCTGTTTTTTTATTTTAGTGCCACAATGGCAACTGCACCTTACAACTACTCCTACATCTTTAAGTACATCATAATTGGTAAGTACCAGTGGGCACACCCCTGTTCACGTCCCTGTGTAGGTATATGAGAGGCCTGTGGCTGTGCCACTGCTGCCTTCTTTGCCATGCTGCTTTCAATAGGTGCTTGTCCCACCTCAGTTCCCCACAGGTCACTGCACTTCTCCACAGCTTTAGCAGTGGTGACAGTGTAAAAGCAAATGCCTATGTATGGCACAGAACTGGAGCTGTRTGAGAGGGGAACTGGCAGTGGGGGCAAGGACCAGTGTCTGTGCTGAGTTACTGTTAAAAACTGGTTTTGACATAAAAACTTCAGCATTCTTGAACTTTTTCACTGTTGGGGCCACAATGCTTAGCCCTCTGCATAGCACTAGAAATAAAGAGCTTCTAAAAACATGTGCGCATGTCCCTTTTTCCCATAATCAAGTTGATATTTTGAAAAATTGATAAATCCATTGAAAGTGGGGAAAAAACTTCAGTGGGAATTAGCAGAACTGGGATGCTGTGTTGATTCAGGTTTGTTAGAGCACTTTGCAGCATTAATCTCAAAGGTTTTAGAATTTATGTTGAAGGCACAAGTGCTGATTGGAAACCATTGCATGAGGCTTATAAACCTCTGTCAGGCTGTATTTTTGTGTTTAAATGTTGCTTCTAGCTGCAACTTCCTTGTCTGCTTAGAGTCAGGCACTCTAAGGGATTGCATTTATTGCTATCCTGGAAGAACTGGTCCTGCTGTTAATTGTTCAATTGTTAATGACCCTGTGTAGGTGTAAATGATCTGCAGTGTTACTGTACGGGTTTGTAAGTCAGGCTGCTGTGACAGCCTCAGCCTCTGGAAAGGTTGGTTCTTAAAAGATCCTGTTGTGTCTCACTCTTGGCATTGTGCAAGAGGATCAGTGGAAATGGAGCAATTTCTTGGGGTGTTCTGGATGATTGTCAGTATTTTTGATGTTCTTACCAGTAACAAGTAACTTGTTCTTGCAAGTAAGACAGGAGCAAGCACCAAGTGTGTATTTTACATTTCAGTTTCCTCAGGTGTACTTTTTATAACCTTGTGAAATACAGTTGTAAAATCAGTAATACAAATTAACTTATTTTTTGAGTGTTCTGCTTCATTCTCGCTTGCAACCCTGTACCTGTAACTAAAGCTTTAGTGCCAGAGTTGATAAACTTGAGGATGTAGCCAGGGATAGAACACTGCCCATCTGACCTGAGAAATGAATGTCTCTGTACCATTTGTTGTGTGGGATGAAGAAAATGTGCTTGTTGCAACAATGATTTAACTATTCTTTCTGTTACAGGGGACATGGGTGTAGGAAAGTCCTGTTTGCTTCACCAATTCACAGAAAAGAAGTGTGAGTATTTCAGTTCATGGTATTTATTCAAACTGGTATCTTCCTCCCTTTTTCCTGCCTGTTTCCATCATGCATGAGCTCAATTCGATGTCTGTCTTATTCTGTATGAGTTTGGATTGTACTGGATCACGTTTTTGCTTTGACTTCTGCAGATGCAGAAACAAAATGATGTAGTAGTGGCAAAACCTGCTCCAGCCAGTCCTACCTGTGAGGGGTGGGAGAACTGGATCTGTTTTTACAGTTTTTCTGTGGATTTTGATACGGAACAGGATCTGTTTTTACAGTTTTTCTGTGGATTTTGATACGGAACAAAGTGAAATTTCTTGTCTGAACTTTGCATGTTTTCAATATTGGCGTAGCTCGATCACAAGCAGTTGGAGTTTTCAGTGCTGTGAAGGAGTTCAAAAAGAAAAAAGGAATAATTTTTCTTTGAGTCCTTGTTTGCAGCCCTAAGCAGCACTGCAAGACACTGGGCCTGCCCTGGGTGGTGGTGTTTAGGGCTTACTGTAGTCTATCTCCACTGAAACATTTTCTTATGTATGGCATCATCACTAATTAAGAATTAGCTTCAGTTCTTCCTGATATATGTTGCATTGGGGTTGCAGCAGCTGTTACCTCACTCAGTGAGTAACTCTGTAGGTATTTATCAGTACAGTTGTCACCATGTGCTACTTGAGCTGTGGTAACAAGTGGGTAGGAGCTGCAGTTTAAAGTATTTGTTTTCTAGTAGGAATAGGATTTTCTGACTGTTGTTTTTAGTGAAAATGCAGTATCAGCCAATTCTTTAAATGCTGTTTTGCATATGGTCAAATTCTCCACGAGGATGTGTCTTGTTCTTACTCTGTCAGCACCAAGCCAAAGCAGTACAACCAAACTAATGTGCCAAACACCTCTGCTGTGACTGCCACTAACTGTAGGTAGCTTGAGTAGGTCCTCAGCCTGTCTGTATTTTCTTAATCTTTCTCAAAGATGAGCTTACTAACATGAGTTTATCATAACTAGAAAGATGCCTTTTTGAGTTTGATTTGGTGTGTTTGTAGCTACTTATGAAACTGGCATTTTCCTGTGGGTAGTCATGCTATTGCCCTGTCTGAAACAACCTGGGTGTTTGTCTTTGAAGATGTGACAGACTTTTTAACTGTATCTTGCTTGGTAATTCCCTAAAAATTATCTTTTCCTACTGCATTAAAATAGTTAACCGTTTCTGCAAGGATAGACTGGGAATCAGCTGACTTGGTACCTTCTGATATGTATGGCCAAAGAGCAGCAGAGAAGGCAAGGAATTTTATAACTGTTTTTGAAACTAACAGCAGCTCAGGAAATACAGCATTTTATTTCTGGTTAAGTGATGCAGTTTGGCAACTGTAGCTGTAAAAATGCTTTCTTAGAGACTGAAAATCTAGTAAAGATARCTGAAAAGTGGTGGTAGTTATATCTTTGCAGCAAGGAAACCTTGTCCTAGAAGGATCTGATCTCTGCTCTTATTTTTCATGACAGTTATGGCAGACTGTCCCCACACAATTGGTGTTGAATTTGGCACAAGAATAATTGAAGTTAGTGGCCAAAAAATTAAACTACAGATTTGGGATACAGCAGGACAAGAGAGATTCAGGGCTGTCACACGAAGCTACTACAGAGGAGCAGCAGGAGCTCTCATGGTCTACGACATCACCAGGTAAGGGGCAGCAGAGCTCTGGGTGTGCTTGATGGGGTTTGATGCCACAGCCTTGTAAGTACTGTCTTGTCTGTCCCCGTGGCTTGAAGGGCTCTGTCTGTGTGTGGATGAGCAGTTCCTGTTGTGTGATGCTTACCACACTTTATCTAAATACCAGAGTATTTAAAGAGCTGCAAATGAGACACAGGGAATGATGTGAGCTGCTTTTCTTGGAAGATCTTGCTGCTGACAGGCCTGAGGAATTTGTCATTTCAGGCTGTGGCCGCCTGTGTTGAAGTTGTTTTAAAGAACTGGCTTTGTCCTTAAAATCTGCTCATCATGGATTTTGCTCTAGTGGGAGGCAGTGGGCAGTGCTGCTCACCTGGCAGGGATGTCCTCAGTGGGCCGGGCACGGAGCGGGGCTGTGCCGCAGCGAACGTGCGGAACTGCCCGTGTGTGTGTAGGGAGAGCGTGGCCACGGCCTGACCCCGGGCCTCCAGCCACCTGACACTGCACAGGAGCCATCCCATCTTCCTTTTGCAGGTGAAAACTAAAGATTTGCTAAAACAATAATGCGTCAGATGCAACATGAAATACTTTTGCTTTCACACGTCTCCCATCTTCCTCTGGGGCTGTTCTTGATATTCTTCAGGCACCTCTTTGTTTTTTCCTGCATATGTAGGTGTATTTCCTGTTTGTGTAAATCTTGAGTAAAACATGACCTTTGCAGTTTGTTACCAAAGTGCTGTTCTACTGCACTGTGTTCTGTAAGAGTGATTGACAGGAAACCCTTCAATGTGTTCTGTACAAAACAGCATCAGCGTTGTCTGTGTGCAGAGCCGTGTGCGAGCATTGGGAATTGGTCTGGCTTTCCACTGCTGGTGTAAGAGCTGCTCCAAGGGTTTAAAGTTATCTTGAAATTGTGGTCTGAGTCCACACTGCTGCTGCTTTGTCTGTCCTGAGGTGGGGAGAAGAACAGGGATGACGGATGTTGCTKTGTTTGGATGCTGACTGTGCTGTTGGCACTTAAATATTTCATAAAAGGCTAAAACTGTCCTCCCTTGATTCTTTGCAGAAGAAGTACATATAATCACTTAAGCAGCTGGCTGACAGATGCAAGGAACCTCACCAATCCAAATACTGTAAGTTGGACTTTATTTAGCTTAAAAGCAAGATTGCTTCTCCCTGAGCAAGAGGTGGGAGGCTCAGGCTGAAGCACCTGCAGTGGTCGCTGCAAGAGCTGCCTCTGTGTTCTCTCCACTACTCCTGTCCCCACTTGCAGAACGCAGTGACTCRCTTCCCTTACTGCAGCTGGAGCAAAAGGCTTCCTTCTGAAAGTCTTGTTGTGCCACTCACCTTTCAGGGTCTTTTTGAAGCAGTTGGAGACAAAATTGTGAGGAAATCTGGACCAACCTTAACTTGTGTTACTCCTCCTTGCTTTGTGTCAGTAATGAGGTGAATGCTGTCCTGCCTTAGGTTGGATGTAAATTGGATCTTCAGCAAAAGCTGACCAGGTCTTGTGGAGGGATTGCGGAAGRTTGTTCTGCGTGTCTGCCCATGCCACAGAACTGTTCTTCAGCTTTTGCCTGACTGCCTATAAAATACTTTAGCACCAAACTGATGGCAAAACTGCTGTGATGAAAGAAAACTCTAAAGATTCTGCCTGGATTAGCAACTGATTAAACAAATAACAAGAAATGGCTGAGGGTAGAGCCCTCATGAATAAAGAGTAGCATCACTGCTTTTTAGGACCTCATCTCATGAGAACAGCCTAAAGTGTTGGAAAGTGACAGCTGGAGATGCTGTTCCTGCTTTCACAGAGTGGGGAATGCTAGAGCAGAGTTCTCCTGAAGGAGCATGCCTTCTGTATATAATCTGCTCTGCATATTTCCCTTTTAGTCTCATTAATAATGAAGGTGGCAGTGAAAAGTCTCATAAGCTTTTTCCCAGACTAATTTTCTCTCTCCTGAACCAGGTGATAATCCTCATAGGAAACAAAGCAGACCTGGAAGCACAGAGAGATGTTACATATGAAGAAGCCAAACAATTTGCTGAAGAAAACGGTGTGTGTTTTTTCTCTTGAGCTGGTACCTTTCCCACAAGATAGTGATGTTAAAGTGAATCCTCAGCATTGATAGCTGCAAACTTATTACACTGCCAAAGTCACGGAGTTGTATGTACAAACTCCTGCTGTGGCTCAGGCAGTCTGGTTTAGTGCTAACTGTGCTTAGTTCCAGGAATCAGCTTCTGTTGGTGCCTTAACATAGYCATAAAACACTGTTCAGTACTAAAATAGTGTCTTGCATGTAACTGGATGGTCATAACGAGTCTGACTTTAGGCTGTTTGAGGTGTGTTGTGCACTGACTGTTAAACCTCTGTCTCTGGACAGGTTTATTGTTCCTTGAAGCAAGTGCAAAAACGTAAGTGACTTTGGGCTGCAGTAATGATACAGATTGGTCTGTTTGCTTTGACTTTAAGGTAACTTGAAAYGTAAACCTCTAGCTGCATTTCAGGCAAAGACTGGTGGAATTCAAATGAACCAATTTGGATTTCAGGCCTTACTTGAGTGTGGAATGTGTTCATGTGGGGAAAGGGTTCTTTCCCCCCGGGTGTTTCAAGCTGAAAGTTTGGTCTGTAGGGAATGACCAGTCCCTCCAGTCACTGAGGAATTGCTGTGACTTTTTAACAAAAAGAGAGGTTTTGATCAGTGGTGACTCCCTTGTCTTTAAGCCTCTATTGGAACTGCCCTGTGCACGTGGCGCAAGGCCTTGGCTTGTTTTTGCTCCTCAGTGCTTTGGCACATAATCCTTATTCCTGGCTGGTCCTGTTGGGTTTAGTGGCSAGGGAGGGAACTGCCCTCCCAAAGGCTGTCCCAGGGAGGGGTTACTGGGCTGCTTTGGGAGCTGGAATGGCCGGGCAGGGCCCAGCGCGGTGTCTGCCCAGCTCCGTCCCTAAGCAGCACTGCAGCCCCAGTAACTCCTGCTGCTCTCTTGCAGTGGAGAGAACGTGGAGGACGCGTTCCTGGAGGCTGCCAAGAAAATCTACCAGAACATCCAGGACGGGAGCCTGGACCTGAACGCGGCAGAGTCGGGCGTACAGCACAAACCGTCGGCCCCGCAGGGGGGGCGGCTAACGAGCGAACCCCAGCCCCAGAGAGAAGGCTGTGGCTGCTAGTGACCCCTCCACGGCTCCTTCCTGACCCCTCACCTCTGGCTCAAGGGAGTGGTGCTTTTGACCGCTCCCCCRTCTTCTGTACATCTTACTGGGTTTAATTAAAACTCTGAGACAAGTTTAACACAGTACTAAACTGCTAAACAACTTTAGATGTAATCAGGTTATCAAAGGCAAGTAGAGTAATAAAACCTCTCCTGCATGGTAAATCTAGAAGTTTTTTTTTCCTTGATTGTCCTTGTGATAGTGTCACCGATACATAATTTAAACTGAGCACTGATGCTGGACTCCTGATTTTACACTTTCGCAGGGCTTTGTCTTGTATGGTTTATTTTATGGTTCTTTGGCCTTTCTTCCCCACCTCTAACTGTTCGAGCTGTCCGTAGTAAAGGATAAGTTTTTGCTGTGAAATGACTTCCGATGGTAGCGAGGGGCTCTGTAACAATGTGCATTTGTTGGAAGAATTCCCTGTGGGATGTGTTGGGGTCGGGGTGGCGCAGGGAAGCGACCTGTTCATTCTTGTGCTCAATAGCTTTAYGTCATTTTTTTTGCCACTTTTATCCTTTACCTTTGTTAACAGAACGTAAATATGTATAAAATTTGAAGGAACTGAGCTAACAGTTAAATACATCCTGTGTATATGATTTTAATGAAGAAAATGATGCCTGGCATTAGAGCAGTGTGTAAGAAACCCCCATTTGTACAGTCTGCGCTCTCTGTGCCCCCCTGGCAGCACAGCCCAGCTGTGGCTGCAGCTCCCCGGTGTCGCTCCCGGGGTCCCCAGGGACACGGTGCTGGGGGACACAGACATTAACACTAGTGGGGTGTGGCTCTCATCTCTGCACTGTGCAATCCCTCCCCTCTGCAGTCAGCAGTGCTACCTGCTTCTCTCTGGCATTCTCGGCCTTCGGCCGGGGCTCTCGCACACCTCCCGCTTTTATATCTGTAACTTTGGGAATGGGCAGAGGCTGAACTGGACGGTTGGAACAACATGTGCTCTCTAGGGATTTTTAACTACTATTGTATTTTTTATCAGTGCGATGTGAGGGGTTTTTTTAAGGGTTTTGCTTCAAGCCTTCAAGTTCATCCTTCCAGGGTGCTGCAGCCTGGCCTGTGTGTGAGGGCTGTCACGTGGTGACCCTGCCTGGGTRGGTGGTGCTGCACTAATGGGGGTTTTACTGTGGTTCCATGTGCAGCTTCACTTGGAAAACATCACATGGTTTAAAAATGAAGGGGGTAAGTGCTTAACCACAATCAAATGTCTCACTTAAGGCTTACTGCAGCGTTTCAAATACAAAGTAGTCTTAAAATCCCTCTCTAGACACTAAAACTCTACAATGTTCAGACTTGTAAGTAACCAGTGGTACCAGAGTATTGTACAGTCAATGTTAAATAAAAGCCAAAACTGGAATGTGCAGACAATAGGATTTGGGTAACTCGTGCGCTGTCCCTTTGTTTTGTCTGGTTAGTCCTTTTTTAACTCCTGTTCCTCAGTAGATGGGTATGTTCAAGATCTCCAGCTCCTGCATCCTGCTTAACCCGAAGCTGCACCAGGGTTTGCCCAGGGACCACGACCTGCTGCTGATGTGAAGTCAGTGTTGTAATGACTACAGCTTGTTGAGGTGCAATACCTGTACTCCCAGAGTAAGTTACAGTAGGTCTTACTGTTTCTGTCACAGAAAGGATCTGTTTGGACTGCTGTACTCCTCATTTGATGTAACAATGCTATTAATCTAAATATTTGTAAATAAAGTACCTGTATCTAGATAAACCTCACTGGTGTGTGCTGCTCTGACCCTCTATGCTGAGGGTGGGACCGCTGAGGGATTCATGCTCACTTAAGTGGTACAAACGTCCCAGGGTTTCCAGGAGGACTGTGCCTGTTTTCCAGAGCCCAGAGCTGTTCTTGAAGGGAAACAGGGCAGGGTGGTGGTTGTTCCCAGTGAGCTCTGGCGCTCTGACAAGGGCTGGGGGACACTGCATAGAAAAGGTTTATCTTAATAATGAGGATGAGAAAGGGCAAGGCTGAGGCTGATACCAAAGCCTGTCCCCTGGGGCAGAGTGGGGAGGGCTGGGACAATCACTCTGCACAGCCACTGCCYTGTACTGCCCTGTGCCTTGTCCTGCTGCCTGAAGGATTTACGAAGTCGATTGGAATTTTGGTTATGAAGCCATTAACTCTCTCCACCTGCTTCAGAGCAGTGATGCCGCCATGCCTCAGGAGAGCAAGAGGTGCTCACACCCAGCAGGCAGGAAGAGTTACAAGGACAGAAATGCCCATGTTGGACACATTTCTGCAAACATGGCTGTGCTAGGAGYTGCTCCAGCACCACAGTGCAAGGATCAGTGTCCTGGAGAACAGCTTTAAYGAAAAGAATCTGCAACAACTCCATATAAAAGCATCAATCACACAAGTTTATTTTAAGGAAGTACCCAAAATAATTGTATTTTAAACCTCCATCCATTTGGCAACAGGTCAGGCCTTGTAACAAGGTTTCTTTAAAGTGGAAACACTTAAATAGGAGGTTGATTTGGACGTATTTAAATACACGTTTAAAATAGCTTTTTTAAAAAAAACCAAACCAACTTTATATATAAACTGTTACTCAGTTGTACAAAACCTTCACAGTACAGCACAGGCCCTGCAGCTGCTGTTTGTGAGTGAGGTAGGAGAACTCTTCAGAGGTGGCACCTGAGGGCCCCTGTCCAAGCTGTGGATGTGCTTTGGGCTTTTCTTTTAAAGTGAAGCCACTTTTCAAGTAACATTTTAAACTTAAACCTTTACAAAAGAACACTTTCGTACCAGGCTGGTGTGGAACCAGCTGTACCAGAGGTTCAGCCACGGGGCGGAACAGTTAAACCAGGGAAGTTCCTGAAAGACCAGGGATGGCAGCAGCTTGTGCAGCAGTAACTCCATGTCCTAGGAAAGCTTCCAGAAGCTCTCACCCAGAGTCTTCTGCACAACACACAAATCTGAACCAAAACAGACACCAGCCACGGGAATGCTGTCACGGGGAAGGGACAGTGTGGTCTGGGAAGCCACAGCTGCCCCTGGATATCTCAGCCTTCCAGCCACTTGTGTCTCAGGGAGGTAGGAACTGGCCTGAAATCCTGTCTCACCTCTGGCCTTCACCGAGAGACTCCCTGGGAGCTGGAATGTGGCATTGGTGACCCCGACACACTTCTYGGGCTGCCAGGGACCTCAGCAAGGCCTGGCAGCGGGGCCTGTGAAAAGCAGTGAAAGTCTGAGCAATTACAACTTTCAGCTAGCAGAGACATATTAAACTTCATGAAAAACAAGAAAAAATTGGACTTTAAAGCATAAAAGACAAGGTAAAAACACCCCCAACCCACTGTGAAGAAAGCTCAGCCTTTTCAAAGCCATCAGCTCCTGCCAGAGTAAGTGCAGGGTGTGATCGCCACCTTCACACGCCCCTGCCCAGCCTCAGAGAGGGGCAGCACGTGGCTCTAACAACTCCCAGTGAGAGAGAAGCTATAAAACCCCCGGAACAGAATTTGGTCCAGAGCAGAACCTCACCTGAGCTTTTGTTGAATTGAGAGCACTGTGAAGAGATCCCAGACTGGGGCTGCTGGCCAGGAGTGGATCTGAAGCAGCGCTGCTGAGCAGCTGGTCCAGCACGTGGAGCTGGCGCTGCAGGCGGAGCAGGCTCCCGGCCGTCTGCCGCTTCCCCCGCAGCAGCACCTCCGCCTGCTTGGCCAGGCAGCGCCGCAGCTGCGCCTGCAACACAGCGAGGCTGGCACAGCGGGCACGGGCACTGCCCCCCTGCTCCACGGGTAAAGCCCAGCCCCAAACGCTGGAAGGGYGAGTGACAATGGGTTTGGGAGTGATTTTTAAATAAACTCGCTTTTGATGGCCACGTTCTAACTGAACCTGGGCCTCAAAGTGATCATGCGTGGTCCTAAACTCATTTGTCATGGTGCTGATATACCACAGTATGATATAACTGAGGAAATCGTGTTGGAATACTCCAACATCCAATTAACTGCTAATTAAAATTACTCATCTTGCTAKAGACTGGCTCCCAGGCTTTTACAGTTCCCACCCAAAGCTCCTCTCTGGTCATTATAGTGGATTTGCCCGAGTTGGGGGAGAATCCCCACTCCCCCAGGTTGTTTAGGTTGTGTTTGGAAGGGGCCCAAGGGATGTGTTGGTGTGATGGGCACAGATGTGGCACCTTCAGCCGGTCCTCGTGCTGCTGCAGCTTCTCCTGGAGCGCCTCCCCCCGCCACTGCTCATCCTTTGGGAAACAAAAGCACAGTCAGCCAGAGGGACCAACCCAGCACCGGGAGGGGAGCAGCTGCTTGTCCAAAGCACTTTACCATTAAGAAGACTCTGGAAATAYTGAACTTTTCTTCCAAGGAGAGGAGTTGTCTGTCAGCAGCAGCGAAGAGAGAAGTCTCCGAGTGATCAGACTCACAACGCAGACTTCCCCTTCCTTCAGAGGATGTTTCCAAATCTTCCAACAGGTCGGGAGAAGATGACCTTGAAGATGGAAACCCGATCCTAATTTCATTTTCAACCTCCAAGTTAAGCAATGTTGCTGCACTCTCCATTTCCCTTTGTCTCTCTTCCAGGTCTTGGGCTTTAACCTGCAGCACAGAACRGTTGGGTTGCAAACATCAGTCCCGAGGGCTTTTCCTGCGTAACTGAACAAGGCCGTTCTGGAAATGGCCACATTTGGACCACTGCAGTCAGAAATCACCAAGCCTCTGAACCAGCTGCAGCCCTGGTTCCTACATTAACTCTGCCAGGGAAGCCCTTCAGATGGGAACAGGCAACTCCAGTTACTAGGACACAACTTGTTAACCTRAACCTGCCACACTCTGACCTTGCAGTTTTCCAGTTGCCAACAACATTCTTCTCTGTTTTTAAAGGGCTTCAAAACAATTTATAAAGGATTTATTGAAGGACTAGAAGGAGTCAGACAAGGTGAATCACCTTTTAATTTAAACTGAGTATGAAAAGAAGAAAAAGCTRGCCCAGGCTGGCACTGGCAAGTTGTTAAATTCCTACTGCGTAGCTCTGAACATTGCTGACATTTAGTGATTTGCATAAATTATGACTCTAGGTGTATTTTCAATCTGATACAGGAGGTAGAGATTCAAAACCAATACAAAATGAATTTGTCTGGAAGCCATGAACCTTCAAGCTCCCTRTATTTGGGTACCCAGCTGTACCTGGCTCTGCAAGTCGGTGCATTCCCGTTGGATCCGGTCCAGGTCCTTCAGGAGGTGCTTGGCTCGCGGGCGGTAACTGCRGGTGACCAGCTCAGCCACTGCTCTGTCACTCTGCAAACTGGGATCTTCATGCTTTTGTTCCTAGGAAAATGCAGGAAGATGCCTCTTACTGGGAACATCCCTTGCAGAAATATGAACCAAGAGAAACCACATAATTTCTTCAAGTTAAAAGGCAGAAACAGGATTCAACAGGAGTAACTCAGGTGTTGTGCAGCATAGAAATTCCAGGGGTTGCTTGCCTCGAGTTCTATCTGGTCAGGAAGCTGATGCACTACTTTGTTCCTCCAATGACAAGAATGGGTGTTCCATCATTCTCTTGTATAAAATAACCCAAACCCCCGAACATTCTCCCTCAGCCAGGACCTACCTGTAGTTTGCTTTCAAGCTCCATCCTTTGCATTTTCTGTGTTTCTCTCAGACTCAAGATTTGTTTTTCTGCTTCTCTCCTCTCTGACACTATCTCACCTTGGAGTTGCTTTAGCTGAGACTTGGAGACTTCCAGTTCCTTCTGAAGACATTGTATTTCTCTGTCTTTTTGTTGTAACTGTAATTCTTTTTCTGAGAGCTGATGTTCTGTAATGAATGTTTTTAAAAAAATAATCCTGATTAGCAAAAACTTAACTATCCTGGCACACTTCATACACAGCAGATATTTGCCAAACACCAAGAACCCAAGCAAGATAAACAGAAATATTTGTTGGGCCATTAGCCTCAGCCCCCAGAGATGGTCACAATTAATCTGTGCAATGACTCTTACTGCTTTTCCTGATGGTTTCTTCAAGAGCTGCACATCGGGACTCCTCCTGTTCCAGCTTTCCAAGGTTTTCTTCTGCCAGCCTGACTTTTGCTATTGTCTGCTCCAGTTTCTTGTGTTGATCTGTTAGTTCCTTTTCTAATAGGATTTTCTGATCTTTCACTTCAGCTGTGCATTCTTCCAGTTTTTTTTCTTCATGCTCTGAGTTTTGCTTGAGGCGATGAAGAACCTGTCAGAAACCCCCCCACTCTGAGCTTGAACCAGCACCAAACTCAAGGAGAACAACCACCACTAAGAGATATCAGAGAAGTAAAAGCAGCAGAAATTGGAAAGAACTCCAGTCTAACAGTCCCTACTGACAAAAAATGTTTGTCAATTTTTCTTGCCCTTCCTATTTGCAGAACAGCTCCCTCAGTTTTTCTTTTGGAAAACACTTTGCTGAAATTCCTCACCCAACCCAAGTTAATTTGGCCAAACCAGTCTGTGCTTCTGTATTTGTAAACTCACAGCCCAAACTTTTTGGCCTGAACTATTTTTAAGGTCAGGAGGAAGTGAGGCAAGTCAGGGGGGTCGTTACCGCTTCCTGTTGGGCGAGTTCTGTTTCCTTCTCCTCAATCTTTTTCTGGAGCTGCTGCAATTGGTTCTCTCTCTTCTTGTGCCTCTCCTGGCAATCCTTACGCTTCCTTAAATACTCTTGGATCTCTTCCTTCAGGGCTGCCTGCTCTCTGAGCAACTCCTCCTGATGCCTTGAGTTCTTTTGCAAATCCTGCAGTGTAGAACAAAAGCAGGTGGCAGGAGGAGCTGCGAAGAGGAACCAGCCCAAAAGGTTTGTGTTTGAGAGAACAGAACTGATCGTTGGCACACTCAGGGTTCCTTCCACTCAAACCAGCCACTGAGTGAATTAACACAGAAGGAGCCACCAGATAAAAAGCCAGAAGGGGCTGGTTGGTTGGTTGTTTTTAGAAGTATCCTTTTCCTAAAAAACAATAAACCCACTCCACACTCAGCAAGAACAAGGCAAGAAAGCAGTCCCTGTTCCTCAGCTCTGCAGGGCTCTGATGTTGAGCTGTGCCCACACAAACAGGTCATGGACTGTCACCTGTTGAGCAACAACAGACTCAGTGTGACAGTAAGTACATGTTTCACTAAAACCAACCTGTTCTGCTTGTTGGAGCTGCTGCCTYGAGTCATTCAGTTCTCCTTTCAGTGTTTCCAGTTCTTCCTTTTTTCCTAGAAATATAGTTGGTGACAAAAGATTTTCAATCAGCTATTTGAAATACCAATACACAAATTCTCTTTTCATAAATGAAGAGTCAACTACAGAAATAAGAGTTTCTAAAATTTCCATCTTTTCAACATGTTAAATACTTTCTGCCTATAGACATCTGAGCATGCTGAATATTTAATATCACACAGTTCAGTTAAAGCGTGTCTTTTAACACAATTTCTCTTAAAATGTGTTACAGCTTAAACTAAAAATTGATCTTTACCTTGAAGATCCTCCTGGACAGCAACAATCTCTCCACTCAGTGCTTTCTTCTGCTTGTTCAATAGCTCCACTTCCTGCTGCAGGTTCCTAACATCCAATTCCATTTTTTCCACGTTGGACAGTGCAGTCCTGCTGCTATCTTCAGCAGCAGATAAGTCTCTGTAAAATGTGAATCAGATTCTTGGTTTGTTGGAAACCCTTGGTAAGAGCTTAAAAAATGTCAGTAAAATCCTCTCAGCCCAAGGGGATGGCACCAGCAGTCAGAGCAAGACAAATGTCCTGTTCCAAGATGCAACATTTTATGTTTTGTAACATTTCTCATGGCATTGCCAGGATGTAACAAATGCTGCTGATCCGTCAGCTCCATTGCTGAATATTTTCTAAGTCTGCTGCAGACAGGCTTAAAACAAAAACTCCACAGGACATAAGAAACTTCATAGTCTGTATCATCGGGTACCTCACAGTTAGAGCTATATTTTTAATTACAACAAACAGACATTCAAAGCACTTCCCATCCCTTCTGACCTTTGCAGGAAAAAAGTATTTCCCCACCTTTTGGTTTGTGACAACTTCTTCTCCAAACTCCTGGAGTCCTCTTCCAGCTGTTCCTTCTCTTTGGTCAGAGCCTCGATGTTGTTTTGCAGAGTTCGCATTTGAGACCCCAAATGTTCGTTCTCCTCACGGTCCCTCTCGAGTTGTTGTTCCTGCCAATCCACTTCCCCTTGCTGACACTGAAATAACTTCTGAATATTCTCCAGTTTCAACTTTTCCTACAACAAACAGGCATTGTGAACAACACATTTATATGGCCCAGAAGTAAAACAGGTATTAACACCCTTTGCTGCAGAAGTTTAAAAACCTTGCTAGWTTCAACTGAGTGCATTGATGATGAAGTTTATGATGCACATGAGCACAAGCACTGGAAGAAGGTGCAATTCTTTGTTCCATCACAGTTTAGCCACCATTTCTCAGCACATTCCTTCACTGCAGGGACTTTGAGAGTTGCCGCTTTAGGGCTGTGAGCTGCTCAGGTCATGGAGGAAGGTGACCACTTTAAGGTGGCAGTAGAGGGTACCAAGTACCTTGGGGACCTTTTTAATGGCAGAGAAGATCATCCAGCTGAGTTTAACTCTCTTCCAGATTCACTCCTTGCAAGTGAGGACACAGAATCCAGATAAAAAGACTCTGGAAGCTCATGCTAAAATAGCAGTATCCATCATTCTACAGCCACGGAAGAGCCTTCTGTGCTCCCCCTCCCTCCCACCAAAAAATCCCATTATTTTAAAGGGCCTAAGCAGACTTAAGACTTTTCTGTGATAATCTGAAATCAGATTAGAAACTGATTGATTTAAAAGCATCAGGACTCTGTTACCCAGAGCTTAACAGAACCACAGTTCTGCCAGTTACTGCATCAGCTACAGAAGCAATTCTTACCTCTAGAAGTGCCACCTGAGTCTTTTCCAGCTCATTGACCTTTTGGTCATGTTGTAGCTTCAAACCTTCCAGCTCATTCTTTTCAAGCTCCAGCATTTCCAGAACATGCTTCAGTTCTAGTGAGGTGAAATCAACAGCAGGTTATTGTGTTAGGAGGAGGAGACTGTGGTGATGAACAAACCAAGAGCTCTGTGTATTCCTTCCCAACCTGCACAAAACACCATCCAGTAAAGCCAGGGACATACCCATCTTATGCTTGGTGATCTGCCCAAGTATTCCTTGAAGATTTTCCTCCTCCTTTCTAATATCCTTCTTTAGGACTGAAAGCTGTGCTCTTTTCTCATTCATCTGAGCATCCAGTTCTTTCCTCTCAACACTGAGCTCTTCCAGAATTACTTTTATTTCCTGTGAAAATATACCAGTGTTACAAGGAATACCATTATTTCCAATTTAAAACAAAGTTTTCCTTTAAGTAGAAGTTCTAAATATTTATAAAATTATTTAACAGTCTGTCATCAGGATTCTGGTTTAACAAACAGAAGAATATTTAGGTTAAAGTCTTGCTTATTGACTATTTTTAGAGTAGTAATTCTGCAAAGATTTTGATCTACAAGACTGACCACAACACTGTTATTCAAGTGAATAATAGACCTTAAAACAAAGTCAGACAAGAAGCCCTCCCAAAAGAAAATAAACCACAAAATATAATTAGCCCTGATACTTTGTTTTGGTTTCAGAAGGGAAGTACAGAATCCTTTCTGTGTAAATGGGGATGGGGACAGACTGTGGCAGCTCTGTTGTGTTTTACACACACTGATCACACTGATTTCCTTCAGCAGCTGCTCCTCTCAGCAACAGGAAGTCATTCAGAGACTTATATTTAATGTAACTTGGTTCTCAAGGGACCAATTCTGTAAGAATTACTGGAACTGGGGAGTTCTTATTTGTGCATCTGGACCAAGCTTTTAGTCACCCAAACCCATAAACTTGCATGTTCTGTTTTTCAGTGGGAGGGCATAAAAAGTAAACYTGATTTTGTGGAAACCTCATGGAATGGTTTTAATACTTCGATTCTTTTGCTATAATGACTTGAAAACTCACTTGGAAAACTTACCCTTATTTGGCAAAGTTTTTCATGTGCTTCAGTCTCTCCATCTCGAAGAGCTTCTTTGAGGTCACCCCTCTTTTGGGAAATACAGTCCTGGAGGCCACGGAGCTCTTCTGTCCTTTGATTTACCTGCTGCTCCAGGAACAAGAGCTCTTGCTGCTGAGCAGAAATCTACAGTGGAGAAGTTTAACACAAGAATCAGCTGAAAGTTTGTTTTTGTAGCTAAACACATGCATGAACAAATGTGTCAGAGACACTGGGATCGTAATTACAAGACAAAAAAGGTCAATTCCAACAAAATGGATAGCCCAGGGTTAGCAGACCAAGCCCTACCTGATCTTTCAATGTTTCCAGTTCAGTTTTCTTGCCCTGAACAAGGCTTTCTGCTTCTCTGATGATTTGGAGGTGATCGTCCTCATTACCTTCTRCAAGTCGAATATCCCCTTGAAGCTTCTGAAGACTGAGAGTGAGGATAAAAACAGGAGTCAGAAGAGAAAATATCTTAGGTACTGACTTATTGGAGGAGGACATGTTTAGATTAATACAACTTATGGTAAGTTAAAAGTATTCACCTTTCAGTGAGCATTTCTATCTTCTGGTTTAATGACTGGAACTCAGACTCTCTTGCAGCCACCATTTTGTTGATTTCCTTCAGAATACCTTCTTGTTCCCTCTTGTGCTGTTCCAAATCCCTTGTATCTGCCTGTAATAACCTGMAAGAGCATTTATGCCTTTTCATTTTAGCATTTTAACAGCTCTCCCTCTCCRAAAGCACTAGCTTGATATTGGAAAGAACCTAGTCCTTCTATGCAGCCCCACGTSACACAAACCCACAAGAGCAGTCAGTGTACCTGAGTTGCTGAGCTGCTTTCACAAGTTTAGTGACTGTTTCCTGAGCCCTCTGCTCCAGCTCCTCTGCCTCCAGTTCAGTGCAGGACAAACGGTGTTTGGCACAATTGTACTTCTGAAGAGTCTCTTTAGTCTAGAACAAAAATTGAAGATTGAGACAATACATTCCATCCTATGCTGCATTTGCTGTTTAAGAGTGACTTCCTGGCTTGAATATTCCACCTGAGTCTTCTCCGTCTCTCTACCATGAACAGCTTTTTCTCCTCTCTTGTCCAGAGCAGAAAACCTTCCTCATCTTTGACAAGGCCCAACCAATTTCTTTTAGCACAGATTATCCCACCACTTATTTTCACACAGGAGCATTTTAAGAGGCATCAGGTTATCCATGTGAAAATAAACTGCCCAGAAAAACAGCACTCCTCTGCTTAGAACAATCAATGCAACACTCAAATCCCTCTGCCCTCAGAGTTTTGGCTTTACTCACCTTCCCCCGGGTGCTCTTGAGTTCCACTTGAGCCTCTGTGAGGAGCCTGTCGGCCTCTCTGAGCTCTGCTCTGCGTTTCAGGAGAGTCTTCTCTGCACATTCAATCTCCTCTGCAACATCTTCCTGCTGCTGAAGGGACTTTTCCAGCTGCAGCTCTGCCAGGAGGTTGTCAGTGCACCCATCAATGAAGTCCCTAAAAGGTCAGGAGGAAAAACATGGAATTAATATACAAAAATGCCAAAGGCATATTGAAGTTCTAGMACTGTAAATGAGTCAAAAACCTGACTTTTGCTGGGAAAAGGTTTAGGTATTTGCACGTGCTTCCTTTCAGTGCATCCCCTGCAGTATTCCCACCTGCGTTTGCTCTGTTTCTGAGCCACTCGACGCAGCTCTGCCACTTCACATTCCAGCTCTTCTCGTTCCTGCTCAAGTTCTTCAACACTTYGATGCAATCTTTCCACCTCTTCTTTGTATTTACGCTCAGCTGCCTCTGAGCATTTCTCTTTGTATTTCTGAGACTTTAAATAACACACAGTGTCTTCCAGCCTTGAGACTTCACTCTCCTGCACAGAGGGAACAGAACAACAGATTCAAGATTTATTTTCCAGTTCAGGCCTCCTGAGAGCCAGGAGCAGCTATAGAAGGCAATCAGCACTGAAGGCAGAGCATTCCCATCCCCAAGCTCTCCCAGATCCAGAACCTTCTAACCCATTTGTCAGTCAGTTCCCAATAGTGAAACCTGCAGTTGCAGCTCTGGTTCTTACCAAGTCATGGTGTTCAGGCACATTGCAGTGGAGCACTCCAAGGGGAATGAGTGGCACTGCGAAGTTTGGAGGCAGAGGGCCATAAACAACCTGGGCTCCTGCAGGAGGTGGGCCATGGATAATGGATCCAGGAGCAACTGGACCTCCACTGGCTGCTGCAGGAGGAGAGGCATAAAGCCCTGTTCCCTGAGGTGCAGGGGCACCATCTGGAAGGGCTGTGTAAATAACTGTGCCAGGGGGTGGGACAAAGGGAAAGGCTTCAGGAACAGGAGATCCTGCATTTCCTTCACCATCTTCTCTCACTCTTCTATCTTTAAAAAACAAACAAACAAGTTATTTTTAATCATTTTTTCAGTAGAGAGAGTCCTCAAATGCACATTTTAAATTCTATGTAATTTATAAAAATGTAACAAATGTTGCTTAAATTAAGTTTTTCAACAGCAATAAGCATTTACATTCAGTCATGCACATCAAAAAAATTCTCTGCGAACTCCAAGCCCATCTTTAGTCTGTTCCTAAACATTCTGAGACTGACACTGCCTTACCTTTACCAGAATTTGCTTTGTACAACCTATTTCTGACTGGTGAATAAACCCAACATCCTTGGCTGGGCAAGTCTTCCCTCCCAGACAGCCTGTCCTGAGCACCCCCTCTCCCGGGTGGGGATGTGCTAGAGCACCCCAAACACACTCCAGAGTCTTTTGTGCTGTGGGAAGCAGGAGTTGAAGCCTAAAGAAAAAATACAGTATGTGTTACTCTAGAAATGACCAATCATGTCAAACGAAGTATTTGCTGTAGCCATTCTAATGATTTTTCAGAACAAGCTACACATACTCTGCTGTCTCTCAGTTCTAAGCACAATGCTTTTAAAGAGAGCACTAACTATATTAACAATATTGGTTTCAAATTCAAACAAATGTTCTTTTGCAAGAAATGTTTGTCTGTAAGATCCCCTTTTAACCTTTACCTAAATGAATTTACAGGACTGCCCATTGAATAGCTGYCTCCCAATGTTTCTGGATTTCTATTACCACACAGTAACAGGCTTTATCAGGGAACATTTGTGTTTTGTTTCAATATTTCTCTTACATGCCAGCCAATATTTGGTCTTAAGTTTCTCCCAAACCTAGTAAGTTTATAATGCACTTTCCCCCATCAAATGGCTTTCCATAAGGAAAACAATCCATAACAGGACTTTTATTSCTGACCTGTGATGATGGCATGTAATACCAGCATGCCCTTCTTTTCAATGGCTCTGCTGTACTGCTGATGTGATCATTCTGGTGTGAGAGCACATTTCTGAGGGCTGCAATTTCATCTTTGTTACCTGGAAGTTAATCACAGTTTTATAGTCATATAAGGTAAACAGTTAAATAAATGCTACATTCAACTTTTCCCTCATTGTTATCCAGTTAATCTGAAACTATATTTTAAAAATTTAATTGCTGGGGGAAACAAACTAAATGTTATATAGTGACAGACATACACTGGCCCGGTGAGGTTTGGTGGTTTAAGATTGTAGAAATACAAATTCACATACAGGTAACTGCTGCTCATTTTCCTTACACAGATCTCTGACTCATCCTAGAGCAGTTTAAATTGAATGCAGAGCACAACCAGTGATTTCTAAATAGCTGTAAAAAGTGCAAACTAATGAAAACTAACATATCCTGTAYAAACCTGTACAGAAACATATTCTCAACAACTCCTCCAGATTCTCAGCTCAAAGAGTGAGAAATGGGAAGTAGTAACCTTCTGTATTCCTGTTTATCTGCCAGAAGTAGAGAGAAAAGAGATATTACCTGTCCCAGTATTATCCAGCAACCACTTCAAACGGTCAATCTCTGCTTTTTGTTGTTCCACAGCTTCACTTAATTTACTMATTTCAAACTTCTGAGTGTTTGATGCAACAGTTTTCTCTTCAGCTTTCTCCATTTCATGCTGAAACTATCGAAATAGAGGTTTAAATCAGTGAGGTTTTCATTTTGTTCTTGGGCAGGTGTCAGGGGAGGGAAAACCACTGTGATTTGGGAAATCTTGAGGGAAAAGGGGGGGGGCCAAGAATCTTTAAATATGACATTTTCAGATAGTCACTGCTAACTATTTTATCATATAACATAGAGCAAACAACCTACCTGCTCTTCCTTCTCCTTCAGGAGCTGTTGTAGCAATTCTATTTCTGCTTCTGCTCTGGCAAGATCCTGGGAAGCACGAGCTGCCTCAGCACAGAACTCTTGGGCTTCCTCCATCTCCTAAAATTGAGATTTGAGCTTTAGTTTGCAGGAACATTTCTCAGGCTTGAGAGGTATCATTGTGAAAAGCTGACCATTGAGAAGCATTCCAGAAACTGGCAATGTTTATGTAAAATACTGTTTCTCCTTTAGCTTTACAGTATTTGTACAGAGGAGATGTTATTATGTAGCCAAAAGTGCCTCCCAGTTTTAAGAAGTGTTTCCAGTTTGTCTAAGCACAAACTTCCATAGTCCTTTCTTTTACTTTTCTGTCTTACAGAACAATGTATTACCTATTAGATGCCTTTCAGTTAGTAAGAGACTAAAGTGCCTCTCCCTCCCCCAGCAGGAACATCTGTCCATACCCAAATTTCTTCTCTCATCTACTGCATTTCAAACCCTGGCCAAAGCAGGAGCTCCTGTGCAGCAGGACAACTCAGAAGAAAGCTCTGAAGCAAACTGAAAGGCCACCAGGACTGCTCCCACTCTGATGGCATTAACAAGCAATTCATTAATTCTCCATGCTGATTTACCTCAGCTCTCTGCTGGTTCATTCTGATCACAGTCCCCTGCAGAGCCCTGAGCTGCTCTGCAGTGCTGGAGAGCTCGGTGACTGCCAGCTTGTCTGAGGTGACAACTGCTCTCTGCAGCTCCTTCAGCTCCTTGTCCAGACTCACAACTTGCATTTGTGCCCTGGCAGCTTCCACTTTTTTCTTAAAGCAAGAAAATAGAACATTTTAAAAGTTTTAAGTAAAAGCCTTTCTTCCAYGCTGCTTTTCTCTCGGTATGATATTAACTCCCCCCCATCCCATTCTGTATTATATGCATAGAAATAACAGAAAAAAATCTAAAGCAAGGATAAGCAGTAAAATATATGGAAAAGAAAGATGTTATATTTAACCTTTGTGCTCCTACATGTGTTGTTTTATCTTAGAAACCAAAACAATTCACAAGTTGTTGATTCTTCTTTCCTGAGCAATCAAACAGTGCATGGACTTGCCCTCACTCTTCTTACCCTTTTCTCTAAATTCTCCAGTTGAGCAAGAATAGCCTCTTTTTCTTCATCTGCCTCCTGGAGCTGCTGGTCAGCAATGCCCTGAATCTCTTCCATGCTCTTTATTTTTTCATGTAAACGTTGAATTTCATTCTCTAACTGAAGGACCTTGTTCTTATTTTGCCTGTTTTCAGCTTTAACCTGTAAGTGAAATAAGTTAGAATAAGTAACCAGAAGGTTTTTTTCAATCAAAAGTCACCCTGTTTTAATGATTTAATTAAACAAACTTTGGGGAAATGCAATTACCAGCACACTTGACATCAAAGCAGAAAGGAAAAATATCTACTTTGCCACTGCAACATTTTAAGAGTGCCCAGGTTATTTTGTTAGTGATATGTATAATGATCTTTCAAGAAGGTTAATAGCTGTATTCTTCTAGTGATCATTAAAGTCTTTGTCACCTCTGAGACGTATCGTTGACTAAATTCTAATTCACCAAATAATCAGATAAAATCAGGAAGACTATTAATAAAAAATAAAATCAGATTCCACTGTTACATGAAGGACAGAACACAGCAAAGCTTCATCAAGTGAAACTTGATCCTGCAGCTGCAAGTTACATGTTTTGGACTAAACTGAAATTGTCTYACTCTTGCTTTTGTTGTTTGATACGTGCCTGTCTATATTTCTCCTGTATTTCTTCCAGTTTCTCCTGCTGGGATCCCATTTCTTCCTGCAATTGTCTCTGGCTAGCCCAGGCTTTCTCTTTTTCTCTCTGAGCATCAGCAAGGATGTCACTGAATTCTTTCTGCAGACTTGCAAGGCTTTTCCCTAAAACATCAGGTGMATTTGGCCATCTGAAAGAGAAACAATCCAGGTTCCAGGACAGAAAAGAGAGATTTTAAATTGTGATACCAGATACTGAAATCATGAAGCCTAAGGCAATAGTGYAAGTTTAAGACATGCTGTGTGAGGGGAATTAATTCAGGTTAGGCTGGAAAAGCCCTCTAAGATGATCAAATCCAACCATTCCCCCACCACTGCCAAGGCCACCACTAACCCATGTCCCCAAGTGCCACATCTAAATATTGTTTAAATCCCTCGAGGGCTGGTGACTCCACCACTGCCCTGGGCAGTCTATTCCAATGCCTGGCAACACTTTTAGTGAGGAAAATTTCCCAGATGTCCAACTGACCCTCCCCTGGCACAACCTGAGGCCATTTCCTCTTGTCCTGTCAACAATCACTGCCCCTTTCACACGCACAAATGTCACACTGTTTGTACTTTTACTTTACTCACTTCATCTCTCCACCTCCTGTCTGAAGCTTTTGCCTGAGTTCATTTATACAAGCCATGACTTCCTCAGGATGAATTAAGTTACCAGCTGCATAGTTTAGCTGATTCTGAAGATCTTTCAGCTGTTGTTTCAGGAGATTATTGTCTCCCTAAAAAAGGACCAAAAAAAAATCCACACAACGTAAGCAAGTTCACAAATGATAAAAGCTAAAATTTTTAATACAAGAAATACTTCACCTGCAATTGTTTGAACTGAGAAAGGAGCTTGTAATTTTGTTGTTCCTTCTCTTCTGCCAGCTGTGCTTTGGTCTGAGCATTCTCTAACAGTTGTCTTTCTTTTTCAAGTTCATCCTGCAGGGCTGATAGTTCCATCTGCAAAACCAGAAAACCTTCAGAGTAATATCCCCACTGCCAACYCCAACCTGTCACCCAAATACACAACAGATCTATTTCTTAAAACTGCAACAATATGACAGCACCTAGAAGAGATCCAACAAAACAACCCCAAGCAAACCATCTGGACCTTGCTTCAATGCAAAGTTATAAATCCTAGCAAACTGATATGACCTCCCACGTGGGGGGCATACCCAAAGCAGCAGTTGATTGCAGTTTAATGTTGGAGATGAGGTGTCCTGGGATAGAGAACACCTTTGGCAGCACTAAAGCTCTATTCTTACCTGGCTAAGTTGTTTCAGTCTTTCAAATTCCTCTTTTTGCTGCTTGGCTTCAGCATCTCTCTCTCTTAACTGGGCTTCCAGCTCAGCCTCATAGGCACTGACCTTCCCTTGGGCATCTCGAAGGGACTCATTTATTTCTCTCTGTTCTTGGAGTTTACTCTCCARCACTGCCATTTCCTGGAATTTTATAGTCATTTTAGAAGGAGGTACATGGGAGTGCTAGAATTTAAGAGTACCTTGCATCTCTTCCCCTCTAACTCAGAAACTCATTAAAACTCAAAGCTGAGTGGCACTTCTGCCTGCAAGGTCAGGTCAATGACTGCACTCTGGTCCACAACGTACGCTCAGGTTAGAAAGGTGGAGTGGGAAGTGATACACATTTGTCCCAAGAATTCAGGTTTACATAACACTCATCAGGATGCCAAGACAGCTCCCTCAGTCATTGGCTGACAGGACAGCTCCAAGCTATTAACACACATCCTCAGCCAGTGTCAGAGGTTTCACCAACGCAACTCCCCACAGTATCATCTGCAAATCCATTTGCAGTGATGTCTGGAAGATAAAACCTGCATTTCTGAGGCATCTCCCATAAAGTACATCTTCACTGTATGTCTTTGCAACTGGTTTTAAAGGCCAAATTCTATTCTCAAGGTGTGTGGGCCCATCTAATGATGTTACCATATCAGAAATTATTTTGTCCAAGGAACTGTGCTTCCCTAGTCCCAATATGATCACCAGCTTATTTTTTGCAAGTTTATTCTTAGATATCTGAATTTGGGAAAAGAGGTATTAAGCCTTACTTTTCTCATATTTTCTGCATCCATGGCAACCACTTCCAGGTTGTTTTTCTCCTCTTCCAGATCTGCCAATCTTTTTAACAAAGATTCTTTTTCCTTCTGCAACTTCTTACACTCCTCATTGGCCTGTTTTGCCTGACACTTCACACTCTGCAGGTATTCCTGTAATCCAGTAATAATACTTTCCAAATCCCTTTTCAGTGCCTCATTTGTTGCTATTTGACCTACAGAAATGCAAAATGAATTTGAGGTAGTTAAGAAGCCACATTTATTTACAAAACAAACAAAACTGCCTTTCTTCATCTTGTTTAAAATGTTTGCCATTGGAGTAAGTAATAACRAGTACCTGGAACTCAACCAGAACACACCTGTGTTTTTAAGGTTAGGATTCCCAATAGGACTGGATTAAACAGGCCACTAGGAGAGTTAAAAAGAAACTACAGCTCTTTGTGCATTCCTGCCCCCCTGCCTAAGACCACATTTGTTACCTTTACACCTAAATCAATTTTGTTTCCATTTCTACAATCATATTCTTTTCTGGGACATTCACTTTCACATAGATTAGGTGTATAGTAAGTGTACACATATATTTACTCCACTGACTCTAAGTCAGTTTCCAAAGCTTATCCCTCACTTTCAGAAAAGGGAAAAAAAGGCTGCAAACAACCTTCCCCACCAGGTACAAGTGAGATGAACACACARCTTCCTTTTTCATCAGTTAAGAACAGTTTAACACTTTTGTACACATTCTGCATTTAATTTGAACAAAGATAAACAAAACTGAATTCTCAATTCAATTGTCATGTTGTCCTAATATAAGAAATACTTTAAGACAAAATTTAAAATTTACCATCCGTGAGCTGCTGCTCCAAATCCTTGATTTCCTCAGTTTCCTTTGCAATCCTGGAGAGCATCTCATCCAGGCGACTCTCCAGCTGCTGGCAATGTTTGTTCATTATATCAAGGTGCTGTTCTTTACTTACTTTTTGAGCTTTCATGTGAGTCTGTCAAGTAACAGGTATAGCAGGAAAACATCAATACAAATTTTAAAAAATCAGGATTTTGTCTCAGTTCTGCAGTGTCTCATTATCAGCAATAAAAGCCACAAGCTCAGCACACATTGTGGTGCTTTGGGTTTTGTTACTTGTTGTTATTTTTCCTCGCTCCTGCCCCACAAAGGACCCCAGATAAGCAGCAATCTGTGACTAACAGCATTGTTCAGAGGCTCCCCCCTGCCCAGGATGAATAAAGCCTGCATTTATAAATTATTACTCATGGCTACTATTTTTCTTCCTGCCTTTACATTTTGTTCTACCATTTCCTCTCTCAGTCAAGAACAAACATGATKTCTTCCAGAACCTTTAATCCTGTCATCCTGCATTGCCTTCACAGCAAATGATGCTTTAGAACATGTGAGGTCAGCACTCGAAGGAAAATACTCTGAACAAACAGCAAGTCAGGCCAACTTTAGAGTTAATAAGTAAGTATTCTTAGGTAAATCTTATTTTATTAAAATATTTCTGGSAGATACCCCATACAGCTCACATAGACTTTGGTGAGGACTTCATGCATTTAGTATGAATTAGCTGATTGTTTCAGCTGTTTACAAAAACTTGGTTGTCAACAGAATAAAGTGTTGTTTCTCACTGGTGTGAAATTGCTCAGAAATAACTCAAATGCCAGAAACGTGGGGACATACAGACTTATGCTGTCATGATTAACTACACGTTTTTCATACTGGTCAAAAAAAATCGAGTTAGCAGCAGAAAATTCAAATATGAGTTCTCAGAAAAAAAGAACACTTATACATTGCTTCCATAACAAAAGTAAAACCAAAGCTTTTTGCATTCTTAACGTATTAAACCGGAAGTTAACGTTAACATCCATATCAGCACGATTCAACTTGTCACCTTGCTAAACACAAACTGCCATTCGGCTTTTCGAAGTGAAATTTCAACAAGCAAAACCAAAGTCGAGCCGCCGCTGAGCCATTTTGCTGCAGCTGCCGAATGCCACCAAAAATGCTGCTTTTAAAAAGAAACAAAAAGCCACGAATCCCCAGTCACTTACAGCTTTGCCTTTGTCTTTTCTTGCTGAGATAGCACTTGCAGAACGCCCCACCCCTGAGCGGGCATTCATTTGAATAAAGCACCGGGAGCGTCGGCGCGGACAGGAGTTGAGGGGAGTCTCCCATCGGCTCCGGGGCGGGGGCCGGAGCTCGGCTGGCTCTGCTGCCCGCTCCTCTCCGCTCCGCTCCKCTCCGCTSCCGGCCCCGCTCCCGTTCCCGRCCGTTGGCCCGCACGGCGCTTCCTGTGTTGTGATTCGAAGCGAGGGGCGGCCGCGGGAAGGGCCGGGCTCGCTYCTGCCCCCGGCCCGGCCATTCCCCTGGGAGCTTTCCCGGAACGTGCTCGGCCCTTCTACYCAGCAGCCGAGAAAAAAAAGTTTAAAGACACAAAAGAGCTGTCTTATGGTGTTCGCGGGTCTTTGCTGAAAACGGAGCCAAGCATACAAATYCTTCCATTGCTTAAAAAGCAGGCAGCTGGCCTAACAACCTTTCATTTAAAGATATAAGCTTTTTAAAAACACTATTAAAAAGTAATTCAGTTTCGTTTTAAATTTCTAAAAGTGTTTGCTCTACCTGAAYACAGTTAATAACTCAGAAAAAGTCCTGCATCCCTGGAGAGCAAAGTTAAGTGGAAGCTCAAGCTGTCCTTGGCACATCCAGCCCTGCGAGACGCGACCTCTGAGGCCCTGCTCATTCTCTCAGCACTAACAGGTATGTGACAGCAGAGAAAAGGCATCAGTGCCCACCAAACAGGCTGTGTAAGCACTGCCAGACACAGACCTTTAAAAACCTTTAAGGCCAGACTCCACAAAAAGATGMAGGAAAGATTTTTTACACGTAAATCACCTCCAAGACTACATCGTGTTTGTGCAAAGCATGAAGATTTAGTTCTTAACATGCTGTACAGCAACTGCTGTGAAAAGTAGTTGTTCAAGAGTTCTACCAAAGCTGGTTGGTTWAGTGGGATTTTTTTAACTGTGAAGAGTTGTATGTTTTTCCAATTATAAGTTAATGACTTTGATAAAGATTAAAAGAACACATAACTCATGAAACAGGCACAACTGAGTGGTCATCTGTTAAAGCTGCTCTTTTCTCAGTGCATGAATATATGCAGTACATAAAAACTTAAGATTCTGGTTTTACTTACATGTCTTGGATCCTCAGGATCTACAGAACCAAGAGAACTCTGCAARTCTTCAAGCTCTTTCTGTTTTTTCCCTATTTCTCTTTTCTGTTTCTCTATTTGTTTTTCCAGTTCTAAGGTTTCCTTGCGTAGCTCSTGCAGGTTTTGTATCTTTTCACTCAATTGCTGTTCAATTGCTTCCTTGTTGGCCTGGGATATCTGGCAACAGCATTGGGAGGCTGAGTGAGTTTAGTTAGAAATACACAGCTGATCAAGATAGTTAAATAAAATTCCTGGCCATGGATTTTCAGGCAAGTTTTAAAACTAAAAATAGCAATAGTTGATGACAGTTGAAGAAGCGGAAGATACTGTTTTAGTTTAGTGCTGATAAATTAATTCTTGCTGCCAATTAYGCAGCCACATTGCTTTTCAGCTGCACAACTAAACCTACATGGAAGATTCTTTCMAAGAATTCTGGGGAAAGTCATCAATAATCAGCAGCAACACATGGAACATGTTCAGGTGCCATTAACTGCACTACAACTCTAACAGCTGATTTATAAACAAGCCATCTAAAACTTGTAAGATTTTTCTGACACTTGACAAATGGATTTACATCTGTACAGTGGTCTCCTTAAAAAGAATGGGGAGAAAAAGCTGTATTTCCTTACATCAGCACTGCTCCAAACACCTTCCCCTGCTGTTTGTGGAACAACTCACCTTTTTCTGAGCCAGAGCATCCTCCAGCTGTTGCAGTTCCCCTGTCACTTTCAAAACTTGTTGCTCTGCATCTCCAATTTCACTTTGCAGTTGTTCTAATYGTCTTTGTGCTGCAGACAAAAAAACCCCCATGACAAACTCCACAAAATACATTATAATATTGTGTATAACACTGTACACAGCTCCTGTTAACACATTTATCAGAATTTCCTGAACACAGTGATAATCACAGGTAATACATTCTGGTTTCTCAAGAAGTAATATCTAAAGTTTTTTTAATGAGTTTTACACAATTAAATTCATGCACCAAATATGAAACCTCCCTAGAACTGTGTTTTCAATAACATGCAATCCTTTCATCCTGAGTGATCTTAAAATAACAGCAATAAGAAACTGTAASAGTTTTGACACAAAAACTGCATCAAGTACAGTGTTTAGCAATCACAGCACTGCCAGCCTGTGACAGTTTCTATTCTTATGTCAAATTTGTGTCAAGCATGTAACCAGTGGAACAAACCACACCATACAGATTTTAACTTTTATTTGATAAAAAATAAGATTTTACCTGAATTAATCTTTTCTTCTTTATCCTCTAGTAATTTATCTAGATTCTGGAGATGCAATTCCAGCTGTGGTTTCTTACAGGAATCATCTTCCTCCTGTTGCATTTTTCCAACCTGCAGCTGTTGAGCTTTGTCAGCAATGTAGCCTTCCCTTATAAACATATTTCTTTTGTACCTGGCCTTACCAATGTAGGGACTTTCACCAGGTACATTATCAAGTTCAACCTCCTGAAATGTATGAAGCAGTGTCTTTATCTCACAAATACGGTGCAATAAACTCTTAATATACATTTAACTTTCTTATCAAGCATAAAAGGGAAAACCAATTTGAAATTACAAGAATTAGGAAGAAAACAGATTATACTTGACTTTTCTTGGCCTTGAATATTGTTATTTTGTAACTGAATTAAAACCAAACAAAGCCAATTGCGGTGTGACCAATTTGTTGCAAATATCTGGAGGAACTTTTCCTTAGTATATTAAATTTACTTGGATTATATTTAGTCCATTACGTTGTTGTACTTAAATTTTACTCAGACATAACTTAATTGTAGTCAGTGATTACTGATCTTTACATTTCTTGTGGATTTCATTCTGGCACATTTTTGTTTGCAAGTATGACAGAGGTTGGGTTCTACTAGGAGGAAAAAAAAAACCAACCAAAAAAGGACAGAAAGTCTAATACCATCTAACTCAAGAACATTCTGGCAAGTAAAAGGACCTCCAAAATTAAGCCAGAACAAACTATCATTTGTTTGGTTCATAGTAAGAATGAAATGTTTGCTCATGGACTCAGCTAAAACACACATTAGATATGTATACTAATATTCAACATTGAACTGAACAATGAGTGACATTTAAAGCCTATAACTTACGATTTTAAAATGAAATTTTCATATTTCATAACTAATAACTTTTAATAAAGCCATGTCTATTAGAATTATAGAAAACCTCTTTAGTTTTTTATTTTCCAAGTTGAAAAATCAAGAGAAACAGCAATGAAAAGATCCATGAGTTTAAAATTATTACCTCTAATGGAAAATAATTTAACGGCTCAAATTTTGCATCGATCTTGTAAAAGGCCAGCTCCTGCTCCAACTCATACTGCTTCTGGCAAGCCCGGGTGAGCTCCACYGTCTTCTGCTTCAGCTAACAAACCACAAAACCAAGTGAGTCCCATTCACTGGAGTGTCATTGTCACACACATTTCAGCTCTACACAGAGCAGGGCACAGCCGTAACTTGGGAACAAAGCTCACATCACAATTCTGGATCAAGAATACCACAAAGTGTAACTTTAGTACAAGATACAATGATGACTAAGAGGAGGCAAAAGTCCCACAATTAGCAGAATACCAATGATCACATGAAAGGCCTTTTGTGTTTATGTGCATCAGTGACAGGCTTATTTCTAAACCTAATTTAGGATAAAACAATCATTTGGGTACAATCCTRCAGCAAAATCTAGGCCAAATAACAAATGTACTGCTACTAGTGAGCATGAGGACTATTAACACTCATGGTCTCAACTGTCAAGTGTATAAATCTGTGTATTTTAGCTTAATCTTGTTTTATCTTTATTTTAGCTTAATCTTGTGCTAGATTGGGTTTGAGGTTATTTTTAAGTAAAGGCCCATCATGTGATTTCTTTTTAAATCAAGTTTTCACACTAAATACCTGAGGGAGAACATGCAGCACAATTCCAATAGACAGTGGAAAGCAGGACTAATGGAGGAAAAAGAATAGAACAGGGAAGGCTTAAAGAAAGATTTTAAAACCTGATAAATATCATGCAAAAATTAAGTGTGTTTCAGAAAAAAGGGAAAAAAATATCAAGAAAATTGTATCCCAAAGCACAGTGAATATAAAGTCTCACTGGGACACCTCATACTAATGTTGCTAATTCAGTGAATGTGCAAACACATCCTAGAAACAAAAATAACCATGCGACCCAGGAGCACMGTGGGGCTACCTTTAGTGAGGAACAAAGGCTCTGCAGAAAGGGGACTGTGACAAACCCAGACACCAGCTAAAGGGAGAGAGAAGCAAGCCAAGTTTGTCATCCAAAGGATAAGAGTGGGTTCAAGTTGCAAAATATTTGCTGCTAAATCTCACTATACTGAAAACTACATTTTTGAAGCAGACTGCTGGTTWGTGTGTGTGTGTGTGTGTGTGTGTTCAGAGAAGTAACAGCTTTAGAAGTACCAGGTATAGAGAGCCTGAAGGATAAAATTTTAGAGGACAAGTCTAACAAGATTAAATCCATCTATTAAAGTTCCCATCAGGTCATTCACAACCCAGCACTCTSAAGTCAAYAGGACTTTCTTTGCATTTTACAGCTACCAGATACTCAAAGGTAAGATTTTAGGAGGATGTGAATAAAATACAAGTAAACTGSTGGACATTACCTAAAATAATAACCAAGGGCTATTACTGACATGCAACTTGTATGTACATCTTGTTTCTGTAAAAGTATTCATCTTCTCCCTTATTGCAGCAGCACTTTAGAGTCTGATCAATGCAGGATATTCAGTACATCAGCAATTTAGCAGCTTAACCTTTCACCAACTGACAAAATTTTAAACAGAAATACATAAATAATTACTAGAAACAAAGAAGTTATATAAATCACAAGAGTGATACTGATGGCTGGTTCCATATACTTACTTTCTCCACAGAAAGAATATTGAAGAACCACTGGTCAATAATCCCAACAGTCCCTAAGGTTTGTCCCAGTTTTAAAAATAAATCTCCAGCCACTGGAACTCTCCCACTGACAACTCTGTGTCCAAAGACTTCCTTAGTGCAAGTCATTATCTTACCAGTTCATTTTTGGTGCCCAGGTCCCTTTGTAGGTCTTCAAAGCTTTGTCTCTGTTGCAAAGCCTTTTCCTTTAGTGATTTGTTGAGCTCATCTTGATGGTGAAGTTGCTCAAGCACTTTGCACTGGTTAAGTTTAAGGTTCTCCATCTCCTTTACTGTGTTTTCCAACTCTCTTTCTAATTTTTCTATCTCTTCTGAAAAACAAAAATCAGAGAAACATTCAAACAGAAAAATCTTTTCCTTCTAAACTTAAATTTTGTGTCATTCACTTTAGATTTAACATATTGTTACCTAAATTAAACCTCTCCAGAGCTTCCTGCCTGTCATGATTTGTCACTGGCTGTCCATCCAAGTTTTCCAGGGCTCTCAGGTGGAATATGGTGTACAAGCAGTAGTGAGGCAGACTTGCAACTGGATTTTCAGCAAGGAACAGAGAGGTCAGATTGTGGAGGGGCTTTAGTTTAGCTATATCATGGAGCTAAATCAAAGAGAAACAAAACAATGATTAGCCATYCTTCCCAGAACAATTCAACCCCCGTTAGAGAATTTCTGGTTATGTGGAATGTTTTATGTTAGGTCTGTATTAAACGACCTATCTTAACATTTATGCTAAAGAATAATCTCTAAAAACCTACCAAAATACACAGTACTATGACTAAAGTCATTTCCTAAAATCAAATGGTTTCTTCTATGAAAAAATGCCACTGCAAAGAGAGTAAATGCAATCAAGCTTTATCTTGGAAATTTGAAGACACTAAGACCTGTGGATATATAACACTCCCAAAACTTCCACTTTCCATAACAACATAATACAGGTCTGCATCTTCAATACCTGCACWAAAGGAGTTTTTTCTGATAAACAACTTTATTAGGCTCCCAACTGCTGAATTTCACAGCAGACTTYGTGGAAAGACACTGAGCAATGACTCAGAGTAAGTCAATCCTTGTAAATACYCCAGCTCACTCCATGGAAAGACTCTGAACAATGCCTGTTTCTAACTATAATCACTTACTGAGGACACTTTATTCTGTTTCAAATTAAGGCTGCGCAGGGATCTCAGTTTCTTCCCTACCCACACAGGAATGTGCTCRATCTCATTCCCTGCCAGGTTCAGCTTTTGTAAGTTCTGCAAATGTTCTATGCCTTCAATTTTGCTGAAAATGAGAAGAAAACATAACTTGTCATGAACCATAGCAAATTTAAAGTGAATCTGAGGCATTATCCATAAATTACAGCAAAAGTTGTCACAGTTAATTAACCAAGAGATCAGCAAAACCATTATTTACTGCCATGGACAATTCAAATTAAATTATACCAGCTTACTTACAAGTACTAAATTAAGACCAAAGATCACAACATGATTTTCTACCACTTTAGCAAAACCTTTACTTCTACATATCTTCATTTAATATTAACATTATATTAATGTGTGGTAATTCCATTTTAATAGGCAAAATTTTTTCTTTTTCTCCAAGAATGTAATAGGACAAGGATGAATCAAAATCAAGTTGTTGTGTGGGGTTGTTTTTTTCCCCATAAAAAGGAAAGATCAACTGTAAACTGACAGCACGAAGAGCTACATTTTTTAGTGTTTTCATTAAAACTCTTGAAGAAACCATGGTAGGTTTTAGTTTACTTGGGCATTTTCTGTGCGTGAAAATTAAGTAAACCACGAGTATTACAACAAAGTACAGCAGAATGTGCTCTTGTGACTACTATTTTTTGAGTATACATGAACTGTACATAACTGAAGTCTGAAAACAGCAGTAGCTAAAAGCTACTGTGCCCTTTTCAGTTCCTTTTTGAGAGAGGAAGTTGGGTGACTGCAACATGTAGAAACTCTGGGGTTTTACTTCCAATYGTAAACATCTCTACTCAAATGGCAGCTTCTCTGCTGCAAAGGCAGTTTCATAATAGTAAAGATCATCATTCATTGACAGAAAAATTAAAAGCAATTAAGAGTTTTGCTACTGCATGAACCATTACCCTTCAACACTTCTGAATCACTCAAGCAAGGCRCCAGACTCAGAAGAGTTCAAAAGCAATTTAGGGAGTTTATGGACTGCCTGATCAAGCCCATTCAGCTTCCTCTCCTAAAAGAAAACCTATTCTATTACCTGTAATAATAAACAGTAAAAGTTTAATTAATTTTTAATGCATTTAATTGAGTTATTGCCCACTCTTCATTGTGGTGTCTGGAAACTTGCACTTCTGGCTTGGTTTCCAAGGAAAACAAATTAAACCACAGCCCTGGTACACTGACAGCACTTCCCAGAACTATTTATACTTCTAATACCTCAAAGCTGGTGCATTTTAAAAAGATCTGAAAGCCTGTTAGCCTTGGCATACAGCTGATGGGAAATTCACCTCAACTGTTCACAGCTGGGAGAGAACTCACTTAAACAGTAGAAGAAAATCAGCTTTACTGAACCTGGGCTCCCCAAAGCCGCTGGTGTTTCCTCTCACCTGATTTTGTTGCCAGACAAGTTGAGTTCACGCAGCTTCAGCAGTTTATCCAACTTCTCAATCTTCTCTATTTGGTTGTTGCTAAGATTTAGTACCTCTAGTTTAGAGCACTTTTCCAAATTTTCTATGTACTAAAGAACAGAAAATTAATCCCTTAGCATTGCAGGGTTTGGGTTTTTTAAAGAGAAAGACAGATTTGTGTTTTTAACAACCACCTATTCATTAAAAATACCAAGTATGCTACCATTTTATTAATCACAGTTCCACTGTTGTATAAAGACCCCACTTTAGGTACAGTCTTCTACAACCTTGGAAAGCTGGATTTTAAATTTACAGTGGATCAGTCTTCATCTACATAAAAAGGCACATGCCATTTAAAAATACACCAAAAAAAMCCCCAAACCAACCAAACCAGGACAATCCAAAAGCGAAAAAATTGCACAAATGAATCTGTTTTGGACATCACTCTAATGAAGCTTTTTTTTTCTTTTGCTCACGTCTCCATTGTCTTTTTTTTTTTTTTTGCAGAAGCTGGTTGCAGAACCAGGCTAACAGAATTAGAGTATGCTGCTTACATACACTTAAAAAGAAACCTTTACTAAAAATAAATCAAAATTAATTTTAAACGTGGTTGAATTTCCAGTTATTTCCAATAACTTACCTTAAATTTCTTGTTCCCATCCTTTGGGGAAGAAAGATTCAGGGAGCTTATAAATGCCAAATTTTGCTGTTTTGACAAACCCTTTATAAGGGCTTCAGTTATGTACTTAACTCCTGGGCTAACACCATTTTCACCTGAAATTAAACAGAAATAATTGGTGATTTTATATTAGTCTTTTTCTTTACACTGAATACTGGGAAAACATTGAAAATTATCCCCCCTAGAAGCATTTACAGGAAGAAGTAAAAGTCTCATTATTCTCCACAGCTTTCATTACTCTCATTTCCACATTTGTGTACCAAAAGAAAAGATGAAAGCAATTTTTTCAGGCTTCTTTCCAACAGATCATACATCTTTAATCACACAATTCACAGAACACTGGTTTTTAATGCTTGTGGTATGTACTTTGATACCAGTATTATTTATTATACAATACCTTTCTGAAACTTCAAAGCAGGTCCTACATTTTCTGCTGGAATATCCAGTTGTTGGAGCCTCTGCTCCATGTTTTTGTGAGCAGCTGGAGATGTCTGTTGGCCAAGAGGAGATGTGGCACCTGAACTGACAGGTGACATTGGATGAGGTGTCTGGGAAGCTGATGTCTGTGGGTTTCTACCTGAAGCTTTGCTTACAGAGCCCTTCTTCATTTCCAAAAATACCGGGTATCACATGACAGTATCTGGAAGAACAAAACCAAATATCAGTCTGTGTGTAAGGCTAAGTCTTAAAGATTTGCACGACAACCAAGGTGCTACAGAAGCATGTTGTGTCAAAAAACCCATCTGTGCCAAATGTCCAGTGGGCGCCAGCTTTCCTGGCATTGGGAAGAATGGTTATGCCTTTATACTCCCACCCTTCCAGAGCACAGCCCCAGGGACTGACTGAGCTGCTTTGTGTTCAACTCATCCTCCTCCTGTCCTGCAGGCTGTGGTTTACACAAAGTCTGGCAGGTCTGGAGATACTCTCAGCTCAGACTAACAGAGCTGGCAGAGGACAGAAACACAGGACTGGATCCCAGCCGTTTTTACTAGAGGTAGAAATCACCCACTGTGCAGCCAGAAGAACAAATACAAGTGAAAAAAAAAAGGCAACTGATAAATTAAAATTAGTCTAGCACTGGCACTCCCAGAGTTTCCCTTTCTGCAAAGAAATTATCCTGTGACTGCCTGGGAAATTTCAGAGAATGTTGTCTGAAACTTCCCTCAGCGATGAACATATTTCCCCAGGGATAAGCATAGGAAAAGTCATGTACTCATTCTGTGCGACAAAGCCCTTGCAGCAACCATCTCCAAGAGACAGAGCTTTACTAACACCTCCACCCAGTGAACAAAGAGCACATTTTAAGGCATTCTTTAAGATAGAAAAGTCTTCTGTTAGCGGAACTTGGAGCTTTGTGAGTGATTACATTGTATCTTGAGAATATGTCCTTCATTGAAATGGATTTTTTCTCCTAAATCGGAAAGGAAATAAGGACAAGGGAAGGGGGGCAAGGATAAGAGCCACTCTTTTCTATTCATCACTTGGAAACACAATTCATACAGGATCAGGAAAGTGGGACTGGAAGAGGAAGGAGAGGGAGAAAAGATGCTGGCGCGCTAACGAAAAGCTACACTAGGGCGTTCCTTCATGTTTTAAGGAGCGCAGTTCGTGGTTTTAACGCTGTTTCCTGAGGACAGGCTGCGGTTTCGCAGTGACATCCACGGCAGAGCAGGCGAGGGGCTGACCGGGAATCGGAGCCCCGCGTGTTCCCAGTCCCCCCATCCCATCCCCTCCCGGTTACCGCCGAAGGGCGATCCCGCTCCGGCCGCGGGCCGCCCCCTCAGGCCTCCGCTTTGATTACCTGCGTTGACATGGTAACGCCGTCTCACCACTCGCCGCCGCGGCGGGCAGGGCGGCCTCGGGGCGCTCGCGAAGGACGGCACCGGCTCTCGGCGCACCTCTCCGCCGCCTCCTTGCCCTCACCGAGCGACCRCCGCCCGCGCCGGCGGACCTCACACGCCGCGGCTCCTTTAAGGGCGCCGCCTGCGGGGCCGCCCCGCCGCCATTTTGTCCGGTCGGTGGCCGCGGCGGGTGAGCGGGAGGGGCGGGGCTTTAGCGAGGCCGCGCCCCTCCCGCGCCTTTCCCGCCGCTGAGGCCCCGCCCTCGCGGCCCCGCCCTCGCCTCGCCATTTCCCGCCGCGTCCCCTCAGCGGCTCCGGGCGAGTCCTCAGAGATTTGTGGTAACTAAAGCCCAAATCACTGTGTAAACACTTAAACCGTGAGGGATTTTGTTCTAATTAAAGCCCGCGTCACTGAATAAACAATAAAACCTGGTCTCCTGATAGGTGTTTTTTCCACATCTGTACTCTTATGTGTGTGTCCCGTTAGCACGTCAGTGCAAAATTATGTRTATAAAATGGGGTTTATTCTGGAACATCGGAAATACGCTGCATTTACAATTATAAGCGCTCTGTGTCCGGTTTAAATCGGAGCCATTTTCACAGAGGCGTATAAATAAATGTCTTTTTGACACTTATAGGCTGCATTAGTCCAGAATCTGTATAACTAAGTGTGAAATACAGGGTTGAAAAATCAGTGGGCTGTGCCTGGGAAAAAAGTGGGGAAGGAGCATAATTAGATTTAAAAAACATTATTTCAGAGTATTGTTAGACTATTCCCAATGTTTTTCACTATTTGCGACTTACCAGTTACGTACTACCGCTGTTGGTATTTAATAATAGGTATTTTGGCAATTCATTTTAATAATAYGCAGCACCTTATATTTTAGAAGATTTTGTTCTATTATCACTTCCCTTTTAGTTCATTACACTTGGTGAGAAGCTGACCTTACTGTAATTTCATTTTATATTGATCAGAAACAGTTTYGTAAATGCCTTTCCCGTAAAGGTTGGCTGCGGTATTTGTTTAAACCTCAGCATTCTTGCACAACTTTGTTTAACTTTACATAAACTTATTTGTTGAGGTGCTATCCTAGATAGCAGGCCTGCAAAGGTTTTGTCACCAGTGGTTGTGGGGGCTTTTTTTTTGCTAATATTTGCAAGKTTTTTTTTCAATTTTTTTCAGATTTTTTTTGCAAAATGCTGTTTAAAATAGTGCATGTTATATATTGTGCCCTCATATTTTCATATTGCAGTTTTGTTTGTAATGGAAGTAGGCAGAAAGTTGGCATAATCTGGAATACAACTAGCTAAAAGATATTTGTAAGGGAAGAGTTATTTGAAAACAACAGAAAAATAATGCTGGTCTAAACATATCCACACATTGTTTGATATAACTCAAATGATTTTTCYCTTCAGATGCAAATTTAAAGTCACTTTGATTAAAAAAAAATTATTAAGGACAAACTGAATCTATTTGTTTGTCAGGTTTCTTGTACCTCTGAAAATTATTTCATTAATGCAGTCATCAGAGACAAAGTGAGGACTGACCCAGGATTGTTCTGAACATATTAAAAATTGAAATCCTAAATTAAAAAATTCCTAAGTTTACCAGTTTTGGCTTCCTTGGGARGGGGCAATAACATTTTAGTAAAACATGATCTGCAATTAATTATTAACTGTGAGGGAAGTGTGTTGGTGGCATTTCTGCTCGCCCACAGCAGAGGCTGTTTAACCCACCTTCATTAACATCTATGGTTTGCTGTTGTCCCAGACACAATGACTATTTTAATATATTTTATTGTTTTGCTATTTTCTGGAACGACTCTTAGCCAAGAGAAAACGTAAGTARAGCAAATACGGAATTTACTGGAAATGTTACTTGATTGTTGTGTGCTCTTTTGGGTGAATAGATCTGGAATTAAAGTAGAGCCAAAACAAAAGGCACTTTCTCAGTAGGATTTTAATTAGTGTCTTACAATAACCTGATTATCCTGTTTGCTTTAACGGTGTGAACTTAACTGAATTACAAAGGAAAATAAGAAATCCGAAAGAAATAAAGTTCTATTACTGTTTTATTGTTTTATATTCCATGTACAGATATGTCCTTACAGCACCAAAGATCTTCCGAGCTGGGGCCTCTGAGAAAGTTGTAGTTCAAGCTTTTGGTTACGAGAAGGAATTCTCAGTCAATATTGCCCTAAAGAGCTTTCCAGATAAACGTGCTGTTTATTCTTCTGGTCGGATTTCCTTAACTCCAGCCAACAAATTCCAAGATGCTGTAACGTTAACAGTAAGGAATTCAGACTTTTCTTACAGTCCTTTTATTATCACATTTAGTGATAAGTGTTAAGAAACATTATGATAAGTTTTCAGTTGTTCAAACTGGGAAGGGAAGCCTAATGCCCCAATTTTTTGTCTGAAATTAAAATTACGCTGAATAAAATCAGTATAAAGGAATGACACAGAAGTTAAACGTAGAATCACACTAATTTAGAAACATTACCATAATTGAATAACTTCAAAAAATAAAGAGAGAGAATCAAATCAAACTACCAACCACAGCAGCAGCTTTGGTGTGGCCAGGATTCATGATGTGCATAAATGGAAGTCTGATAATTTGTGCTGTTGTAACCTCATAACTGGGCTTTTTGCTGGTATAGTTGTTGACATAAATAAAGTGCAAAATTTCAGAATATCTGTGGCTTAGTACTCCAGATCATTGTCTATTGTGTAAGCAAGAATAAATTCTTGTGGGTTTTGATATTTTTATTTAATGATACTCAACCACAGGACAGTAATTGCTTTTCAGATACTCTTCTCACCAAAAAATATTGCAGGAAAAAATACATAGACAATATGTTAATATTCTTTAAAAACCTTTATTTCATCTCCCTCAGGTTCAACCAACAGATTTACCAAGAACAGATAATTCAGACAAGTATTTGTATTTGGAAGCTGTTTCTCCGCATTTTACAAGATTTAAAAAAATTCCTGTTTCCTATGAGAATGGCTTTCTTTTTATTCATACAGACAAACCAATCTATACTCCTGATCAGTCAGGTAAATAATGCTTKTTTCTCTTGCTGGTATTTTAAAGTCTGCTGACTCTGCCAAGGAATTAGGATTCAAATGTTCTTTATGCTCTTGTTTGTGTTGCATTGCTATTGCCTGATATTTAATTCTTTAATCAGCAGAATAATATTTTCAACTATTTGATCGTACTGTAAAAGTTAATCACTTCTCCCTGCCCTCCTGCACCCCAAATGACTGTTTTGTGGCACAAAGAGGGAAAGATATTCCTGGGAATTTGTTAAAAATAATTGCGAATATTTTGGTTGTTTTGACTTTGAGATTTATTGCTATCATTCATACAGTGAAAGTCAGAGTWTACTCTCTGAATGAAGAACTGCAGCGAGCTCAGAGAGAGACTGTCCTAACTTTTGTGGTGAGTTGTAATTGAATTTAATACTAATATTTTGTAGATCTAAAAACAAATAAAGGTGGGTAGGTAGATGGGAATGGGTAGTATTGCAATCAATATTTAATAAAACTGTTAGATGTTTCTGCAGGTGGCCAGACATCTTTTAAAAGATTTAAAATTGACTTTGCACAGTTGGAKAGAGGTTTTCAAGTCCCAGGTCCAAAGTTGTTACAGAATAGAAAAAAAATCTTTAGTATCTAGGAAAAGGATTTTTGAAGGAGTTTTAGTAATATATGGTTTTCATACTATTTGTTTCATTTAAGATATAAAAAGAATCAGTACCTACTAACGTTTTTAGCTTTTAACAATTGGCTTGTTATTAGAGTATTTTTTTAGCTATTTTAAGCATAGTGACCCCAGTTTTTGCTTGGTGAAACCAGAGTAAACTATTTTATCAGAATTTCAGTCTGAGTTATTTCTACAAATCTTCGTGTTTTTATGCTCTGAAACTCTTGAGAAAAATATATTATGGCCAGGCTGCCACTGAAATGAGAGGATGAAGATTCTCCTTTTGAGAGGAACAACCTGTAACTGCTCATTCTTTCTTATAATTTAAAGGATCCTGAAGGAGTAGAAGTGGATATTTTAGAAGAAAAAGATTTTACTGGAATAGTTTCTTTTCCTGACTTCAAGATTCCTCCTAATCCTAAGTAGATTTATTTAATGCTTTTTTTTGGTGAATTATTAACATAATTGTTATATTAACATAATTGCCTTGTTAAAATGACTGTCATAGAGTGGTTTTGCATGATAGGCATGACTTGAAACTTGGAGATTTCTAACATTTCACATAGGGTGCAACCATGATATAAATAAGGACCTTATGACAGAGTATTCTTAAACAACAGTTAGTGATAGGTTTTTCATTCTCAATTAAAAAGGAATATTAATGACAACTAAAGTTTTCTATTGTAGAGAGATAAACAGCATCAAAGATGTGTTGATTTCAGCACGGGGCAATGTTCATATTTCATACATATATTTATACAAATCACCAGCACTTTTCCAGGAACAGCAGCACAAAAAATAAATATCTCTTCAGTTCTCCTTTTAGTCTTGAGAGGGTGCTGAAGCATTACTGAGTTGGCAGAGGGATGATAGCAGGGGCTTGAAAAACTGATTTATAACTGATTTTATTTTACAATTTATTTCAATGCTTTAAAATAACTTTCAAATAATTAGTGATATATCAAAGAGAATCTGCTCAAAGTCGGCACTGAACACATGCRAAAATTTGGTGCAGAATTTTCCTCTCTAAAAGATTATTACCATGAAATATTATTAAGCAGTAATAATAACTTTTGCCTTCAACATTAGTTTTCATCTTGAAAACTGTTTGATTATTGAAATTTCATAGGTATGGAATTTGGAAGATTAAAGCCAAGTATAAGAAGGATTTTGTAACCTCAGCTGTGGCAAAATTTGAAGTTAAGGAATATGGTAAGATGTGCCYGTATTGTGAACCTGCATTTTTGTGTGTTTTCAGTAACTCAAACCCCTTGAAATGGCCACGATTCTTCAGTGGCTGTACAGGAGCATCTCTCTGAGTACCTGTGCCTTCATGTATAAAGCACATCTAAGTGGCTTTTTTTCTACCCAATTTTCAGCAATGCCCAGCTTTTCCATCGTCATAGAGCCGGAAAGTAACTTCATTAGTTCCGATAAATTTGAGAACTTCAGGATTGTTGTGAAAGCTAGGTAAGGAAATTTGGCTTGGAATTCTGAATATTTTGTGTCTCTTCTTCTTCTCCTGATTCTCCTGAGTCCAGAATTTTCCTCTTTTCCTTCTTCAAGAAGCCCTTTCATCAAAATCCCTCCTGCTCTGTAAGAGATCTAAGTGACCCTGCTTAAAATTCTTCCAAAGTGATTCTTTTTCAACAGAAGTGTTTAAAATACACGGACATTTGTTTTCCATCTTTTGCCTAGACAGTTACTCTTCTTGAAAAATGAATGCTTTGTTGCAGCCATTAAAGTAATTTTAAGAGTATTTATATTGTTGTTTTATTCTCAGCTATTTTTCCAACAAAAAGCTTCCAAGTGCTTATGTTTTTCTCCGTTTTGGTATAATTGAAGAAAGTGAAAAAAGAATGATGCCTCAGGCAATGCATGTAACAAGGGTAAGAAGCAGCAAGTCAAGTTTGTGTAGAATTCATATGCATAATTCGGGACTGATCCAATTCCACTGAAGTTTTTCCACTAAATTTGGTGAGAATGGGTCTCAAGTCCTAGTTTGCATCCACAGCTCCCCAGTGTGAACTTTTCCTGTGTAATGCTGTCATCAGGGGCGAGAAATGCCCTTGGAAATGAAACTCAGAGGCAGCATCTGAGACAATGTAATTTCCATCTGCTTTAGTTGCTCTCTTGGCCAAACTGTGTGACTAAAATTTCTATGAAGTAACTTTAATGCTATCTATTACAGAATAAATGAAATCAAATKGAGACAAACAGAGCAAAATTATATTGATTTATTGTGTCGAGTCTGTTCTCCACTAATTATCCCCTTTCCTCATTTAGTGAAGATATCTCTGTGTTATCCCTACCTCTTGTTGAGCCTGCACACAAACTTTGCAATATGTGCCATTGGTYGATTGATATTAAATAATTTTAGGGAATAAAGAATTCTTCTTCATTAAAACATCACCTTTGGTTTCCTCTGAAAACAGACAATGAACAGAAATATGTTGAATCTGCATATAGTCTGTCTATGTATTATTTCTAAATTATTGACTATAAAGTGATGATTTCTCTTTCATTTCCAGATTGAAAATGGAGTTGCTAAGATCAATTTTAACAGTAAGAGAGCAGCAAGTTCTATAGGGTTTGAAAGTCTGGAAGCATTGGATGGGTCATATTTATATATTGTGGCATCAGTGTTGGAGTCTACAGGTAAGTTGCTTTTGTATTGAAATTTTTCTTAACACATCTGCAAATGTGAACAGGACTAGAAAAAAAAAATTATATGGATGACTTTCCTAATATCACATTTTATTTAATATTCAGAAATTCTTCTTCCAAAAACTTGTAAGGAAGAACATCCCATTCTCACTGTAAAAATGGTTAGGGATTTAGCTTATTTTTGGCTATTTGTTTTCACGACAGTGATGGGAATTGACTCTTTAGGTGCTAGGGCTTCACTGTCACAGGCAGGTTGTGCTGCCCTTGGGAGGGAAGGGGAGGGAAGTGTCTCTGGGATGTGAATGTTACATGGAGTGTTGTGTTTTGTTAGGTGGCCTCAGTAGTGAAGTAGAGTTTGCTGGAGTCAGATTTGCTGTATCTCCTTACAAGCTGAATTTGATTGCCACTCCTCTCTTTGTGAAGCCTGGACTTCCCTTCTTCATTAAGGTCGGTTCCCAGCTTGCACATTGCAACATAAACCCCATAATCCATAAGCTTTATTCTTTTCTCTCTGTATCACTCTATTTCTGAACACTCTTTAGTTTCCATTGACTTTTAGATATTTTAACTTCCTATGGTAGAAGCAGCTGAGCAGCTTGGAAGCTTCTTCCTGAAAAATGTCACCATTTCTTTATCCTGATGAACAGGTGCAGGTGAAAGACACAGTGGACGACTTTGTTGGAAATGTCCCTGTAACTGTCACTGCAAAATCATTTAGTGAGCAAATGGATGAGACCCCATTGATATCAGAGGGTTCTGAATCTGGGAGAAGAAAAACAAGCATAAATGATGGAACCGCTTTGTTTGTTGTTAATATCCCATCAAACAGCAAAATGTTGGAGTTTCAAGTGAGTTAAATTGTTCCATTAAATTATTTCTTCAAGGGTGTAATTATTTTCTTGAGGGTAAGGTCTTGAGCTGGCTATTGTTTTATTAATCCCTCTGAACAATGTATTGCAGAATGACTTTACTATTGTCATTACTCATTTCCGTAGGTATAATTCTGAACTGAGACTATTCAGACATTTGATTACCTTTTCAGGTAAAAACTGCAGATCCACATCTTTCTGATGAAAACCAAGCAAGTAAAACCTATGAAGCAAAAGCTTATTCATCGCTGAGTCAGAGTTATCTATATATTGACTGGGCTTCAAACCACAAGACACTAGAAGTAGGGGATGTAATAAATATTAATGTATATCCACACAGTCACTACATTAATAACATACATCACTACAGCTATTTGGTAAGTAACAGATGCTTCTACATAAAATATTGAATTGTAATTTAATATATATGGTCATGGATGAGAAACCTCAACAATCAAGAACTATCCTTAGCATAGAATGTGTGCAGCTCAGACAACTGCTTCCCTTCAGATCCAATCTGTCAGTTTTATAGGAAAAGAATAACTCTCTCGTGTTTAAATTATACATTAAGTCTCTGGTTTTTTTCAGTTCTCATCTGACATTGACTGGGATTRAGAACAAGTAGTGTTAGTCTCAAGAGAGATTTCAGAAGGTGAAATGTAGATGAAGAGGTGCAGAGACAGCACTTTTTTTAGTAGAAGATCTAAATTCGAATAATTATTACGTGTGAAAAATAGGTTGAATATAAAATTTGACTTTTTTATTCTCCACATTTTTTTTTTATTATAGATCACGTCAAAAGGGAAGATAGTAAGCTTTGGAACTCAAGAGAGAATTAGGGATTTGGAATATGAACATCTAACTTTTCGGATCACCCAGGAAATGGTCCCTTCAGCACGTCTTATTGTTTACTACATAGTCATGGGAGAACAAGCTGCAGAGTTAGTGGCTGATTCAGTTTGGCTGGATGTGGAACAGAAATGTGGGAATAGCCTTGATGTGAGTAGCAAAATAGGCACTGAAATTTGTGGGTGTGCATTCATTTTATGATCAGATTTTATCTTGGACTTACACAAGTTCTTTAACTTAACACATTAAAGTGTATGCCTTCAGGTGGATTGATTTTGGATCAGTGTGCTTTCAAAATTACCAGTATTTGTTTTCAATTTATAGATTAAGCTGCAGTCAAGCAAAGAGACACTGAAGCCAGCAGAGGTTGTATCACTCACCATGAAAACGCAATCCAATTCCTTTGTTGCTTTGTCAGCTATTGACAAGGCAATCTATGGAGTCACAGGAAGAAAGAAGAGAGCAATGGAAAAGGTGAAGTAGCAGCCATAAAAGAAAAYCAAGCTGCTCTTTGTTTCATGTTCACATTCTCTAACTGATATGTGTCATGCATTCAGTCAGCCTGAAAATGGGCAGAAAAGCAATTCAAGCCAGAATAAAAGTTGTTGGTTTAAATCTACAGTTCAAGATTATAAAAATAATTCATTTAAACCCTTTTGAATTCCAGTAGAAGTAAATTGTGCTTTTAAAGGCAGATCTGAACTGTCTCATCAGAACTCAACAGACTTGGCCAAAAATAGGTTGCAGTGTTGGAGAGCTCCTTGATCAAGGAGCCACGGAGACTACGATCTCCTTCTTTGGTTTTCCTATAACCTTTCCAGGTTATGTTTTGAAGGCATCCTGGTAGCATGGCACGTGTGTTTTTCCTCAGATAATGCTGCAGTTGGAAAAGAGTGACCTTGGGTGTGGGGCTGGAGGAGGACAGAACAACATCGACGTGTTCCGAATGGCCGGGCTTACGTTCCTGACTAATGCAAATGCTGATGACTCAAATGAAGCAGGTACATTCCTTCGGGTCAGGCATGGAGTTGTGGATTTTATTTTCTGAAATATTCTATTGTCATTCTCAGTTATTACGCTGGAACTCAAGGGGCTGCATATACTCATAATGATTTTGGAGGGAGGAAAACATGTCCTGTGGATCAGTTACTGAAATTGAAATGAAAATACTTTTATGTAATTAAAACAGCAAACAGAAAAAGTTTCATGCATTTGGAATGTGATTTTATGGAATTATTTTTAAGAAAACTATGCTATTACAAGAAAAGTTCATGTTGTTTTTACTTATTTATTTATTTTTCGGACAGGTGAAGCTTGCAAGGAAGTGTTAAGAACCAAACGGTCTGACTTCAAGGAAAAGATACTCAAAGAAGGTGTTGAAAATATTTTAAAGTATATCATTATGAAAAAAATCACATCCATTAGAAATCAAGAGTCTGAGTGTTTGCTTACTAATTTTAGTGTATTTGAGAGAGGGAGAGACTGACAAATATGAAAGATGACTTTAGAGAGGACCCCATTTATAACACCTTTTAGGATTTAAGTTCACATTGAAAATAAAGCATATTTTTAAGATTTGAGCAACCTGGGCTGGTGGAAGATGTCCCCACCCATGGCAGGGGGTGGAATGAGAATGAGATGATCTTTAAGGTCCCTTCTACCCCAAATCTGTGATTCTGTGATCTTTTCTTTTTCTGAAGAGACATAACYGAAAACTCACAGTACTCTCCCATGACAGTCTTTCCCAGTCACCACATGCTGGGCCAAGCCTGTAAGAAGAGCCTTTGACTGATAAATTTTAAGATGTAATACAACTCTTCTTATCTAATTTATATTTTTAATTCAGAATAGGAATTATTAAGTGTGTGTCACTGGCTTTTGAAAAATAACAAGTTTACGATSATCCTCAAAACTGTATCTTCACTGAAATCCTGCAAACAAGTCAAGGAACGTTTGAAAATAAAAACTTCATCTCAAGGAAGTGAATTATTTTATTTTTCTTTCAGTATCCAAATACAAAAATAAAAAAGTTCGGGAATGCTGCATGGCTGGAGTAAGGGAATATCCAGTCTCTGAGACCTGCAGGGATAGAGCTSAGAGAATTCGGAGTCACCAAAGGTGCGTTGCTGCCTTCAGAGATTGCTGTGAATTTGCCAACAAGCTGCGGCTGGAAGAGCCTAATAAGCTGCTAATATTGGCCAGAATGCGTGAGTATGAGAGCTCTGAGTGTCCTGCTCCTGCAGAACAGGGGGAGAGAGAGGGGATGGAATCTATTAACCCCTCCCCGGTACCTGTCAGGGTTATTCCAGAAGGAATTTTACCACTCTCCCAAGATCTCAGTTGTACATCCCTGAGGAGGGGTAGGAGAGCAGTGCTTTTTTCTGGTCAGCTCTTTGTTCTATTCACCCACATTTAGAACAAGCAGAACTGCAATTAGAGGATATTGAGAGTAAACTTTAATGCAAAATTTGAATCCTTTGCCCAGGCCCAAAACAGCCAATGGGCAACATCTCAGGAAAARTCAGTGGGAGTGCCAAATTCCTTATCTTCCATTCTCTCCCTATAATTGCTTGTTAACAAGTAATCTGTCAGGATATTGGACAGGTATTCACATGTGTAAATGGATGAGGTGGGATTAACACAGATGTTTGACTGAGGTTATTCACATACTTTTTTTCTTGCATGAGGGTTTTTTTTACTTGCTTTATTTATGTTCTTCAGATTTTGAGGCTTTCTTGGAACTGGATGAGGCACAAGTTCGTAGTTACTTCCCTGAAAGCTGGTTATGGGAAGTTCACCAAGTTTCTTCAAGGTACTACTTTTCTCAAATCAGCTTTATAGAAAGGAAATGCTAAAACTGAGGTAAACTGAGGTAAACTGGATAACCTTAGGTGCACCTGAGATGTGTGCTGAAATGCAGTCTTATCCAATCAAACTATTCCTGCCTTGTTTCCCTCCATGCAGGATAWGCTCTGTGGTGCCCAGATTGTTGAGTCACTTTTCCTTTCATTTTGGACCTTGCTAAATACCAGGGTCTGTGAAATCAGCTAAAACCAGGTTTATTCAAACAAAAATCCAGAATTCCTGTTTTGTAACTATGCTCTCAGAGCTTCCCTGAGTCTCTCTTAGACACAGGGGTTGCTGGTGATGAGCTGTTGCTGTTAACAGATGGTTACAGGTAGTGGATAAATGTGCTAACACAATTTTAACCCAGGTCCAAGACTCTGTCTGTCACCTTGCCTGATTCACTGACCACCTGGGAAGTACAAGGCGTTGGCATTTCTGATGAAGGTAGGTGCTGCAACCCAGTTGTTTGGAGCTAAAGAATCAGGAAGCTTTGTAGAATTGAGTTTGGCACGTGTGTTCTGAAATGTTCACTTTCTGGATGATAGACAGAAAAATAAAACAAAAATATGTATTTTAGGGAAAGTAGATTACTTCATGTCAYGTTATGAGTGTAAGTGGCTGGGAAAACAAAGCCTGTTTTGTGTATGACAGTGGCTCATAGTAAGTGAAGAAGAAGAAAAAATAATGAGTAACTCTTGCCTGGCACCACTTTTCGTTGTCCTGCTACCTGTAGCTCAGGGACTTGAGATTTTCCAACGGATTTGGTAATCCAAGCAGAACATTTGTTTCTCTCTTTGGGAAGAAGAAACCCAAAGAACCTGGTATGTCAGCAGGGGTGTGAGGAGTGGGAGAGAGCAGCTTGGATCAGGAAGCAAAAAGCCTGGGCACTTCTAAAAAGCTTGGGCAGTTTCAAAGTACACACTGAAAAGTGATAAGTCATCACTAAAGTATGTCAAGACCTTTTCAAACTTGTTTATCAGAAGGGTGGGTAAGACACTCTGCTTTTATGTTTTTAATTCTCTTAGGTATATGTGTTGCTGCACCTTTGGAAATCCAAGTTACGAAAGAGATCTTCCTGGACGTTTATGTTCCTTATTCCGTRGTACGAGGGGAGCAAATTGAGTTAAAAGGATCAGTTTATAACCATAAAGCCTCTGCAATTAAGGTAATTTTTGTGTTAATGAATTCTATAGAAAGATTAACGTAATAAACTAAAAAAGCATTTCCCCTGTGAGTATCCAGTACAAACAGATCCTTGGATCAGATTTCTCCTGTCTTTAGCCAGTGTTACGTATTGCAAACAGAAAAGTAGCATTACAGTAATGGAATGCTCATTACAGGATTTCAGTGGCTTTAATATTTCTCTGGTGTTGTACCTGTCATGGAAGTGAAACATTAAAATCTTTCCACATTTCAGTTCTGTGTTAAAATAGCAGCTGGAAATGGAATCTGTACTTTTGGAGACTCTGCAAGTGCGAGATCGAGGATACAGAGCTGTCAGTTTAAGAATCTGGATGGTGGTTCTTCCTCACCACTTACATTCCGGATACTCCCCCTGGAATTGGGTCTTCACACTGTCAATTTTACATTGCTGACACCCAGGAACAGTGAAATTGTAGTTAAAACTTTACGTGTCGTGGTAAGAAAAAAAATAGAAATGTTTTCAGTGTTTTTGAATTTCCAGTTGGGTTCAGTGGAGTCAATATATAAATTTTGCTTTATTTTAATATTATGGACATGATGTCCTTGAATTCAGTGAGGTGTGTGCAGTGGGAAAATGAATGTCGAGTATTTGAGAACACACATTTTTAAACCTTGCTTATTAAACCTCTCAGAAAGATTATATGTATGAATAGATAGATTATAACTTTGTAAGCAAGGAGAATACTTTATTCTAAGTTGCTTGGTTTGGATTTTCACTGAAACACAGTTTTGGGTAATTTTTTCCTTTCCTAAGCTCTTATTTAAATCTTATTTTCTCAAGAATTGAGGAAGATAGAACTCTAGCTTAAACTGATGTGTAGCAGCTGTACAACACTTAAATCACACTCAACTAGAGAAGAAGAAGTAGAAGGCAAAAATACTGTGGGTTTAAACTGTTGTTTCAGCTGATACATTTGATTAAGCAAAAGTGTTTCCATTTTTTACCTCTTTCCTCATAATGATTTCAGCCAGAAGGCATTAAGAAAGAACTTCATGCAGGCTTCACTTTGGATCCACAGGGTGTTTATGGTAAGAGAATTGATCATGTGTCTTTGTAGTATTTTTTCRTATTCTTGATCTGTGATGATCAAGTTTTTCGTAATTTGGAGAAACTGGAATTTTTCCTACCTGAGATATTGTAAATATGTCCTTTCACAAGGATTTCCATGTCCTTGGCTTAAGGAAGCTTGGATTAATACTTGGATTAATTTYTAAAGGAACCTTTATATGTGTCTTTTAGTGTGATATGATAGTAAGCTTTTCTCCACAGGTGCTTTATTAATGGGAATAGAATATGTTCTCATTTAACCAAAGAAACCACAAAGTTTAGGTCCAGACCAGATTTTTTTTTTTGTAACAAAAAAAGCAAAAGAAAGAGAAAGGGTTTGTACCTGTTCTTTTTCAAATGATGTTGATTGCATGTGCATTTGGGAATATTTCTAATTTTCAAGTTTTGGTTGCTGTCTTCTCAAATAGTTGTAACCTTAAATCTGGCTATTACAGCTGAATCATCTTTTGATTTAGATTATGCACTATGAGATAGATATACATATATATACATTTTTTATTACAGGTTCAATCAAGAGACGACAAGAATTTCGATACAAAGTCCCTCTAAATCTGGTCCCTAAAACACAAATTGACAGAAGTGTCAGCGTGAAAGGTAAACTGAAACTTTTAGTGCACTGCATATGTATTTTCTATATATATGTTCCTTTTCTCCTGTTTTGTATTAAATTAATCTAATTTATTCCTAGGTCCTTTTTCTTTTGAGAAGAGGCTTTGCAAGTCACCTTTTTGTGTAGCAATTTCAGTGCTTCATAAAGGTTGCTTATAAGTGTCAGTCAGATGGATTCACTTTCATGATCTCTTMTTTAAATAAACGTTGGGTTTTTTCTTTCCACAGGACATCTTCTGGGTGAAGTGATTGCCACAATCCTCAGTCCCAGTGGCCTGCAGATGCTGACCAGCCTGCCCAGGGGCAGTGCAGAGGCTGAGCTCATGAGCATTGCCCCAGTATTTTACGTGTTCCGCTACCTGGAGGAGTCCGATAACTGGCATTTACTGGGCCCTGAGACCTTGAGTTCAAGGACTCGGATGAGGAGGAAGATGAAAGAAGGTAGAAACATCTAGCTGCTTCCCTTGCTTCAGAGTTGTAGAGGTGCATAAATGTTGCTGAGTGAGAAAGATGATACAGCTGAGRGAGCAAATATAATTCTCATAACTTACTTTGTACCTAACGTATCCCTCAGGAATTGTGAGCATCTTGTCGTTCAGGAATGCTGACAGCTCCTACAGCATGTGGAAGAATGGGCAAGCTACCACGTGGTGAGTTAAAAGGGGGCTTGGGTTGAAATGCAGGAAAAAGGCTTATTTGAGTCCTTTGCTTTCATATTTTCGGCAAGAACAAGACATGAGCATGATGGTAGATTTAAGCAGTGCTTACAACTCTGAATAGTATCTTTTGATTCCTTGCTTTCACTTGCCAAATCTTATGTTCGTGTCCGTAATTCACACCATGACAACCAAGATGGTTTTGGGATGTAATGAGTTCCAATTATCCTGAAACATGAGCATYGATCCTAATTTAAAATTATGTCGGTAATTACTGCCCATTTGTTAAGTTAAATTTAAAATTAATCTTCATTATTTCTTTGAACTGTGGGAATGTGTAGGAGACAGAATCCTAAAGAGTGCAAGTTTGTGTCTGCCCTCTGGCAGTGTGGGAGTACCTGCCAATCTAAACAAATAGGACCTGTTTGCTTTCCTTGGCAGGTTGACAGCTTTTGCTTTAAGGATTCTTGGACAAGTTTATAAATACATCGATCTTGATCAAATGTCTATTTGTGATTCCCTTCTGTGGCTGATTGATAACTGTCAAATGCCAGATGGGTCATTCAATGAATTTTCAAACTATCAACCAGTGAAACTACAGGTATGAAACCCAAACTTTTTCTGGGCATGTACAGTCAAAGCTGGAGTAACCAGGAGATAAAGTCTTTTAGCAATGCAAGATATTTTAGGCTGAATTTAATCAAAACATGCATTCAAAACAACTTTTCTCAAYTGCTTTATTCGAAATTCATTTAAAACACTGCACAATCTTGCAAACCTTTCTGTTTTCCCACATAAAGTGGCTGCTTGCCACTTCTTAACATTTAGAAAAAAAATTTCTTAGGTTCATTTTGTAGTATRATAGTCCTGAGTTGTCAATAACTTCATATATTTTGATCTCTTTTTTACAAATAAGTTATTTCCTTGCAGAGTCAATGTATTTTTAGATTAAACTGAACTGATATTTTCTTACAGGAATTGCTATTTGTTTCCACACCTAAACTGTGAAAAATTCTATTTATTTGAATCAACTTTAATTTCYATTTAATTGTTTTTATTATTTGATTTTTGTAGGGTACATTACCTCGAGAAGCCAAAGAAAAATCTTTGTATCTCACAGCATTTTCTATTATTGGAATTGACAAGTCAATTAAAATATGTCCTACTCAGGTAAATATGATTTTTATTTCTGCCAGTGGGCATGTTCTGGGGTTCTAATTTCTTCCATTTTCTTTAACGTTTGTTTAAAGMAATCAAGAGGTTTGTTTCAGATTTGCTTTGTTAGTCTTTCAAAATCAGCAAAAGAACAAGGAATTTCTGGAGCACTTTATTATAAGCTATATTGTACAAGACGTATATTTATATAGTCTTGACAGAGAAGATGTGTTTCTTTAAAGGTCAGTCTGATAGGTGTAAGCTGTAACCTGTCCATCTTTTCAGAAAGTCCATGATGCCAAGAGTAAAGCAGGAGATTATCTGATGCAGAACGTGCAGCTTGCTCAGAGCCCCTTCACCATGGCCATCACCGCGTACGCCCTGGCCCTGGTGGACCTGAACCACCACGCGGCGCGGGCAGCCTTCTCTGCCCTAAAGAAGGAKGCCTTTGTCATAGGTACTGTCCAGTTCTCACTCTTCATGACCAGCACTATCCCCATATACATCAGCTGCTTTGCATCACGTCTGTACTCATCACTTTAGAGTCTAAACATCAGATTTTTAGCKTAAGAGAAGTGTATTTGCATCCCCTGTTAGATGCAGAGCGAGTTCCTCCTCATCTCCTGGCCCTGAGTGGGCAGTACCTAACCTTGTGTAGCAGAGCTGCTGCTGTGTTTGCATCTGAAATCTTTTCTCCTCCTGCAGGTGACCCTCCCATCTATAGATTTTGGAAAGACACTTTCAAAACACGAGACCAGCAAACCCCCAGCTCTGGTACTGCAGAAATGGTTGAAACTACAGCCTATGCCTTGCTCACTACTTTGCTAAGAGGGGACGAAAACTACGCCAAGCCAATCATCAAGTGGCTCTCTGAAGAACAAAGACATGGGGGAGGATTTTACTCAACACAGGTGGGCTTTTAGATGTTCTGTCCTTATTCTGCAAGTAGAAAATCTGAGATGTTTTGCCCCATCCCTGGGAGTGTCCAAGGCCAGGCTGGATGGAGCTGAGCAACGTGGTCTAGTGGAAGGTGTCCCTGCCATGGCAGGGTTGGAATGAGATGGGCCTTAAGATCCCTTCCAACCCAAACCATTCTATGATTATACAATGTAAACATTTTAGGAGGATAATATAGTTAAAAGACCACACTGATAACTTCAGAGTCCTGTGTATGGGATTAGTATCAAGTGACTCCATTGCCATGATATTCTTGGTCTCTGGGAAACACGACTTCTTTTCATTAAGTTATTAGAAATTTTATTAATAGAATTTCTGGAGTTAATTCTTTATAATTTATTTCTGACAGGACACTATTAATGCCCTTGAGGCCTTGACTGAATATTCCCTTCTTGTCAAACGGCTGAATTTGGACATGGATGTTAAAGTATCCTACAAAAACAGTGGACCCTTAAACTTATTTAAACTGACAGAAGACAACTTTGTGGGAAGAACTATGACAGTGAGTGAATAATACTGCTTTCAAAAAGGGAAACCAGAATTCTTAGCATCTTGGTAAATAATTATTCGAGCTTTGAAACAGCTACTAAATTAGCTTTTTCTTATAASAAACTGCTAATAATTTGGTATAGAAAGTGTTTAAGAATTTTGTTTATCTGCCATATTTAGTGTATTTGAATATTCATTTGAATGTAATATTTCTGCTTGTTCGGAGGAAGTATTTTTTTGCAGAATCTGTTATGTATTTGAAATGTGAACAGGATGAGCAGATCATCTGACCTGAATTGTTGCTAATTGTTGCTAATCTTTATTATTACTGTATAACTTGTTTTTTCTCACCAATCTTTAGGCACCTTTGCAAGATGACATCTATGTAAGCACTGGCAGTAGCACTGGCATAGCTACAGTAAATGTAAGCATGCAACCAGTTTTTTTAAAATGGAATTTCTGTTTTCTTAATATGGTGTCGTTTTGCACAAGAATTCCCCATTTCTTTCTGTGCTGACGATTTATTTGCTCTGCTTTGCTGGTGTTTTTATATTGCCAATAAACCAGACTTGTTTATATTCTTCACTGTGTGAGTTTTTACAGTTTTATGCCAGTTTTGAGGCTTGTTTAATGCTGCTTCTGTTTTGGCTGATTTATTTGTATGTGTGCAGGTGAGGACAGTGTATAACACAATCGGCACTTCTGAAGAGTCATGTAACTTTGAACTGAAGATTGTTCCAAAGAGAGATGATGGTAAAGGGTTAATATAATTTTCAATGTTGCTACTCAGGTCAGTGCAAGGGAGGGAGGGAAAAAAATCCTGRTTTTCTTAACAGTGCTTCTTAGTAAGAATGAAATAAATTTTGCCACTTTTTAAATGCAAAACTGGAAAAGAAATTSCTAAAAGCCTTTTTAGCCCTGTTTGAAACTATTGCCTTTTCGTGAATAGAATTAATATTTAATTTATTTCTATCAGGTGCATTTTTAGTCATTTATGGGAGAGTTTTTACCATTGGGGGAGTGAGAAGAAATACAGTGGGGAGTGGGAGGGGTTACAGCAGTGAGTTCTACAAAGTACTGAGAGTTCTAGTCCAGTTACAACAGGGTACAGAACCACATTCTGAGCTTTTGCCATGAAATAGTTTTAATATAAACACACAATAAACTACATTTATTTAAACGTAGTTAAATAAACATAAACATTAAAGCTGTTGTTTCACCTGAATTACCAAAGAGGCAAATATTACTTGTTTGTGACTAGACAATGGGTTCCTATAAAAACAGCCACCAAAACAATTTGAAGAATTACCTTCCAATTATGCAAATACTTTGTGAGAGTTTTTGCTGCTTCTAAAGAGTTACAGAATTCCTTCTTTGGCTCTACTTGACACGAACAGGTCGCACTAAACAGGATGGGGAGCCCCTGGGGCGCCTGGAGGCTTGTGCAAAGTGAGTGCAGCTCAGGAGTTGGTTTGGTAATGATTGCACCAGGTCTCCTGCTCTTTTCTTTCTGTTTCTTCACTTTTATGTGTGTGTGTAAACAGAATTAGAGCCAAGGGTCATGATCTCTGTGGGAAGGAGGCTTCAATTTATATTTGAGTTCTCCTGGAACATAAGTATTAAAAAAAGCTTCTTCGTGCATGATATTGGCATAAATCTGAAATTATTCATTTGGACTATTTTGCTTCATTATGAGTTTACTGTGGCCTAAATGTTGACAGAATTTTCCTTAAGTTTTTCCGGGATCACATTCAAATATTTCCCTTTCATTTCAGTTATAATTAACTAATGCTGGATTTAATCCATTGCAGGTACAGGCCCAGCGCGAGGGAACCCCAGTCAGGCTCTGCTCACGCCGTGATGGACATAGGGCTGGTCAGTGGCTTGGAGGCCAATCCAGAGGATTTATCCACTGCAAGTATTCAGGAATGGTTTTTCTYTTACTGACTTTATTTGACAGAGCTGTAATGTTTACTGTTCTTCATCTTTTTCTGTGCCCTGCAGCTTGCAAGTGGAGTTGATCAGTTGATAGCAGATTATGAGATAAAAGATGGGCATGTTCTCCTGCAGATAGAMTCTGTATGTTACCCTTTTCATAACTGTAAGCACTGCTTTTACTCGTTGGAATAATTTTGCTTCCTTTAGAGCTCCTTAATTCATGTGTCTTTCAAATAGGTGCCAGCTGATAAGTTCCTCTGTGTGGGGTTCCGGATAAGTGAGCTTTTCCAGGTTGGAATGCTAAATCCTGCCACATTCACTGTGTATGAATATCATGCACCAGGTATGCGTCCCAGGTATTCACATCCTTGTTTGCCTTTTAAATCTTTATTCCTCCTGAAAGACTACATTTTTCCTTCTTTAACAGCTTTTTAATCCATGTTATTTTAAGCTCAGGTAACTTTTGGCTCGCAAAGTTTCAGTGTTGACTTCTTGCAGTTTCATTTTCTGTGTGTTTTTATTATTTCTTTCTGGATCTTCTAGACAAAAGATGCACTGTACTTTACAACCCCTATGGAAATGATAAACTTGTGAGATTGTGTGAAGGAGATGAATGCAAATGCATGGAAGGTACACTTTATTTTAAGATGTTTCTTCATTTCACTTGGTGGGAAAATGCAGTGTAGTGCTTTGAACAAAACCATGCTAAACACAAGAAAAAAATCCTCGTAAGAACACAGCTGTTTCCGCTGAAAATTTTACATTAAAAAAAAATTTTAAAGAAGAAGTGTGCAGTGTGATCATGGAAGTCTGACTGCATTAAGTCAAGTGATGGAGGGTGTTATTTTGTATTTTAAATATTCATTGTTCCAGCAAGCAATCTCATACTTATGGTGTTGCTCAGTTAATTATCCCAAACAGGTGGAGGTCCATGTTTTCTTTGGGGACATGTGCTGGCATTCTCTTCCCACTGCCTTTCCCTTTCTCCTTGTAGCTGAGTGTGGTAAAGTCCAGGAGAGACTCGACCGGTCGATAACTGCTGAGAGCAGGAGACAAGCTGCCTGCCAGAGGGACATTGCATATGGTAATGGTGGAAGTTCACTGCCCATTTCACCTGCTCTGAAATGTTTGTTTGCTCTGTTTACCACTGCTGCAAAACATTTTGTTCAAATTAGATCTATAGTGATTAAAAATTCAGTGTGGTTGACAGTGGCATGAAGTGAGYGAAGGTGACAAACTGGAACAGAGAAAGGTAAGTTCTACCCACAGCTTCCATCAGATTAGGTGTGGGTAGAACTTGGCAGTGTTTCCTGCCCCTACAGCCATCGTATTCCCAGAAATTAGTACTGTAAAGGGACGTAATATTCTCCTTCTGAGCATCTGTAAGACATTTAGGATGTATTGCAGGAACAAGGAGTAACAAGACTCTGGTTTGTGTCGTTCTGCAGTTTATAAAGTGAACATCTTGTCTCGCACCGAAGAAGGGTTTTTTGTGAAGTATTCTGCAACTCTGCTGGATCTCTATAAAAGAGGTGAGTGTCCTGTTCCATGTTTCTGCTTCTGGGAGGAAGGATGTTGGAATGTTCTTGGGCACTCACTGTCTTACCTGTGCAAAGGTAGATGCTCGTAGGTCCTGTGGAACTGAAGCTGATATTCACTCCTTTTTCCTCTGAGTTTAGGCATCCAATGTGTCCTTAAAATTGCTATAGTATAAAATTATTTAGCATGCACAAGACTTATTTGCCGTTCAGATTTAACTGAAAGAATCTTTTACAAGAAACATGTTTTATATCATCAAATTTTCCTGTTTTAGAATAGTGGCAAAGAGATCCCTTGGCTGTGCAGTACTGTAGAACATTTTAGTGTTTTCTATCTAATATATGAGTTACTGGAAATTCTCTTTGTGAAATTGTCCGATTCTTGATATCTTTTTTTCACTTCAGGGCAGGCTTTTGCTCAAAAAAATAATGAAATAACCTTTGTTAAAAAGAAGACCTGTACAGATGTTGAATTGACCCCAGGAGATCAGTATTTGATCATGGGAAAAGAAGCCTTAAAGATAAGCATTGGTTTCAGTTTCAAGTAAGTCATTTACCACCAGAATATGCTGAGATTTAATCTTAAAGTGTGAAGTGCTTGTATGTAATAATTCTTGTGTGATATAAAATTGCTTTAATTTTTAAAGTATTACTTCAACAAACAGTTCCACAATGTGTTATCAGACGTGAACACTTAAAACAGGATTATGAACACAAAGCAAGCAATTTGATATTGTAATTTTTTTTTTTTCTGTTTGACTTTTTYCCCCCAAATCTTACCAGCAAATTATAATTTTCTGTTGTATTCTTAGATTCCAATACCCTCTGGACTCCAGCACTTGGATAGAGTGGTGGCCCTCAAGTGCAGCCTGTACATTTTGTCGGGAGTTTCTGAACACAATGGATGATTTTGCTGAAGATCTCATCATCAGTGGCTGTTGATTTACTTGGACAGTTTTTAAATTAAAAATCTAGATCAAATCTCATTTAAAAAAAGAAAAATCATCACCCGTTTAGTAATTCTTTTTGAACTGAACACTCAATAATGGTTATCCTGAAAAATTATCTTCGCTTGTATTTTACAGCAATGTTATTACAGCAGAGTAATGTAAAATACGATTTTTAAGCTTGGATGAGAGAATAACACAGATTGGTGCAAAGATGTTTGAAGTCAGATGAGGTGGATTGACTGTAAAAACAAACATGAGAAGTACTGTCGTGTCATTGAATCCCATGTCTTATCAGAACATAGTATGTGCAGCCACTTCATAAGCTCTCTGTGAAAGAAACTTTATTCCTTAGGTTTTCCTTTTGTACTCTTTTTTTCGAATTCCTGCATTGCTATTCGTGACATTAAATGATGCTGTTTCTATGCTCTGCTTTCTTGTTTAAAAAAACGAACAAAATTCTTAAATCATATGCGTGGCTTTCATTATCTGTGTTTTAAGACACAGTCAACTCAATCAATATCTACTGTAACTTAGGTAGGTTAAAAGAAATGTTACTTTGCATTTGATGGCTGAATTTGACAGTTAAAAATCTTGCCTTGCCTCCAGGAAAGTGGCAGATGAAGAGCCAATTTTCCTGCTCACAGCTCCTGGCACAAATCAACTTGGTTCCCAGTAAAACTGAGAAGAAAGCTTGATACAAAGTACAGTTGCACACATTTTTATTTATATTGAAGAGTTGCCCGAGAGCAGCACGTCCAAGAACTTTAAAATTACTGTTTTCCCTCCCTCTTAGGAATATTCTTGATCCAGAACATTTGAGATGTGGAAAGAAGATAGTCTGAGATGATGCAATTTCTAATTTTGGCTCTGTGAGTGTCTTACTTTTTTTTAATCCTCCAAACTTTCTAAGAAGCACAAGAAGATCACACTGTATCCAATAATAACTGGATATAAATTCAAATTGCAGGGAGAAGTACACGGAAATGCTCAGTGAGGTTGTCTAGACAGGTCACCTGTAAACATTTCTACTCCTGARCTGGTAACTGGTATTATGAGACCTGATTATCTCTTTAAATGACAAGGAGCATATCTTATTTTCACAGRTAACTCGTGACATTTAAGCTCTATTGATTTTGAGTGAGCCAGACTAAAAAAAGACTGTGTTGCTCCTGAAGACCAGGAACCTGATTTAAAAATAACATAAAAATGCTGCTCTTAAGTGTCAAATTGCAGTCACTAGTTTAACAAAAAATTCTTTAGTTTTATTTGTTGTGTCTCTGTTTCTATCTAGAGTTAACTATCCAATATATCACTGAGATCAGTACAATATTCTAAGTATGTGTATTTATATGTGTACATTTGTACAGATATTTAGCCATGTGTAGGATGGAGGTGTGTTAATTGACCAGTGTCAGGAAGATTTACCTTCCTCACGTGGCATGGCTTGACTTTCACAGGAAAACCATGTCAGGGAAAGGTGTTTCTGTGTCATCTGTTTCCACATGCAAATTATGTTGGCAGATTTCCATAGGGCCGCGTTAGCAGGACAAGAGAGGATGGAAGTGACGTGGGAGTGATTTTAGAACTCAGTGCCACACTAACCTTGGTGACTCGTGGTCAGAGAGTTCTGAACTGAACAACTCCCAGGATTAATCCCAGCAAACATGGAAATTCTTGGAATAATCACTGCTTAGGTGACTCATCCGTACTATGAAATGGAAATTATTTCAAAACACATTCTGTACTTCCAAGCTTGCTGTGGATTCTGGACATCAGAGCGGTGCTTTTCTATCTGAATTGTACACAGTGTTTTTCTGTTCCTTGCTTGTTTATGTATGTGATGTGCAAGCCTCCAAATGTTCCAGCCTTTGAATCTCCAGCCAATCGCTGTGGTGCTTCCAGAAAAACATGCATTTCCCTGCTACACTCCTGCAGTGTTCCCGAAGGCCAGGCAGCCTCTGCTGTGAGGTGACTGCTCTGCCTCCATGTTAATGAAGTGGCCCAGAAAGCTGAGTGCTTTAGTGCACATTTATCCTTCCACTTGCAAGAATACGGATGAYTGACCTTGCCTGCACAGATAATCTCTGAAAGCAGGACCCACTAAGGGTAATTAAATAAGTTTGGCCATTATACTTTTATTCCTTTTTCATATATTTCCCTTTGAATAAGAAAACTCACCAGATGCCATTCTAATGTGATTCTCCCTGGATACTCTTGGCAGACCCAGCTTGGTTGAATTCCAGAGATTATAACAATTCTAAGGGTTAATACTGTTATCCTTTAGCTCTTTTAAAATATATATTTCTGTACATTTCCATTTGTATTTTACTGATTTTTAGATAGCTAAGCATCACAAAATGAACTGTTTTCTCTTTTCATTACAACTGAAAATTAATCTCATTGATCCAAGCTGGTAAGTGACTTGAATAGCCCAAATTCCACCCTGTTATGCACAGTGACACATGAAACTCACACTTTGGTCTGGGCTGAAAGCTGCTGGGCTGTGCCAAACTGCTGTGACTAATTTAGGGAGGGAGCCAAAGGGTGCCTTTCTCTGGCCATTGTTTCACGAGCAGGGAAGAAGTGATTTTGTTTGTATAATCTCTCAGGATATGCCCCAAACCCTAAGTAGCCTTACTCAGACAAGTGCTCTGTCAAAAATAGTTTGAAATTAGGAATACCCTACAATTTTAGAAGAGGAATGGTAAAACCCTAGTAGGGTAATATTCTTACTTTTTAATACCTCCATAGTGGCTGTCATAACTCTTTCTTGGCTGACCTCTATTAAATACTAGGTGAAAGAGAAAAATGCTCCTGTGAGTTAGGAGAGGATGCAAGTCCAAGTTACCACATGATTTTTATTTTGTTATGATGCTGCACTCACATCTGAAATGGTCTGGAAGAGGAGAACTATTCACTTTTTCACACTGAGTTTGTTCAGTGCATTTGGGCAATGCAAAGCCAGAATATCACACCAAAATTCTTTTCTATCTTTGCRTAGCAATGTGGATGTTGAGTGTAGGGACAGTCTCTCTTCTGGGTGAACAGGTGGGATCCTGCCTTGGTAGAGCAATACAAAATCCTTGAACTGAATCCTTAGTAAGATTCCTATCAAGTTCAAAACTCTTTTAATAAATAATCTCAAACACCCATTCCCACAAACAAAGACTTGTGGGATCAGCTGRCAGGGGTCTGTAGATCCATGTAGAGAAGGGATGTGCAAGAGATGAGTGAACGCATAGTAAGGAAATCCATTTTCTCTTTGGAGTGAGTATTACTTTGTAATTTAAAAAAATCACTGTCTGAGAGCTGCCAATTTGGTGTTCATCCCTCGTGGGTTGTCTCACTTGACCCTACCTACAGAGGCTTATTTTCAGTCTGTGTAAATGTTAATGTTTAGACATGTCTCCCAGCAAAATGTGTTCTTAATCTCCTGCTGAATTCTTACATCAGAACACACAGAAATTTGGCATGGCTGTCAGTTATTTTCCAGTAAAACACCCACCTTATAGGAGTTACATATGCTTTCAATTTTTCAGATATTTAATAATGTTTTCATCTCTAATTAGGAGAAATGTCTGGGTTTGGCTCTTTCATTCTCCTGGGAACTAAGAGTTTGGTTTTGCCAGTTGCTGGATCATTACAAAATTCCAGTCTTTGTGTTAAATTTTGCTTTTCAAGTTCTGAATGAACTTGGAATTTGGATACGTTTAAGCAGCAACCGATTTCCTGGAAAACACTAAACTGAGTTAAACACCACAACTCTCATAAAAAGAACATTCAAGTTTAGAAAACAATAGCAGAGAAATCTTGAGTAAAGCTTGCTATGTTCAACCCTTTCTTTTCTGTCCTGGGAAATAGTTGTTACACACAGGAGGTTATTTATAAAACAGTTATATTTACCCACATTCATAGCTAGAAGTCACGAAATGCAGATTATTCCTAAGGTGCTGTGGTTCAGACTATAGTTCCTTTGTTTATTTGCTGCTTGACAACTAAAAGGGCAATTTCTTTTACAAGTAAAGTAAACAAAAAGTTATATTTGATGCACTTTGAATCAGCTGAGACATTAAACCCCTGAAATTGAGCTTAACAACAGAAAATCTGTTTTCTCTGAACGGCAGCAGCCCCACTGGTGCCAGTTTAAAGGACTCTAAGGGAAACAGAGGTTCAGAACTGGGTTTAGTGCTCTGACACTGGTTCCAGGGAGCCCTGACATGGACTTGAGTTGTCCAATTTGGCTTTACAAGAGGAGCCTCAAGAGCACATTCTTTCCACTGGCTGTTCTGTGTTCCCTGCAGTTTATACCATGAGGCCATGGAGCACATCCTCAGCTAGAACAAATCAGTGTCTTTGCAATGAATTTGGAGGAGCTACACTTGATATCTGGATCTGCAGATAGAGGATTTCTTCAACKGCAGCACAAAAAGTCAACGAGAAAATTGCTTCCCAAAGAGAAAATACGTTAGGAGCACCTCACACATCCACACACAAGTTGATTCACATTGCCAATTTATACCTGCTGAAAGGTGATTTACAACATATAGACATAAACTCTGGTGTTGGTGACAGATTGGGCATAAATGGCAGCTGTGACTGAAGTCATTCATTTACTGCATGGCTGAGTTGTCTGTTTCTGCCAGGGTCTGATTAGCCAGGTTTCCTTCATTATTTATAAAAAGCAATGTGCCATAAAAATGTCATTTTCACTGCCTAAATCATAAAATTTTCCATTAAAACCTTATGCCGTAAGGTCCTGGAGAATATTCATCCCCAGGCTCTGACAGGGAGGCAGAAATAGGTATTCATTTCCAGCACTAGTGTAGTTCCAAAAGTTTGGAGTCACCAATCTATGYAATATTAAAAGGTGGGGGGTTTTTCTAAGCTTCCGTTTTGGTCAGGAATCTCAAAAACAAGCTAGGATCAAAAACTTCCTATGGAAACACGAGGGATCAAATTAATCTGTGGCATAATTTAACAGGATTCCATGGATTTATACCAGAAGCTGGGGGGATGCATCTAAACCTACACGAGCTGCTGTGTGTCCCCTGTTCCCATGTCCGTGGGGATCCTGCCAGTCCCTGTGCCCGGCTCCAAACTGGGGTCAGTCCCAGCCCAGAAACACTTCCCGGGGCCCTGCCTGCCAGACCCTGGGCTTTGAAACAAAATATTCACGATAAGAAAAAATGTTAGGTGTGATTTTAGGGAACTAGATTTAAGAAATGCTGGATGTCCTCCCAGTGCATATCTTGCTACGAGAAACCCAAGCTCTGCTTGTGGAACCTCGCCACAATTCCAGACTTCTGCCCTTCAAAACCAGTTTGTGTTTCGGTTTCTTCCAGGCTTCCATTGTTCCTGAACCTGTGCAGATGGGAGCATTCCCTTCCTAMGCACTGGGTGCCTCTTTCACCGGCTTTGGGGTTTCAGCACCCAAGTGATGATTCAAATGTTCGACGTGGAGCTACAAGTTTTGTTTTCTTGGCTGGATTCCAAGGACGCTGCTGGGAACGTGTCTGGGATGCTGTGCTTTTGGAGTCCCRTCATTGGCAAAGCTGCCAACAGCTTTGGCCTCACAAGAGGACTCTTTTTATTTAGGAATTTAAACACTTACCTGCTTTCCCCTGTTCGGAATATAGACCTGTTACTCTTTACCTGCTTTTCCCACTTCCAACTTAACTTTTTCATTCAGGCTTCTCCTATGCTTAAAATTTATTTTCCTTTCTCCTTCAGATTCATCCCTAAAAACGTCTTGGTTTCTGAACACTCAGGCGTTTTCTTTCTTGTTGTAGCAGTGTCTTGGTGGGGGCTTTGTTTTTTCTTTACAACACCTGTAAAGAGAATTTTGTTTTCCTCTTGTGGAACCTTAGGTAACACTCAGAACTTCTGTGTTCCCTGGGTGTGTTGCCCATAAAATACAGATACAAATAGACATGTCAGTGGTGGTGTGGAAATTACTCAGGATTATGAATCATGCTGAAAAATACTATTGGAAAGATGAGCCTGATGCTATTAGTCATTCCACAATAGCAAAGGGAATTATAGTCTCAGTGGAAGAGAGATGCAAGTGAGTGCAGAGTCAGCCTCTTTCTGCTGCTGTCATGTGTAAAACATCTTCTAAACATCTTCTTTTCTTTCACTATTATTAGCAAAATGAGCAACTTCTGAAAGGGTTAATGGAGATTTACCATAACCTCCACTCTCCCTTCAATTCTTGTCATTTATGAGAATTAATGAAGACATTAAATAAATCTGATGTTTCCTTTTTCTGTTTCCACTAATTAGTCCCAGTCAATCAATAGAATATCCATATTTTCCCAGCTGGTTTAGAGTCTAAAGATACTGAATCTGAACTTGTTTTTTCATGTCACATCCAGAGCTTTGGAAGAGCGCTTTGGCAGGCTTCCCTGTGGGCACCGTGCCCCTTCCCAGAGTTCTCTCCAAAGCATTAAGAATGGAAATAAGCAGCTCAGAATTTTCCAGTTTAGCTCAGGCTCTGTGTACGTTAAGGGAAACAGAAGCATAACCACAAGTACAGCAGAAGCCTTCATGTGGCCAGGCTGCAGCAGAGAGCTGAGCTTCCACTGGGGAAACTGGCACCAACTGGTCCGTGTTGAGCTCACACATTGTTTGTGCTGGTGTGGGGGGACAGTGACTGAGGCAGGAGACCACCAGGAAGCTTCTTAATGTAAAGAAGGTCTGCATGGTTGCCTAAAATAGAGGCAGGCTCAGAAATCTCTTAATGATTTACTCTGAAATACTTGTAGGCAACCGTCAAGGCCGCTGTGACAGAGAGAAACGCTTTCATTTTTCATCTTCTCTCTTCCCTTCAGGCTGGTTCCTTGGCTTATCTTGTGGAAACTGCTTTAGAGAGTGACTGAAATAAGACACACACACACGCACACATATATAGTGTCCATTTCTGGGTGCTTTTTTCCTGTCAAATGCTGCAGAGGTGCTCCAGAGCATCTATTCTTTGAGRGAAAAAATTCCTAGCAAGCTGAGGATAATACTGTCTTACAGAGAATGTGATCTGGGAAAAATCTTGAGGCAGAGCAGGGATGAGGAAAATAAAATTGGTTCCTGATGTCTCTTTGAGGATTACAGTCCAACTGTTACGAAACTTAGTGGGAAACTTTCCTTGTCTTGTAATGAGAGTTGGGCTGGTCCTCRGGGTATCACCATAACAAAGCAGAGCTACAACTGGTAGTAGGCTCAGGCAGATAAATCTGAAACATGTAAAAAGATTTTATTATAGACAAGAGATTGAATTGTAGCAAAGCTGTCAAGTTTGCTGAGGATAACTATATCAAATTTAATGATTCTTCTTTTTTTAATGTTGAGTGGCTAAAATCTCACAGACACTAATTCARAAAATAAGTAATAACGTGGAAGTTACAGAACTACTTCATATCAGAGATATGAACAGGCAGGAATCTTGAMTTGAAGCACTCAGCTCCAGTTCCCAGAAGTACTGAATCTCATGGGAACTGGATTTGCTTTTACTAGCAAATTTTCCTTCCTGTGTTTTACACATTTTTCAGGTTTTCCTAGACCAAGTGCACATTTCCAGCTAATTCATGCTAACTGAAAATTATGTTTTCATAAAATGAGACATCCCTATCTTAAACATCTCTCTGAAATGCAATTCTCAGCTCTGGAAATACTACTTACATTTTGACTACAGTCTTTAAAATCCAGAGCATCTGAGCCTAAATTCCATTTTAAGTGTCCTATGAAATCTGTTACATTAAAAWTCTCAAGCCATTGTCTTATTTTTAAAAGGTAATATTAAATATATTAATATATTCCCTTATGCGMCTTTTTCCTAGGGTATAAAATGATCATTCCCCTTAAATAGTAACAGAGTGCCCTGCAATGCTGAGCACTGGTGGAATGGCTCTACAGTAAAGTTAAGCTTCAAATTTTAATCTCTCTCTGAGCCACATCCTGTTTTCAGTTAACTGATCTCATATGGGGGAAATTTACCACAGGAAATCTATCTAGTTTGGAAAGTACCAAAACCTTATCTTTAGTTTCTTTGTGTAATTCAGCACCTTTGAAGACAGAGATGTAATAGAATCACAGAAACTTTCAAGAAGTCTCAAAGCAAGCGAAAAGGAGCACAGGGAGGAGGTAGAGCTGCCCCTTCATCCCCAAACCTGTGGTGTAACACTGATCATTCTAAAATTAGCATCCTACGCCTCTTTATATCCCCAAAACTTAAAAAACCACATCCAATAATCCTTTAAAATCTCTTTCAGAAACTAACTCACATCCTGGCAGAAGCTAAGTAAGGGCCAAGTAAACTTGTGATGAATTTTAACAACCCAAACGGGAGCAAATGGTTCAGGCCAAGGACTAACTGGGGCTGTATCACACTTTCCTCACAGACTTTTAACTTAATACCCAGCCCTGATGACTCTGAACTACAGATCTACATCAGATCAGCATCTACAAATGTGTTTACAGCACAGAGAGGAGGGAACTGGAAATGAAGAGTCTGTCATGTCTGCCTGTRCACACACAACTCAAGAAGGTGTCAGACTTCAGGCAAACACTGATGTACAATCACCTCCCCATCAGCTTTCACACACAGGTACCTGCAGGTGATCGCTGTTCTCAGTGCAGCCAGTGAAGCACCTCTGCTTTTCATTTTTAATTCTGAGCAGGGACTCGCCCCCAGGGATATTCCCCACAAGGAAGAGTGAACAGATTTGCATCTGCACCTCTTTTTCTGACTGAATCCTCGGTCAGAACCTAGTTAGGCTGGCGGCAAAGTGAGCTTTGTCAGGGGTAAAGAGGACCTTCTGCTGATTCTGAAACTTCTCTTTGTAAAATCTTTACTGCACTCTAAGAAGGATTTGCAGACATTACTGAACTCCTTGTGTGACCCTGCTGTGGTACCTGCGTTGGAGGCTGAGGCACAGCGGGGCTTTCCCGGCGAGGTTTCCCGGAGGCTCCAGAGGGTGTCAGGGCTCCCGTCCCGTATTTGGGGCAGGGGCTGCCCCGAGCACAGCGCGGCGTGCAGGGGAACCTGGCGCCGTGCCCGGCTCGGGGCAGGCAGGACTTTCTGCCTGGGTCCCTGGGTCACCATGTCAGACACGGCATCACGCCGCTTTCAGGAAGCAGCTACCAGATTCTCCCTTTCAGCCGTCCCGGGGGAATTTGCTCCGCGGGGCCTTTCCTTCGCCAACTCCCCGCGCCCGCGGCCCGGGACAGCGCCGCTCCCCCGAGCAGGGGAAGCTCCGCTCCTGCCGGCCCCGGGGCGCGGTTCGGGCTCCCCGCTCCTCCCGGCCGGAGCGAGGCAGCATCGCCGAAATCCGGCGGAGCCGCCCGGCCGCAGCGCCGGTGCCCGCGGTGAGCGCCCGCCCGCGGCCGCCGGGCTCAGGTACGGGAGAGGCGGGGATGCAGGGAGGGATGCAGGGGAGCGGGAGGGACGCAGGGAGGGAGGGAGGGATGGATGGATGGAGGGGAGCGGGCCCCGCCGCGGCCACTCGCTGCTCGGAACCGCCCGCGGCCCCCGGACACACGGGCCCCGTCCCCGAACCGCGCCCCGGGAGCACCCGGAGGGCAGCGGGGGCTGCCCGGGGGTCCCGGCCGCTCTCCGCCCCGCTGAGCCGGGATGGGGGCGGAGAGACCCCCGAGGCGGGGCGGCCGGAGCGCTCCGCGGTCGGGGCGCGGTTGCGGGCGGTGCCGGTGTGAACGGGAACCGCGGGCCGGGCCGGCGCGGCCGGGGGCGGTGGGCGGCTCGTCTGCCCCGTCCTCCCCGGCACCCACCCACACCTCCGGTCCGRTTCCGTTACGTGTGTGTTGCCGGGTTTAATGTGAGGCTCTGGCAGGTTGGGCAGCCCCTGCGGTCATTGCCGAGCTCCCCGTCAAATGCCCGCGGAGGCCACGGGAATTGGCTAAGCCAGGCCGCGGAAAACGCTGATTGTTCCCAGAGCAGAGCCTTAACCCCAGGGTGTGCTCTGCCCACCTCACGGAGGTCGCAGCACCAGCCTGGCCTGCCCACGGCAGCCTTGATTCATTTATTTTCAGATTTCTTAGTCAGTGTGACTGTCGGTAATACTGRGAAAGATTAAGGTGTCTCAGTACTGTTACGGAAAAAAAGTAGCTTTATAAAGGCATTATTATGATAAAAATGCACCAGGTCCCTGTGTAAAAACCTGCCTTGAATTTTCCAAGAGATGCCAGAATCAGTTTAGGCTGCATTTCCAGAAATGTCCCACTGCACTGCCCTTGTTAACCAAACCAGACTTGCATGACACCTTGTCACGTGTGGCTCTAGGTGTGCCTGGTAAGAGCACAAGCAATAAGTGTTTGTGGACTTGGGATTTCCTTTGTCGTTTCACCACCGATTTTATGACTTCAGGAAAGTCACTGTCAACACACCAGCTGCTCAGTRTCTATGAAGTGAAATTTGGCTGCTGAGGATTGAGTGTGGTTGGGGATTTACTCTGCAGAAATGATTCTGTGTCATGGGGACTGATGGGACTGTGGCTCATCTTTCTAGAAGCTAGAGACTCTGGAAAGAAAACCCCCAACCCCTTATTTTAAGACATTGTCCATTTTCAGGTTGTGTTTGAGGGAAATTTTCAAGGTGTACAGTAATTTCCTGCTGGTACAAACCCCACTGTGACATTTGGTAACGCCTGTCACTGCAGACCCAGCTAAACACAGCGCTGCTGCTGCTCAGGCTCGGAGCTGCTCGAGGACTTTGATACATCCTCTCACTTCAAAGTGAGTGTGTGTCGTGTTTGAGCCCCCGGGTTTGTCCTTGTCTCTGACAGTGCTCGCTCCAGATGGCTGAGAACACCCCCAGGAGCCTGCAGGACACCCCTGGCTCTTCTCCCGACGAAAACGAATTTCCTTTCGGATACCCCACCAACATTTGTGAGGACGTGCCTGGCCAGAAGTACCTGTGCAGCAACTGCAACAACATCCTGAAGAAAGCCCTGCAGACGCTGTGTGGGCACAGGTACTGCTCCGCCTGCCTCACCTGGATCGTGCGGTACGTCCTGGGTCATCCCTTGGCCAGGGCTCACTTCCAGGGCCAAGCCCGTGCCTGCAGCGTTCCCAAGAGCTGCATCATGTCACTGAGCTCAGGGACAAGTGTGTGGCTGCCTGGCTCACTGTCATTTACCGTCTGGAAGGACTTTCCATGGTGGACTGCAGGATACTCTGTGTCTTTCTTCTTTCCGCCATGGAAGTCTGCGGGCTGGATTACGGGGCCTAACASATGCCAGTTTTTCTATCTACGACTTAATAATTCTGATTTAACCTCGAAGAACTGGTACAAGGTGGACTTAATCCTTCCATGGAACATTGCAGTCCTTTGATAAGGAATGTTAYAGGATTTTAGTAAACATAATGTCTTATATATCTGTATCTGTCGGGGTAAAATGGGCATTTTCTGTGTTTTAAAACACTTTAGTTTTCACAGTATCTTTCCTATATGATGTTTTTGCATAATTCATRAGATAACTATTTTTCCATCTTTATTCTTGTTTATGATCCAGGCTGCCCTTATTTTACTGAAATGCAGATAAGATTTATGGGTCTAGTTCTGGTCTTGAAGAACAGAAGAGCAAAGCTTTTTCGACATWAGTGTGTTCAAGAATTGGCCCTTTAATGAACAAGACTTTGGATTCTGAGTGGAAATTACAATTTCCATKGTTTTATTTGTGTCAGTCCCTATACAAAGATCTCCTAAACTACAGATTGTTATTTAATTCTTCTTTCTTTTTGCCAGAAACAATAAAAATGCAATTTGCCAGAAATGTAAAGAGGAAGATCCCAACACTTTAAGYGAGGAAAGCCTATTGGCAGAAGAAAGGGTAAGTTGTAGTTCACAGGTCATTAATTTATCATTAGCCATTCTCTGTAGTTATCGTTGGACTGGAGTTCAGAAGGGAATAATATAAAATGCAATAGCAGCTGATAGTTACCCATTTTAACTTAGGCTTTAATAACTTGGATTTCCCAGAGTTTTTGGTTTAAAACAGTCTAATGGCAGCCTCAGGACTTTCCAAATCCAGGTTCTGCAATGTAAAATCCCACACTCCTCCRTATGATTAACTTTTTATTGTCTCAAAGTAACCGGTGCTTTCCTACTTGTAATAATATGTCTTAACTGTTACTTATTATCCTTAGGAAGTATCTTAATGGATTTTCCAACCTCAAGGTTTCTTGTACCCTTCAAACATGAAGCKGAACATAATAATTGATACAAACTATGCACTGGCAAAAGTTTCATYTGTAATTTAATGGTGCAGATCTCTTCTTGTGTGATTTTCCAGGCAAATTGCAGTGCTATTCTATATCCCAAATACAAACGGGGCCACCTTGTCTTTTTCCCTCCTCTCTGATTACATGCAGACATATCAAAAGACACACAATTTGTCTAAATTTTTTAGGGCAAAATGAAAACAAATAGGCAGCTGACAATGGTGTAAAAGACAAAGTTCAGGAAGTGGCTGCAGCAAAACAGTGGATCTGCTGTTAATGCTCAACTTGGTAATATCCCAGAAAAAGTCCTCAATTCTGCAATGAAATTCCCAATAACAGAATTTCATGTGTCATCTGACCACAAATAGGTGCAGCTGAACCCTTATGAACTTATTCTGCGTTGACTGTCAGTTTGGGATTTCTCTGCTGTGGGATTCTCCCTGACTCTGCTGGGAATTTCTGGAAAATCTGTGGGTGGGTGGTTGTAAACAGACCCCACTCTGGTCTGCTTGGCAGATTCTTTTGCCTGCTGGGTGTCCAGATGAAGTCAGGCACCAGGAAGGGAGGAGGATCTGCCTGTACAGATCATTCCCAACAAATGCTGTGTAGATTTCACTTTATTGAAATGTGGGCATCGTTTATAAATACTTTCCTCCCTCTATTTGTAAAGCTTCCCCCTCCCAGTCCTTGCTGTGTGTGGTTCCATGGGAAATCTGCATTTCTCTGCACTGTAGTTACCTCCAGAGTATCCAAAAACACACTTTTAAACGTGGCAGGGCTTGTTCTTGTGTCAGGGTACCTATTTTAATAGTGCAAGATGWAATATTAAAGTGTGCAGTAATTCGTAATTTACATAACAATTGTACAATTCCTCGTGTTTAACGTAATACAAAAGTCTTCATAGGGCAGAAAACAAACCCCACTCGCATCTGGTTCATATTTTTTTAGCACACAGTGTCTGCTAAATGGAAACAGCCCCGATCTGAGCAGTGCGCTCAGTGCAGAACACTCCCAAGTCCTCTCTGCAGCACGTTTAGGAGCTGTTAATGACCTCGATAATGAAATGCATTCATTAAGGGACCCCACAGTCAGGGTCCTGTCAGCACATTCATTGCATGTGAAATATTTCAGGCTTCTGTGAAAAGAAATGTAAAATGAGAGCTGTAGTTGGCTGGGTATATTTTCAGTAAATTAATATCACGTCAGATAGACTATTTTTGAATGCTAAGAGAGAAGTGATTTCATAATTCTTTGGGCTTCTACTACACTAAGATTAACTTGCTAAGTTACAGAGTCTTATGCAGTACAGTACATTTTTTAAAAACTAAAGGATTTATCAAGATGTGAATTTCTGTCACCCTGTTCCTGTTCCAAGGATGCATGCTGGAGTACTTTCTCACCAGTGTTTTTTTCTTTACTGCGTTTTCTTTCCAGGCTTTTGGTGATGCTGCCATTAATAAAGAGATTTCTGAGCTCAGAGTCCACTGTGTGACCCTTGGATGCAGCTGGTCTGGTATCATGAAAGATTTTGAAGTATGTTTAAAGAGAGTTTATTCAGATTAATATGCAGTCTTACTGGAATGGGGACAGAGAGACAGTGAAACCAGGTCCTCAGCAAACACAAATTAATGCAATGTGATTGGAATCAGTGTCAGTATTGTGATTTATCCCAATAGAGTATCTAAAATCATGCCATTAATCTATGGAAGGTTCCCTGCCCGTGGCACTGGATGATCTGTAAGGTCCCTTCCAACCCAAATCATTCTATGATTAACTTTAGTAGGGCTTTGACCAAATCCAGAACATCCTGAATGGCTGTGAAATTCACGTTGCACAAATTTGCATCAACTTGGGTTTTTTTTCCCAGTGGGTTTACTTATTTTAATTMTTAAAATGCAAGGATGCTACAAGCAGGTTGTGACAGACCAGAATACTTCAATCTCCAGGACAGTGTTCTGGGCATTACTCTTAGTGTATTTTTATAGGAGAAATAATTCCCTCCTGTGTCAATGTCTTGATTGCATTCATCCTTCTTTTCAGACTGATCTGAAATGCTCCAGGTAAAATGTTTAGATGGGCATTATTTGTGAATCTCCCATGCAAATTAGAGTAATGAATACAAGGGAGAAAGCTGGGGCCAGGATCATGTTATTTTTAAACAAAAGCCCTARGAGAGACTGTTTAAGGGAGACCTCATGCTTGAATTTACCAAAAGTTGTTTGGTTTTGGTTTTGTGGGTTTTTTTAAGTTAAGGATGAACAAAAAAAGCCCCGGTAAAGTTGGTGAATTTTTCACAGTAATCTCAGTAACTTCGTGCAGTGGGACTTTACCTAAGCTTAGAAGAAATGCAGATCAGGGCTCTGGGCTGCCAGARCAGAGGCTATTTATAGATAAATGTGAATCAGCACTTTACATGTTGCTTTATAACTTTTTACTTCCAGGAGCATCAGAGCTTGTGTGAATATGCTTTGATCCCTTGCCACACTGGTTGTGGGCACGTGGTGATGAGGAGGAAACTGGCAGATCATTTGGAAAATGGATGTGTCAATAATGTGACAGTGTGTCAGCAGTGTCACTGTAGCTTGGCCAGCTCTGAATACCAGGTAAGAACATTTCTCTCTCAAATAAAGGCTTTATATTAATGGTTCAAGTAATCTATGATGCCATTTTTCCGTCCTGATTTCATTGCACTGGGAGAATATTTWGTTTTCCTTAGTTTGATCGTTTTTCCACACATGTGTTGGAGGGAAAAATGGATGTGATAATCTGCTGGTGATGTGACAAAGTACCCATGTGCTCCCCCAGGGCTTGGGCAGCCCAGGTTTTAGCTCCTGGCTCAAAACGTGTGTCCCAGTATGAGGTAAGGGAGAACCAGAAAAACACAGATAGGGCCAGGGAAGGAATCTTGAAAATGGCTGGAATTTATTAGAACTAAAACCACCCACAAATGTGTAAGGCAGGATTCTGTCAGATATTTTTTCTATTAGATCTGATCAGGTATAAATCTCCAGATTATCAGCAGTGTCCATAGACCAGGAAGATCATACTCTGAATCTGCCACAAATTTCTCAGCGACTACTTAAATATACTTACTTTGTAGTTTCTGATGTTATTTGCTCAAAACAATGAATATTGTTCCCTCCAAATGATTCAAAGAGAATAATTGCCAGCCTTGGAGTTGGGCACGGTGATCCAAGACCCACACGACAGGAGGACTGTGAAWATTTCCAAGATGTAAACAGTAGCAGGTAGCTTTGCATGTCCAAAGTGTCACAAATTGATGCCTTTCCAAATGCTGAGAGATTTATAAGGGGTCAAGGCTCCCTCAGAGGCAAGAATCAGGTGCTCTGCTAAAAGCTGCTTCTGGGGAAGCTTTTGCTTGTGTTCTGCATACCTTTCCTGACTCACAGAGCGAGAAGAATCTAGACCAAAGCACATCTTCCCAGTGCTAAGTCCAGTGTTTCCCAGAAACTGTAAATACCAGAAGATGGCAACACTAAATCCCTCTCAGCCTTCCGTGAGTGCAGGCTCGGGCTGGAKGGGGAAACCTGAGCTCGGTGTGTTCCCTGAGCACCTTCCTCTCCTCAGGGGTCTCTGGCACCGCAGCTCCAGTGGCCTCAGAACTGTTTTCCTCCCACTTAGCTACCACCTAATTCATATTTTGGTTGGGAAACCTTGGCAACCAAGCAGGGGGTTGGCCTTGAGGTGTTGCTCGTTCTCTGCCTCCTTTAGTATTTGTAGGATTCTGGTTACATATTCTGCTTTATTAAATTTGCACCGACTTAAGAATTTTGATTATTTGTGTGTATTCCATGTGTCCACAACCCTCTGGGATCAAATACTAGGTTTTGGGCTCTGCTTTCAGTCTCTTCATTTCATTCATTCCGTTATAGGCCTTGTGATTTTTACATTTCTCAATTTTTAAAGAAATTTCTCTCCAGTCCATCTCCCCCTCAAGGAATTGGTGATCTGAAGGAGTAAAAGAGCAGAAATGAATAAAATAAAGGCATATTTTGTTCAATGGCAAGATAGTGTTAAAAAATGAGTTAGAGAGTGAGAAAAACCCGTGGCTGCATTTCTGAGAATCGAAAGGGAAACCTCAGAACTGGTATGCAAAGGAGTTTATAAAGATTAAAGCCACCCCCTCTGAAGAGTGTGAATGGAAAGCTGACAGTTGCTGTGTTAAATACAGATATTACAGATGCAGGAACCAATGGCAGGGGGATCACTTTACCCTTCTTGAAGCCAGAAATGGCAGGAAGCCTCCTGTAAGTGGTGATGCATTTTGCATTAGCACATCATGATGGAAAATTTGGATTGCAGCCTCCAAAATGTTCATAAGCAGGATGCAAGAAGGGTCTGCACATTGAGCAAACTATGTGGAGTCAATGCAAGAAGAGTTTATATTTGAATTATRTTTGAATTTGAATTTATATTGGAGTTTCCTGTTCTGTAACCTGTTTATATTCATATATATATGTATGTATATATTTGAATTTCCTGTTCTGGTCATTGTTGCTTCCTGTTCTGTGACCCACCTGCTTGTCATTGCATATGTGTGTGTGTGCATATATTTGTGTGTACAAATATGTGTGTGTGGCACAGAACTATGGTTTGAACCTGGCAACACTTGCACATTGCCAATCTTGTTTCAATATCCCAGGGTGACCTTGCGGGTCAATAATTAAATAATGTACTGAATTCTTCCCTTCTTCTTTTAATGGCAGGAACATTCATGYGAAGGCAGTTTATGTAAGGAACAAAAACCTGTGCAAATAGAAACAGCATCACAGGAAAAGGTGGGTAAAAAATGAGTGAGTGCAATGCAGCTTTAYTTCAATTAATAAAATTATCACTTGTTCATTTCGATTGAATGAACACCTGAGAACATCTTCAGGTCCAGCAGTCATATCTGGGTGCTCTTCACATCCTAGCAAAGCTCTGCTGACTACTTTCTTTTCCCTGCTCCCACAAGTACCTTCATTAGATTATCTTCTCAATTAATCTTGTAAAATGGCCAAATATTTGTTTCCTCTCATATATTCAGGGAGAGCCACATGAGCAGAAGAGGAGTGTGCTGTATAGCAGTGTATTTAAAGCATCTTATTTATGAGAAGTTGTTACTGAGTGATCCCTGTGGTTTGTTAAATTATGTTCTGTCATTTTGGGGTCTGTTAGATGGACACTTCACTGCCAGGCTSTGTGCAAGAAACTTGCAATCAACCACACTCTTAATTGATTTACCATCGATTTTCAAAGCTGGTTGGACACTGGAAGCTGTGGAAATGCCTTGACTTGAAGTAATCTGATTTATAGCTGCTGGGTTTGTGGTCTAGGTGTTTGTAGGGAAATAAAATAATTCCTTTCAATTGGTATTTGATTATTTTCTCTTCATTTTTTATCAACAGAGCCATTCTACATCTTCAACCAACAAGGATGGGTGTCGTTTTTCTGAAGTTGGCTGTTCATTTAGGGTGAGTGAAACAGGTCCCTTCAGGAAGGTCCCAAATATTCCACTCTGRTTTGGACAATCCCTTCAGGGTAGTGTCTCTTAAAACAGAAGCAGCACTCCTGATGCCAGATGGTGGAGCTGCACCTGCACCTTGCAGTGTTTCCATCTCTGCCTCTCCCAGGAGCTGAAGGATTGCTGGGCTTGGCCCCAGGGCAGTTGTGGTGCTTACACAGAGTGTATTGACTGTCGTGTCCTTCCAGGGGAGCAACGAGAAGATAAAGGAGCACGAAAAATCTGCAGTGGGGGCCCACATGCTGCTCCTGCTGCAGCACATGAGGCAGCTGAAGGGAACCTTGTGCTCTGCTGCCAGAGCTGCACGTGGCTTCACCCCACAGGCAGAGCTGAACTGGAACRGTGCAGGAAAAAGCATCTCTGACCTGCAGATCCCAGCAGGGCTGGAAATCAGCGGGGATTCAGAAGTGGACTGTTTTCCTGGATCTTCTGTTCCTGAAGATGAGTCTGTTCTGCAACAACTCGTAAGGGAGAAAGTGATTTCTGAGCTAGAAAATAAGCTGCACGTGTTCGAGAAYATTGTGGCAGTGCTCAATAAGGAGGTGGAGAGCTCTAATTTGGAAATCCTGGCCTTCCGGAGGCAGAGCGAACTGGATCAGAATATAATACGAGGCCTTGAACTGAAGGTAAAGAGTTACAGCAAGGATTGTCTGTGTGCTTGTTCTGCAGATAACAAATATTGACACATGTCAGCGAGAGGTGGGGTAGGGATCAGGACGGGGAGTTGGAGCTGTGAAGTGCTAAGTCCTGGGCACATCTTCAGGTTCCTTTGTTGCCTTGATACATTTTCAAGTGGGGATCTCTAATATTTGTTCTCTAAATCCATGTTTAGATACTGAGATATTCCTGTGAATTTTGAATGTTCAGAGTTTGCCATGATCAGGCTGTGAGCAAGCGAGAGAGCTGTTTCATTGCCTGATCCTCTTACAGCAGCATTTTGCCTCGAGGCCCAAACAACCGTCTCTATCYGGTTGTTTTGACACGTAGCTGTCACTTAAAAAGAAATCAGAGGAGAACTTCCAGAACAGAAGGGCTCCAGGAGGATTCAGCTACTCCTGCAGCAYGGCCTGGGGAGGGGGGGCTGACTGAGAGCTGACTTTCTTTCCTAGATTGCAGAGCTGCACCGGTGCCTGACGCAGAAGGACGCGGGCCTGAGCAGCCTGCACAAGAGCCTGCTGTTCTCTGAGCAGGCCTCCTACGATGGGATCTTCCTCTGGAAAATAACAGACGTTGGCAGGAAGCTCCAGGACTCTGTGACTGGCAGAACAGTCGGTTTGTATTCACCAGGTAAGGCACGAGATGGAGATGTGTGTGCATGTTCACAAACTCCAATCCTTTAGGACTTCCCTCCTTTCTCTAGAACTCTGCTTCTTTCTGCTCGTGTCAGCAGGAGGACCTTTAAAACAGCTCCTTAAAGCAAGGTGCTGTTTATGCAGAGACCTGTAATCCAGGGCAGCAGGATGTCCTGGAGTTATGCTCTAGTCTGGGCTCTCATTCTGCACTTTGCCCTCCACCACAGCCACTTGCAGTGACATTTGCTGGATCCATCCCTCCTAACAGCTCGGTGCCTGCTGGCACCACATGGCTCCAGCTGCAGCTCTTTCCCATGAGGGAAGTAATTGGATTAGGTAAAATACGCTTGTGTAGCTAATAACAGGTAATTTTCACCGAGGTTTGAGGCACTAAAAGGATTCCAACCACTGGATTTTCATTGTTTGTAATCTCCAGGGGGAACTGATTTGTCTGCTCTCCTCTCTGTGAGAGCAAACCACGTCACACGTTACCTTTTCCCATATGCCAGAACACTCATTATGTCTTTTTTTTTCCACTAAGGAGGCTTTACTAACTAAAAGTTCTGATTTTCAGCTTTCTACACTGCAAAATATGGCTACAAGGTGTGTCTGAGGGTGTACCTGAACGGGGATGGCACAGGGAAAGGAACCCACATGTCCCTGTTCTTTGTTGTCATGAAAGGAGACTACGACGCTTTGCTCCCGTGGCCTTTCAGACACAAGGTAAGAAGGGAAACCTTTCCATACCTGATCCCAGCCAAACCTGCTGCTTCCCCCAGCCAACACAAGGTGACTTTTTCTCTGGAGTTCAGTGGCAGTCGGAGTGTTTTCCCACATTCCTTTCCCAAAGTGAGGAGCCATCCTGTAATCTTGGGTAATAATTTGTCTCTGACTGGAGTCCCTTACAGGGAAAGCTGCTCCTGCTGATATTCCACACTTTGCCAGGTAGGATTTTCAGACACCAGAACACGGTGTTTGGAATATTCCAACCTGTGTCCACCTGGACTGAAGCCAGAGACACATTTTCTCCTGGCTCTTGCTAAACATAGATAATATCAATTTATGAGGGAATTATGAATTTCTGCCTGAAGGCGTCAGAAGGGTGAGGTGAGAGTTCCACTTAAAAAGGTGCCACAGACATCTGATGTAATCCTGGTCTTATTTTTTCTCCTAAGTGTGATATGATAATGGCAACAATGGTTAGAAAAGCAGTGAAACCACSCTAGGGGCTGATCTTTGCTCTGGCACTTGCCTTTGTGGGGTAATAATTCCATAAGCCTTGCCTATAAATAGCTTTACTACCAGTTAGCAGCCAAAAAAATAGAAATCAAAGTTCCCAGTCCTCACTGTATTAAAATACTATTACATACATTTCATATCTCAAGCTAAAGAACAGTGAGTTAATAAAAGGGGTAATGAGATGGGGAGATTCTATACTGATACTTAGGTTGTGTCTTTTACGTATTTGTGCATGGGCAACTGAGCTGTTTCCTCTGATTCCAAACCACAATAACAGAATAAATGTAATGACTGCAACCAAACCCGGGGGTTGTTTAAGTTGTCAGGAGAGGGAGGAAAAAAGTCTTTGGACCATGCAGTTCTCTACCAAGACATAATTCCGTACTTGAKTTAATTTAATTTTGTTTTACGGGTAGCAAAGTTTTAAATACTTCATCTGGGAGTTCACACGAACTGACCTTGCAGGTTGGAAACATTTGCTACAGTTTGTCTTTAATTACCAATGGAGCATCCAGCAGCTTTTGCAGCACTTCTGTCCCTGCTTGGTTTATTTTCCACTCCAGTGACTCCTCATTGCCACATTCTGTTTTCCAGGTGACATTTATGTTGCTTGACCAAAATAACAGGGAACACGTAATTGATGCCTTTCGCCCGGACTTGACTTCTGCGTCATTCCAGAGGCCAGTGAACGACATGAACGTGGCCAGTGGCTGCCCCATGTTCCTCCCCTTGTCCAAATTACAGTCCCCCAAACACGCCTATGTGAAAGAGGACACGCTTTTCCTTAAATGCATCATAGAAACAAATTAGCCCATCTGGAAATACAGGTGAGGTCTGGGAGRTCACCCGCTGGGTGTTAATAGCTCACGAGACGAACCCTGTCAGTTTGAGATCTTGCGTTAGTTTGTGTGGCACAYGAASTCCACAGAGCCCGAGCCTGCACCCCCTGAATCCACGCACATCACCTGGAGATCCCCCTGTGCAGCAGCTGCTGGAATGTGATAATTTCACCAAACCAGGCGATTCTCATGGTTTAGGTGTCGGTTACAGCCACCCCGCCCCGCAGAGGGACTTGTGGAAAAGGGGCTGTTCCTCCTCACACCCGGCCCGGCTGTGGGTGTGGTTCTGCCGGGGTGCCTGGCAGGGAATGTGGCTGAATTCCCTTCCCTTGGATGGACAGCTTTGTGGGGTGCCAGGGTGAAGTGGAGCTTTCCCGTCCTCTGGCAGCACCGCGGCGTGTGCAGCTCCCTTTCCCGGGAGGCAGGGAGCGAGCTCCTGTCAGACCTCGCTGGCTGGCAGCCCCGGGGGGGGATTTTGGCTGCTCCCCGGCAGGAACAAGGACAGATTCCTTCCCCTGAGGCCCGGATCGGGTGTCTCTGCCTGTGCTTCCCGATGACCTTGGAAGCCTTGAGCTGTGGCTTCAATCCCTTACCCTGGGGGATTTATTTCTTGCTATTTATTTTAGACTTCTATTTATGTGTTCTGTAAGGAGATGTGGTATTGCATCAGCAGACGGGGAGCAGATTACACTGGGCCTTGGGGAATTACCTCTTGGATTTCCAAAGGAGCCGTTGGACATTCCCATTGCAGATATGGAGCTCTGGGAAGACCAGAGCTCTGGTCCAGGAKGGGTAAGGACCCCTTAGTGGCTTTGGTTTAGTGTCCAGTCACTTCCTGAACCTTCAAGGCAGGTGGCTTACTAGAAATTATTGATTTTTTTTATTGCTGAATTCTTTTTGTGTGCTCTGATGTTTAAGTTTTTTCACACTCTGAAATAGAAGTAATTGCTAGAAATGGTTTTGTCATTTTTGGTTTTTCTAATAGAGGTAGGGAATTAATAGTTTTTTAATGAGCGAGACAAGCTTGGGACTGTCTGGATGTGTGCAAAATCTCTCACTTCTGTCTTGACAACAGCCTTTGAAATAATTAGTTGGGATAAAGCATCGAATTTCAAAAACACCTGCCCCATAAACAAATATCTATCAAAGCTTGTTTGGGAAGGAACTGGATATTCTTTGCCATCACATCTGTGTGTTTTTTCCTGTATTCCATGTTTCAGATGTTCTTTCAGGGACAGAAAGTTATTTTTCCAGCAATTGCCAGCCCCTGTCAGCACACTGGAGTAATTTACCTAAATATATTACACTTTTCATGGCTTTATCGCTTTGACAAGTGCTGTATTTATTACAATAATTCATATTTTCTTACAATTTTATTTATTTCTTAAATAAAGCTCACTAACTTGAGAAAAGTTTGGGTGTTATTTTTACTGTAAAATAGGGAATTGAGCAACTTGGAGATGTGAGGGTTTATTATAGAAAGGAAAGGAAGATCTCTTTGGAGCTGTGCTCAGGACCTGCAGAAACGCCCAGAACATCTCTGTGTCTGTAAGGGCTCTRCTCCCTTCCAACCTGCCCAGCTGGGAGAGCACTTACAGGCTCTTCAACAGAGCACACAAAGAGAGCTCAGTTAAAAAAAAAAAGACGGATATGGATCAAATCCATGCTAAATAAACAAACAGACACGAAACCCGGTGCCTGATGCTCCTCCTTTCAAAGGCACAGCTGGCACGAAGCAGCCAAATATCGGATTGACCTGCTCTGGTTGCAATGACAGCCACCCCTCGGGCCCAGTGTGCCTTTCCGAGTGGATCTCCATCCTTGGAAAGGGCTCCGAGGAGCTGGACCTGCCCCTGCGAGGCAGCGCCGGAGCCGGAGCATTACCGCGTCCGTGTGGAATGCACGGAGCCGCTTTCCAAGCGCGGGGCTCCGCTCCCGGCCCTGGTGTTCCTGGAACAGGCTCCTGATTTTCAYCTCCAAGACCTTCAGCCGCAAAACCGTCTTGATAAGGAAGTGGCTGACACTTAAAGGAGCTGAAATCAGAGCTATATCAGGAGTTCTCTAATCCGGCAAATCGCTTCTGTTGCGGGAAGGAGCAGACAGTGATTTTTTTTTTTTTTTCCTCTGGATCAAATCAAACGATGCAGAAAAATCAAGGAGAATTTTAGTGACTTAAATCAGCACCATTTGYTCCGTGTTTAATGGGCAGGTTGGCAAAGAGTCAGAGTGCTCCTGCAGCTACGATGGTCTGAGATAATCAAGGATGAGGTTTGGAGGGAATTTTTTTTTTTTTTTGACTAATACAGCTGAAAAAAAAAAAACAGGCAAATTTTAGGCTTATAACTCTTGTTYGGGACAGAAAAAGAACTAAAACCTTGCACACAGTGGCTTAAACTGGTTCTATTGGTCAGTCAGGTGGTTTCAGCRGAGAGGCGGTTGAGACCCTCGGAGCAGAGGGAAGAGCGGGAAGAGAGGGGGAATTAGGACTTGTGGTAGCTACTTCTATTGTCATGGATGTATCCTATTGGAGTAGCTGCACCTCCAGCTGGAAGTGGCACTTGTGGGCTGTGCTGGGTCGCCCAGCCATGGGAGGCTCCGGAGCCAGCGTGAGCTGTTCCTGCAGATCCGATCTGCACGTCAGGCCTGGAGCTCACAGGAGGCTCCGTGTTTGGGTTTCCATTCAATATTCCTCGGCTTCGGTCTCCAAGGCTACACGCCAACATCCAACCCCTCCTCCCACTCCTGTTTTCAAAGAAAGAAAAACACTGTGAAAAGAGGCTGCAACGATTTCTGGGCAGTTTTCAAAGCAGAGAGGCAGCGCTGGGAGCTGCTCTCCCTGCACTCCCCAGGCTCTGATCCAGCCAGGGCCATGACTTTCCGGGTGCTCCATCCTCATGCAAGCGGGAAAGCACCTCCCCACCTCTGCTGGTGCAGGGTATGGGGGAACAATGAAAAGTTTTCAAGGAAAAAAAGGAAATTTTGGAGTAGTTAACTACATGGAGCTTCATTCAAATCCTTTTGCAAAAGCTGGTTTTGTTTGGGAACTCCATTGTAGGGAAGGAGCCCAGAGTCCTGCCCTGGAGCCTGTGCTGGCCCCACTCCCTGGCTGAGGAAGGTGTAGGATTGCTGCCCTCAGCTTTGCACCGGTTTTGGGGCTCTCATTGATTTCTGTTCCCTTGCTTATGAAATAATCTGCTTTTAATGACTGAATTTAAACAGACCCTCATATTCCTATACTCCTGCCCTATTCCAGCAGGGAGAGCAGGTCAGCCTTGGATGCAAAAGCAGTGTCTGACCGCTCCAGGAGCTGTCACAGCCCCGCTCCAGGACCTTCTGGGGCCATAGTCTCACAGTGCCAAAGAAATGGGATCTCCAGTGGCTCCCCCAACTTGCAAGGGTGTGCGGGAAAAGCCAGGTGTGTGTGCAGAGGAGGAAGAGGAAGAGGAGAAGGAAAAGGAGGAGGAGGGAAGAAGATAAGGAGGAAGAGGAAGAGAAGGAAGAGGGTAGCACCCTGTAGCTCACTGCAGTGGGATCCGAGGCCAGGCTCGGTGGATGCTGTGGCAGGAGCACCTACAAAGAAACAGAAATTAAATGTGATTATGTGGCTTCATGCCTGTTAGGAGACAGAGGATACATCTCAAATTCTTTTTTTTTTTTTCATTTTTGTTTGGGACTTTAGTCCCAGGGCAATGTTACCGTGCTCTTTCCACTGGCAGACGCTGGCTTTGGGGTGCCCTCTCCCTGTGGAGGGTTTCAGTCAGGTTCTCCCTGCTTACAGCCCCGGTGAACTCATCCACTGTTTGATTTCCGTGTCACACCATCCGCATTCCTGTGGCAAACAACCAACACGCTGCAAACATCAACCACAGTGGCTGGGGAGGAGGGTGGTGCTCCCCCAGCCCCCACGGGGACAGGCTGGGACAGGAACGCTGCCYTGGGAGCGGAGGAATCCACGGGATTTCAGGCAAACCCAGCAGCCCCAACGCACGGAGCGTGGAGMGGGATTTTTTCCGAGGGGAGAGCTGTGGTGCAGGGGTTATTTTAATCCTGAGGTGACTCACGCTATCCCGGCGTGACTCACGTGGAGCTGGGGCCCAGGGCTGGCTAGAGATGCGGCACAGCATGGCACGGCATGGCATGGAATGGCACAGTGTGGCACAGACTGGCACAGCATGGGATAACAGCACACAGGGCACATAGTGGCATGGCACACGCGGCACACTGTGGCACACTGTGGCACACATGGCACACATGGCACACTGTGGCACACATGGCACACATGGCACACTGTGGCACGGCGTGGCTTTCCTCACTCACAGCCCTGCACAGGGAGCAGCAGAGCGGCCGCGCCGGACCCACCGCTCAGGGATCCGCCTCTCCCGTCCCCTCCGCAGGTGCAGCATCACGAGGAGCACCGGGACACCGATGTTTTATGGGAAAGTTTGACTTTAAAAAGTGGTTCCTAAGCTGACACGGTGCCGGGCGTTGGAAAGGCGGCTCAGCCCGTGCCGTGCCGCTCATCCCTGGCGCCCGGGAGCTGCTCCCTTGCAGTTCAAGCTTTGTTGTGTGCTCCGAGCTCCAGCTCCCGGTGCTGCGGGAGCTCATCCATCACGGACAGGAAAAGCCGTACGGACGCCGCTCGCGCTTGGCCCGGGAATCAGCTCTCCTATGGCCCGAGCAGCCTGGAAAACATTGCTTTTTCAGGATCGCTTTCCAACAAACAGCAAATCTTTCAGATTTCTTCTTGGCACCGACCGAAGCATTTTTTCAGTGATTGATTTTCTCTGTTGAGATTCAGAGAAAGGCTGAAAGGCTGCTCCCGCTTCCAGGAATCCCGGCGAGCACAGGTCGTTCCCTCTCGGGACAAAGCCGCGCAGGCACTGCCCCCATCCCACTCCTCCCCGCATCCCACCCCTCCCAGCATCCCACCCCCTGCGCGCCCCCCATCCCGCAGGACCCGGGGAAGCCCTTTCCTGGCTGCAGCCACGGCTCGGAGAGGGACAAGCGGGGAGGTCCCGCGCGTGGCAGAGGGTGACGGTGCCTCTCCACGGGCGGTGGGTGCGTGGCCGACCCTGGGTGCCCCGTCCTGGCCCCGGGGGTGCCGCCTGCGCACTCCGGGGCACCGGGCAGGGCCGTGTCGAACCGTGCCGAACAGTGCCGAGCCGAGCCGAACCAAGGCGGGCCGGGACGTGCCCTGCCGGTCCGGTCCGGTCCGTGCCTATCGATGCCAGTCCACGCCGGTCCGATCGGTGCCGGTCGGTCGGTGCCAGTCCGATCCGGTCCGGTCCGTGCCGTTCGGTGCCACTCCGTGCGGTGCCGGTCGGTGCCAGTCCGGCCCGTGCCGCTCGGCCCGTGCGGTGCCGGTGGGTGCCGCGGGGATGCGCTGCGCTGCGGTGGGACCGGACCCGTGGGAGGCGGCGGGGGCGGCCCCGCTAATTGCATAACCGGGACGTCAATGCCGGCGGGAGCGCGGGGGAAGCGCGGGAAGATGGCGCCCCGCGCCCGGCCCCCGCCGCGCCCCGCGGCCCCCCGGCCCCGCGCCCCGAGCGCCCGCTGACCGCGCCGGGGGCACCGCGGTAAGGGCGGCACCGGGCAGCGCGCGCGGCACCGGGCGGGACGGGCGCGGGACGGGCGGGCGGGCGGGCGGACGGCGCCGCGGCCGCCTTTGAATGAGCCAATGGCGGCGGGGCCGCGGCCGCCGCTCGGGGCTGCCTCCGGCGACCCCCGGCAGGTGCCGCCGCGGCGAGGGGAACCCGGCCGGGCGCTCCCGCCGCCGCGCGGTCCCGCTGCCCGGCACGGGAGCGGCGCGGGCTCCCACACGTGTCCGCGGGACGGGGGGGGAGAGCGGCGGGAGCGCCGGGGGCGCGGAGCTGCGGGAGCCTCCRGGAGCGGAGGGAACCGCGGGGGTCTGCGGGAGCCGCGGGGCGCGGAGCGGAGCTGCCGCCKCGCTCGGACGCGCTCCCACGCGGGGACCCGGCGGGTGCCGCTGCCGGGACGTGTCGCGGCTCGTGCTGCGGCGCCGCTGCCCCGGGGAGCGCCGGGCTTTGCCGTGAGTGTGATCCCTCTGCCCGTCCCGGCCGCTCCCGGGGAGCGGGAGAGTCCTTATGGATAGCAGGGGCCGGGCAGAGGGGGTCGTGTCGCGATCCGCGGCGCCAGGACGCGCGTGCTGCCATGAGGCCACATGTGTGGCCGTGACGGGAGCGCACAGGGGAGAAAAGTCCCTTTCAAGTCCTTTCCGTGGTGTCCTTTGGGATCGCAGCTCTGCTGGGAGTGGTTTCTTTGCCTCCCGCACCCCAAACCTCGTGGCGGTGACATTTGGCCGCCTGCGTTCGCTCGCTGTGGGTGGTGCTGGCACATCCCCGATCCTGCAGCAGTCCCGCTGGTTTGGGAGCCCGCAAAACTGCGCGGAAATTGTGATTTAAAAATCACGGTAAATTTAAAGCTTTTATCCCTCACGTGCCTCTTCCCAAAACTGAGCCATGCGGACCGTGGCGTGTCCCAGTGCTGTGGGAGCCGGGGCTGTCGGGGGTTAATCCCTCTTGCTCACCAGTAGCAAAGACTTTGGCTGCTCCCTGGATTTCATGGAAAGGAACCGTCTCATCGGCACTTGTTTTGCAGCGTCCTGAGCCCCTGCTGGTGGGGCTGAACCACTTCCAGCCTCGGTCCTCGCAGGCAAACCCCTCAGGGATGCTGCGCTCGGCCGATGGGCGGCTTGCGCCGTGTCGAGAGGGCAGGTGACAGCGTGTGCGTCCCCTCCAGGTTCTGCTGATGGAGACCACCAAGCTGAACCCCCTGATCCGGGATGTGTACGCGGCCGCGGGCCGTGTCCAGCAGGCAGCGGCTGCGGGCGCGGCGCGGAGGGGCAGCGGCTGCCGGGAGCTCATGGTCAGGCTGACGGAGGGGCAGTACGTGCTGTGCCGCTGGACAGACGGGCTCTACTACCTCGGCAAGATCAAGAGGGTAACGTGGGCACCCACAGGGCAACGGGGGCACCCGAAGTGGTGCCAGCGGAGCCACTGCCATTCCCTGGGTCACTTCGTGGCTCAAGGGGTGCTGGCCTTGGCCGCAGTGTGTCTTTGGTCAGTGGGGCATTTGGGGTTGGTGTCCTGCCCTGGGGTGTCACACCCCAAACCTGATTTCCCGCAGCCCTGAGAGTCAAGATCAGTCACCAAGGAAAACAGGGAAGCGCTGGGAATGGGAACTGACACACAACAGTTCTTCCCGCTCTCTCCTCACAGGTGAGCGGCTCCAAGCAGAGCTGCCTCGTCACGTTTGAGGATAACTCCAAGTACTGGGTCCTCTGGAAGGATATCCAGCATGGTGAGTGTTGCCCCATCCTCCCTTCCCACTGCCATGCTGTGGGACCCTTCCCAGCACTGCGGGGGCGCGGCTGTGCCTCCTGCATCTCCGCCTCTGTCACCCCTTCCCGCAGCCGGTGTCCCCGGGGAGGAGCCCAAGTGCAGCATCTGCCTGGGGAAGACGTCGGGCCCCAGGAACGAAATCCTCATCTGCGGGAAGTGCGGGCTGGGTGAGTGTGGACGTGTCACCGCGGGGTCTGTGTGTCCCACCCGGGGCGAGGGTCCGCCCAGCCCCGCGGCGCTGATGCCGAGCCCTCCGCAGGTTATCACCAGCAGTGCCACATCCCGGTGGCGAGCGGCGGCGAGGGCCCGCTGGGGACGCCGTGGTTCTGCCGCCGCTGCATATTTGCCCTGGCCGTGCGGGTGAGTGGGGCCGCCCGGGATTCCCGGCTCCGTGTCCTGCCCGCCCTCGGCACAGCCGGGCAGGATGCGGCCCCCGGGTGGCTGTGCTGACCCCGTACCTCTGTCTCCCGCAGAAAGGGGGTGCCCTGAAGAAGGGAGCCATTGCCAGGACACTGCAAGCCGTGAAGATGGTGCTGTCCTACAACCCCGAGCTGCTGGAGTGGGACTCACCACACCGAACCAACCAGCAGCAGTGCTACTGCTACTGCGGAGGCCCCGGAGAGTAAGCCCCTGTCTGCCTGCTGTGACTGGTTTTGTGGGGGAAAGGAACATGGGATCAGGATGGGGGCGTYTTATCCCAAGAGAAGCCCCCAGCTTGCAGGGCACTGCCCTGGGCCAGTGGCTTTGCTGCCCTCACTGCCTCTGCCATCCAGGTCTCTGCTCGCTCCTGGAGGCACCATTTGCAGCCACCTCCGGGGCTGCAGAAAATACAAGTTAGGGACAGACTTTCTCTCCCTGGCTGGAGGGTTCATGCCTGGGAGGGGACTGGGGTGGTGGCTGCCACACCCTGCCCTCACTGTCACCTTCCTCGTGTCCCTCCCCAGGTGGTACCTGAAGATGCTGCAGTGCTACCGCTGCCGGCAGTGGTTCCACGAAGCCTGTACCCAGTGTCTCAGCGACCCCATGATGTTTGGAGACCGGTACGTCCCTTCYGGGCTTTGCTGAGATGGCTTTTTGGGGGGACTCATGCACAGACACGTCCCCAATTCCATCTCCCTGATCCATCTGGCACGGACATGGATCGGGTGCCCCTGTCCCACAGAGCCCCGCTGCTCCTGGCTTTGCTGTCACTGTTGGCACCCAGAGCACTGTCCCACCCTGATCCATCCTGGGTCCCTGCGTGGCTGTCAGAGTGATCCCCACTCCCAGTGCTCTCCCTTCCTGCTGTTTTCCAGGTTTTATGTGTTTTTCTGCTCCGTGTGCAACCAGGGACCTGAATACATCAAGCGCCTGCCCTTGAGATGGTAAGAAACAGGCTCTGGTTCCTTTGGGATGTGCCGAGTGGCTACAGGACACTGGGCTGGCTGATCCCTGGAGGTGTTCAAGACCAGGCTGGATGGGGCTCTGAGCAACCTGGTCTAGTGGAAGGTGTCCCTTCCCATGGCAGGGGGTAGACACAGATGATTTTTAAGGTCCCTTCCAACACACACCATTCTAGCATTCTATGTTTGGGGTTCCCCCCAGTGGCAGGCAGTTTCCCACCTCTCCCCAAAGGTCAAGGGATGCTGTCCTGGCTGTGGCATCCCCTGGGATACACCTCCAGGTTGGGTGGCTTCCCCTGTGAAGTGTGGGAAGGTTCCAGCAGTGCGTTTTGGGAGGACCTGGGAGCTGGAGTGGCACTGTCAGAGCAGGGCATTGTGGTGGCCACCATCCTGCCAGGGCTGCTGATCCCGTGCCCCGCTTTGCTGCTGCAGGGTGGACATCGTCCATCTCGCCCTCTACAACCTGGGTGTGCAGAGCAAGAAGAAGTACTTTGACTTTGAGGAGATCTTGGCCTTTGTGAACCACCACTGGGATCCGCTGCAGCTCGGGAAGGTACCAACAGAGCCTGGGCTTGGGCTGGAGCGCAGCTGTGGGGAGRGAGAGGTGTAGCCCCAGCTTGTGCAGCACTTAGCATGGGCGGCTCCTGCTCCAGGGGAGCTTAATCCGCTTTCCTCTGCGCTGGCATTTGCCTTGTTGGAATGTCAGACTTGACACCTTTCCCAGTGGGAGCTAGAGCTGGGAGGAGCACTAACACCAAGGCGTGTCRGAAACCTGTCCCCGGGGCAGGACGGGGCGGCTCTCTGAGGGCAGTGAGTGCCAGACCTGGGTGGCTCTGGGCCTTGGCTCCTTCCCTCCCCGACCTTGGGCGGGAGCCGAAACCCAGAGTTCGGGTTCCCCCGTCTGTTTGGATTTTGCATAACCACAGCATAACCACCCCCCTGTCCCGCAGCTCACGGGCACCCCCATCTCGGAGCGCGGCCCCCACCTCCTCAACGCTCTCAACAGCTACAAAAGCAGGTGAGTCCTGGGACAGAGATGGGAGAGGGTGGGATGCAGGATGCTCCTGTGCTGCCCAGGCTGAGGGCTGTTCCTTCCCCTCTGCCACCCAGGTTTCTATGCGGGAAGGAGATAAAAAAGAAGAAATGCATCTTCCGCCTGCGGATCCGCGTCCCGCCGAACCCCCCCAGCAAGGTGCTGCCGGAGAAGGCCCCCGGCGAGGGCGAGAACAGCTCCTGCGAGCTGAAGAAGAAAGGCAAAAGCAAATACGTGCATAAGGAGAGGTGAGTGGCCCTGCTCCCCCGGGGCACCCCGCGGCAGCMGTGCCCTGTGCCCGTGCTCCTGTCACCCCCCTGTTTGCAGCCTCCTGCCGCGGCAGCTCCAGCAGCAGAAGCGGCGAGCGCGGCGCAAGAGGGCCAAGTTCCTGCTGGAGGATGCCATTCCCAGCGTGAGTCCTTCACCCCCTCCTCTGTGCAAGCAGCTTGGGATCTGGCAGCTGCGTGGGACTCCCCAGCCCTGGGACTCCCCGCAGGGCTTCCCCACTCCTGCAGGCAGGGAGAGCTCCTGTCCCTCACGCTGGGAAGTGTTCCGCGCCAAGCCCACTTCCCGGCGTGAGGGTGCATGGGCGGCACCCCTCTGCCAGGCAGTGAGGAGTGAGCTGCTTGTTTTGGTGACACAGAGTGACTTCACCTCTGCCTGGAGCACCAACCACCACCTGGCCAGCATCTTCGACTTCACSCTGGATGAGATCCAGAGCCTGAAAAGGTCCGTGCAGCCGGACCAGGGGTGGGGAAGCCAAAGTTGCTGCTTGTGTCAGGATGGGGCTGRCACTRCATCCCAGCCTAGCCCATCCCRTCCTATCCCACCCACAGTGCCAGCTCAGGACAGACTTTCCTATCAGATGTGGACTCCACAGATGCCACCAGCACCTCAGGTTCAGCCACCACGAGCCTCTCCTATGAGTCAAGGTGAGGGCTGTGCCCTTTGCCCCCTTCCAGAGGGGTCCCGGTGCCATGGCCAGGGAGACAAGGGGCTGACTTCTTCCCCCAGAACACCCTCATATCCTGTCCCACATCGGGGAGTCTTTCCTCCCTGTGTCCCAAAACGGACTGTTGGTCCCAAAACGGCGCTGCCGTGCTGGGTGTGCAGGCTCGGAGCCGCCAGTCCTTGCTGGGCTCCCCCARATTCCCGGCGTGCTCCGTCCGGGAGCCGGCACGGTGGGGTCACGCTTTGGGTGCCGCCCTCACTCCTGCCCCGTGCTCTCCCCGCAGCCGCAGGACCGTGGGCAGCCGCAAGCGCAAACTGGCAGTGCCAGCCTACGCCTCGGGGGCCAAGAGGAGAGGGGGCGAGCTGGGCGGGCGCCCGGCCGCGGCCACCCCCGAGGGCAGCGAGGCGGCCGCCGGCCCCGACCGCCCCGACGACGGCATCGACAGCCACACCTTCGAGAGCATCAGCGAGGACGACTCCTCCCTCTCCCACCTCAAGTCCTCCATCAGCAGCTACTTCGGCGCCGCGGGCCGGCTGGTGTGCGGGGAGAAGTACCAGGTGCTGGCACGGCGGGTGACGCTGGAGGGGAAGGTGCAGTACCTGGTGGAGTGGGAAGGCACGACCCCCTACTGAGCCCCGCCAGCCCCGAAACCTCTCCCGGAGCCAAACCAGAGGAGCTGGGATGCCGGGGAAGCCCTCGCCGTGAGGCACGGGAGAGGTGCCGGTGCCCCGGGAGTCTCGGCGGGTGGAGGCAGTGCCCAAGCCCGCCCTGCCAGCAGTGCTGCCCACGAATGAAACCCGAAGCCTTGACGCTCTATTTTTGGAATTTGAACAATTTTTATTTCTCGGCTGTGTTTATGCTCCCAATGGAGCCTTTGGGCGAGCCCGAGGCACCATCACGGCGGTGGGAAGAGCAGTGAGCGGGTCTGGCCGTTCCAGAAGGGTTCCCCCGGCACAGCTGGGGCAGCTGCCTTGGGGGGCACCCCACACCCTGCTCACACAGATGGACCTCGTGCCTGTGCCCGGCATAGCCCGGCTTATCCCTGTGTCCCAGCCTTACTGAGCAGCCTCGAGGGGGTTCTGCTGCCAAAGCACAGAGCCCCTCCTCATCCCYGGGCCTTACAGCTCATCCCTGTGCCCATGGGAAACCAGGGGCAGCTCTTGGGGTTTTCCACCTCATCCTAAATCCATTCATTAAAGGAATGTGGTTTGTTTTACATGAGAGGAAACTGCTCCAAAAACAAACAGCCCACATGTGGCTGTCTTGGCCACGGGGCGGACGTGCTCTCACCCCACAACCTGGACTGTGTGTGATGCTGCACCAGCTTCATTTTCCTGTGCTGACAATCATGGACAAGATCATCCAAAACATCCTCCTTTTGCCTTAAAACCACCATGGGCACTTCACAGAATGGAGCCCAAGGCCTTTGTTTCTACAGGAATCTTCATCCCAAACGTGCCAAACCAGCAGACAAACCAAAAAAGGCTGAAGGGGACAGCAGGGGCAGGGGGCTGTACCAGGGTCCGTGTACCATCCCCATGACCATCCCTGTGGCCTCGTGGCTGTGCCTCACTCGAGGGCAGTGTAGTGGTGATGTTTGTGGGCACTGGGCTTGATTTGTCTGCRGGAGAGAAGGAGCAGCCCCCTTCTTCAACAAAGCAATACTGCCAGCTTGGGCAGGAGCAGAGCAGTTGGCTTTTTAAAAAAGATTCTAATATCAGATATATTTGTTAGATTGTTTTTCTTAAGAGAGATATATATATTTTTAATGTTGTCCTCCTTGTCTCTCCCCCATCCCACCGTGGCTGTCCCATGGGATGGAGGGAGGGCCATGCTGAGGGGCTGTGGGGTCCTGCTCCACCAGCAGACCCTGCCCTACAGCCCCACGACTGTCCCACCTGTGCTTGTGGGATCTGCTGACCAGAGGGGGAGTCGAAAAGGTTGTTTTACTGAAAAAGTACTTAAATATTTCATCAGTATATTTGGCATGAGAGAGCAGGTGGCTTTTACAAACCAGAGGCAGAAGTGTGGTCCTTAAAAGCAAACTTCTGCTGCAGCTACTGTTAAAATAACACAGTGGGACACCCGTGCYGTGGGGCAGAGCAGCAGCTTCTCTGCAGCCCCGGGATGTGCCTGTGTGGTTTGGGCCAGGCGTGAGCTGATTCAGTGCCTGCAGGAGGAGCCTCAGGATTTGGCTCTGCAGGTAAAAGCATTGGAACTCCTTCCYGACGTTGTCCAGGGCCGTGTGCCCGGTGCTGTGCTCGGGGGAGAGGCTGTTGGCCRCTTGTGCAGGGACTGGTTTGGGAGAGAAGGCTCCATCCAGCTCCAGCCATGCGATGGTTTGGGCTGAGCAGGGTCAGACGTGCCTTGGGGAGCAGTGCTTGGCACCCTCAGGGGCTCATCCCGAGCAGAGCCTCTCCAGAGGGGCCCCTTCTTTTGGGAAAGGTGCCACCAGGACCCCCCATCCCTGGCAGGGAGGGTCCAGCAGCTGGATAACTCCCTGTCCTGCCTTGGCTTTGTCCCCAAAGGATCACTTCAAATATTTCCCCTTCTCGAGTGCCTATGGAGCCCTTGTGATTCCAAGGGGCTGCCAAGAGCTGTGCCAGGGCTGAGCAGGGTTATCCCTGCGGGATGTGCCAGTGGACATGATGGGAGCACCCACAAGATGTGGCCCTGGTTGCTCTCTGCTCCTTCTCTGTTCCCTCTCCTCCTCTCCTGGCTTCTTGCAGAGAATTGAATGTGGAGCCTTTAAAAGTATTTTTGTTGCAGAGTATATTTTGCATTCGCTGTAATAGAGATTATAACAGCTCTGTGCACCTTCTGATTTCTGAGTTCAGGTTGCTGCTTGTAAGCAACTCTCGTTATGCCCAAGTTGTAATTAATATGTCTGATGTACAATTAAAAAGTGGGGTTTTTTTAACGTCACTGTTTTTTTGTAGTGTGAGGATTATTGAGTTTGGATGCCCAGTGCCCACCACGGGGCAGCTGCTGCTGCTGGGTCGTGTTCTGTGCCAGCTGAGGTGTGTCCTCACCTGTCAGGTGCTGCTGGGAAGCACAGGAACGGCAGAAGGATGGGAAGGGGTGAGGGTGGGGGTGTCAGAACAGCGGGGGACAGGGACACCCCATGCAGGGATGGTTTTTGGAGAGAGGGGCTGCCCTCACTCAGTGCTGCTGACTGGTGAGGTGCCAAACGGCCCCAATCCACTTAATCTTAGCGTAAAACTGGCACATTGCACACGTAGCCCTGACAGGGCTAAACAAAGCTCAGCTTTGGGTGTGGTGCTCTCCATGTGCTTCGTTCCTTTTTGCCAGACCAGGGGCCTTGCTGGTGCCGTTTCTTTGCATTTAGCACTGAAAATTTCCTGCTCTCAGAGCTCAGACCATTTTCCCTCTCGGCTTTTCTTTCCTGATCCTGGGAGCCTTCCCTGTGCTGCCTTTGAGGGATGATGGGGACACACAAACCTGTGGGCACAGATCTCAGTGCCTGTGAAACACCCTGGACCACTTCTCCAGGGGCCTGAGAGGAGCCAGGTGGGAGCATTCACCAGGACCGGGTTGGAGAGAGTTACTGGGCCCAGGATGGGCCCTTTCTCCTGCCCGGCTGTGACCAGGAGAGCCTGCCCAGGTAGGAAATGCTCCTGTTTATTCCCTTCCCAGTCACACAAATAACTCGAAAAYGTTCCATAAGTTATATTCTACTAAACCATTAACATCAGGATCTTTTTACAAGATTAAACTTGGCCCAGGCAGAAAGCCACTGTTCAGGTGGGGGTAAGGATTCAGGGCCAGGGCACTGTCCTGGTCCTGCTGGCACTTGGGTTCCCTGAGCTGGCCGTGGATGTTGCCCAGCTCATCCCAGCTTTTCCCGGCTCCGCGGCAGAGTCACACGCGTGCTGCTCGCGGCTCCTGCTAAATCCTCGCGGCATCCGCTCGACTCTGCCGCTTCCTTGGATTTTGCGAGACTCCCGCCAGCAGCGGAGGGCGGGAGCGGGCCCGCCGCGGGGTGCCCGGCCACATCCTGCTGCCTGCGGCCTGGGGAAGCAGGCAGGGGGGAAGGGATGCTGGGACCGCCGCTGCGGGAGAGCGGGGGCCACGCAGGGTTCAGGCGCTGCCTGTGGGGACACGTGGCCCTGCAGGGGCTGCCGGGCCGCGGCTCCCAGCTGGAATTTGCTGCCGAGGCAGCCCCCGAGTGTCCTGACAGGGACATCTCCGCGCGTCCTCATCCGCAGCGCTGCAGCAGCCCTTGGTGCGGGGAGCCCTTCCCCGGCTCAGCCTGCACCGGCTCCGGGCTGCTCAGCGCTCCCCGGCGAGGCCAAGGAGGGGACGTTTCCAGTGCAAACGGAATTCCCAATCCCAAGCTCGTGTGTTACAGCAAACCCGAGAAGACGGAAGGCGCCTCCCGCGCGGCTCAACAGGGTCCGCCCGGGCTCCCCGAAAATGAGGAGCACTTCGCACTCYTCAGTCCCGTGGGACGTTTTCCTCTATCCATTTGAGGAAGAGAGGGTTTCCTTGGTCAATAGGCAGGCTGATGATCTCGGGGATTTCAAAGGGATGGATGGATCTAAAGTGGAAACAGGCGCAGAGCGGCGGTGTCAGCGCCAGCCCCGCGGGAAGCCGAGCTCTCCGCTCCCAGCCCTGCCCCGCGCCCTCCCGGACTTCAAAGCACCCGCATCTTCTTTTTGCCACGTGGGAATTTTGCTTTGAGTTTGGGGTTTACCACAGACTGCCGGGGGCCTGGCCCAAAGCTGACTGTGCTCCCCCCTCGGGAAACGCAGGAAATCCTGCCAGGAGGCTGCCAGGGAACAACCTGTGTGAGGAGAGAGAATCCCTCCTCGAATCCGGCATGGAGGGGCTGGGTGAAGCCTAACAGTTGATGTTTTTGCCGCCCTTTCCTTTATTGCCGATGCCATCTCTGGGTTTTTCTGGTTCATAAGATACACAGGAGCACTTAACCCCCTCTGGGTGGGAAGGGGCTCCAGGAGCTCCCAAAGCTGGAGCAGGAGATGACAGCCTACCTTGGATGGGATRCCCAGCGCTCCCACAGAGCCAGAGCCTCACCTGACGTAGTTGGACAACTCCTCTATTTTGGACGTCCTTGTTTTCACCAACTGTGGAGAGTAAAAAAACCAAAACAAACCCCAAGGGAGATGTGAAGAGGATGGAGTGATCCTGACATGCAGTTCCACTGCACCCACCCAGCACGGCGAGGGGTGAGACAGGAGCCCTTCCCTGGGGGTGTCACCGGTGGTGGCAACTCAAGCCAGGCTGCCACCACCAGCTGTCACTGCCATGGCCACAGACAGATGTTTGGGGKCTCTGGGTACTGCTCCAAACCTCGGGTAGGTTGGTGCCACCCTCCCCAAACCTCACTGCAGCAGCCCCTTCTGACTGGGGCCATTCGCACCAGAGATTTTTGTGATGTAGGGAATGATCACTCACCAGCAGTATTTCAGTGGATTCTTCCAGTTCCCCTTTCCAGAAATATCTGGATTTAAAAGAAAAGCAGCATCAGCAAATCCAGCTCTGGCTGCAGCCACGCCAGTCCTCCAGGGGTTGTTTTCCCTGCTTGGTGCTTTCTGCATGTGGCCATTTCTTTACAAAGTGGGTCAAGAAGCATCACTGGCCCCAAAACTGCTGAGCATGTCAGTAAGCACCCCAGATTTAAGGACCACAGCTTCCTTGGCTGTGCCAGGCTCCAAAGACTGCCCAGGGGGAATGGCAGGGCAAATTTCCTGGGACTGGGGCCCACTGGGGGGCTGTGGCGGTGGCCCCGCTCTGAGCAGCGGCCGGGGGACGGTGCCTGCAGGGTTTGTGGCTGGGAGGCTGAGCTTTCTTCCTCTTTCCCTGCAGGAGAGGAGATGTACTTCTCATGAGTCAGATGTGACCTTTCAAAACACTGACGCTGCCAGAAGGCCATCCTGATCTCATCTGCCTGCTGGGCTCCTGCGTGAGGAGGGCTCGCAGGCGTCGCGGTGTCTCCTGAGCGGGGCACGGAGCGGAATCCAGCTGGAGCAGCCAGGGCTGTGCAGGAGCAACTCTGCTCCGGCTGTTTGGGCTTGTAGGAAATTATGGATGAGGGGAAGAAGGCTATTACGGGGTTTGGCCCCTGTCAGCAGCCTCAGGTGGGCCATGGGGTTGCATAGTGGGGACCCCTCCCGCAGGGAGGCTGTGGTGGAATCCGCTCCTCACTTCTGCCAGGTCGAGACCAGGGTGTTTCTTCTATGAGGAAAAAGCTGTTTGGGGCTTTGCTCTTTAATCCCTCTAAGAAGTGCACTCCCTTTGCATGGACGGCTGAGGACACCTGCAGAGCACGGCTGCTCCCGTTCCACGGTCAAAGATGCTGCTCTTCCTGCCCAAAAGAGCTGCTTAATATTGCAAAGGCCTTTTCTGTTCCCTATCTTGGCTTCCTTTTAGAGCCTCTAATAACAGGCACCATGTCCTCAGGACCATAAATCCCAAATTGCTGGATGTCCGTGTAGCCAAGTAACCAATAAACAAATGGTCGCCACGGGCAGTCAGAGCATCTGCACTGCTTAATAAGCTCGGAGCACGGTGAGGCTCATCCCCGCCATCTGCAACAACAAACAGACCCAGCAGCCTTCTGGAAACTGAAGGCTGTGTCCATCCCCTCGTTCCCTCCCTGCGGAGCCCAGGTTTGCCTCCTCCGTTGGGGAATATCCAGCCCAACTTACAAGGCCGAGCTCTTGGGCAGGATGTTCACGTAGGCAGCCAGTTTCTTATCCATGATGGCCCTGGGGGAGACAGGAGGGGAGTCAGTGCCAGCCAAGCTCAGTGCTCACCCCCAGCCATGGGGACATTCTCTCGTGCTGCCCAGGACTGCCAGCAGCAGCTTTGACATTGGAATTTTGGGTTACTTATTACCCTGAGAAAGCAGAGGCAAAGGCGACCTTTGGCTGGAGCTGCTTCAGATCAGGTCCCCCTGGCAGGGCTCTGGGGCCCTCCCTGCTGTCCCCCTGTGCTGAGGAGGGAGGTTGGGTGTTGCTCCTGGCCTGGATGGTGCAAGGACCTCGCCCAGTGTCAGCCCTGCGCCCCCTTGGCCATGGGGTCACCAGGGCAGGGGCTGAACTGTGGGACCGCAACAACGTGGGCTGGCAGGGACAGGAAGGGGTTTGTCTCCCATTCATGTATTTTCACTGTCAAACTGTGCCTCTTCCTCGCAGAGCAGCCTAAATGTGGAGCTTGTTAAATTAACAATATCGAGGGTTTTCAACCYAAACTGTCCTAGAAATCTGAAGCCCAAATAAATTCCTTCCCTCCGGCTGCCTCCGTTAGTTGTGGGCTGGTTTGTTATTGCAGAGCTGCCTGGGTCTGCCAGCAGAAGTGATACTTCAGTGATTACAGAGTACTGCAGCAGCCTCAGGGTGGATTTTTAGAAGGAAAGAGGGCAAATGCTGTGTTTTGTGACCATAGCAGTGTCTGGCCCTTCTCACAGAGATGGCACTTGTCCCTTGCAGGCAGCTCCGCTCAGGGCACTTCACCTTTGGTTTTCTTTAATTCTGGCTTGGGGGGAGCATGGCTGGAGAGGAGCAATATCCAAGGACCCTCAGGGTTGTTTGCTCTCCCCAAGTGTAGGCAGTTCCAGGCATTTAATGCTTGTGGAACATCTTGAGTTAATCTTTAGACCAACGAAGTGCAGCAGCCCGAGCAGAGTCACCCCTGCTGTGCCTGTCATGTCACATATGGCACAAATCAGTTTGGATTTGCTGCCTGCAACTTGGAAGTTGCTTTAGCACAGGAGCCTCTTGGTTTGGGTGCTCTGTCCCGATAAACTGCAATCCTAACTGAGATCCTGAACTTTGTCCCAGCAAGCTGAGCAGCAGCAAGAGGCCACCATGGGAATGGGAAACATTATAAGAAGCTGAATGTGATCTGTGGAAAATGTCTGCATAATACATGATGGCTTTGGGTTGGGCACTTGATGTGTGTTTGTCTGTGCCTCACAAGAGGCTCTGAATTGAGACAGATTAAATATTAATAAGCAGAAAAGCAAAGAAAATGATAAGCACAAATCTAAGGCAGCAGCGGGGGCTGATGGGGTGTTGGGTAAGTTGGGTGAGGTGCAGTGGCCACAGCACCCAGCCAAGGGGGTCGAATCCTCCCAGCAGGCACAAGGGAGAGGCAAGAAGGTCTGGACATGCTGAATTCTACCTGCAGCTATTCTGCTTTTCCTTAAAACCAGTGGAAAATTCCCTTGCAGACTGATCCATCAGAGAGAGTGCTCCACTGAGCAGAGCAAAGGAAGAATAAACACAACAGCACAGGAAAAAGGTGTGGAGGAAAATGAATGCAGAAGCCCTGTGTCATCCCCTACAACCAGGGCTCATTGCTCAAAATTCCAGAACAAAGGAATAATTACTCCACCAGTAAAACCACAACCAAAGTATGCATATCTCAGCAAGGGGGAGTGATTTATTTCCTCTCCCTTCCCTGCAAGATGAGGAACAAAGAGTGGAAAGCATTTGCAGAGCTGCTAAGATGAGGCATTTTCAGGAACTGAGGCTCTTTTCACCATGTACAGTTACTCCTTTTTTTTAGGAGACATCGAGCAGTGCAGACATAATTCTATTTGAATTTCTTAATACAGTTGCAGTATTTAAGGTGACACAAACTCCCTTTCAGCCTCCCTGAACATGTTTGGGAGCACTTTGCCAGAGATGGAGAGGTTTTGGCAGCAGCAGGGCAGAGGGAAAACAGCGCACGAGGTGTTGCAGGAAACTTCACGGTCCATCATAAACACTTCCCCAGTCAACATGGGTTCAGCACCTTGAACAAACCACCCATTGAGCCAGGGACTGACCGATGTGTGAAAAAACCCTGCATGCAAAATATCATGCAAAGTGTCTCATATATTAAAATAGAAGAAGAAAAAAATAGAGAAAAAGCCCTCATTCCCTGAGGTTTGCCTGGTGAGCAGAGTGCAGGCCCCCAGGTGCTACCTCACAAGTGTCTGTTGTGGCCCACTTTGATATTGTCTTTATTTTCACGGCAGGGCACTGTGCTTTGTCCCTCTCTAGAAATGCCCCTCCTGGCATTTTGTTGTCTGTGTTGTTCTAGAGAGGAATAAAGACTGTGACAGATCACAGAACACGGGGCTAGGGCTTAATCCATCTGAGGACCCAGAAATTCAGGGTTATGGCTTGAAAATGGGTCTTGAAAATGCAAGGCAGTGGAATAACTAGAGGATTGCTTGATGTGACCACGGCTTTGACTTGAGAGGCAAATGTCAGCTTTCCTTGGGACAGAACAGCTCTTGGAAAGGGGCTTGTGATAGAGTCAGTGAAAAGGAGCACTGCTCGGGCATCACAGAATCATGGGATCGTTTGGGTTGGGAGGGACCAGCTCGTCCAGTCCCACCCCCTGCCATGGGCAGGGACACCTTCCACTATCCCAGGGTGCTCCAAGCCCTGTCCAACCTGGCCTTGGACACTTCCAGGGATGGGGCAGCCACAGCTTCTCTGGGCAACCTGTGCCAGGGCCTCACCCCCCTAGAAATGCAAAGTAGCCAGGGATACAGATCCTCTCGAGGGAACACTCAGCTTTATTCCAGCGCTGGAACCATTCCAGCGCACAAGCAAGGGAAGTGCCTCCGTACCTGGCGATGTCCCTGGCGATCTGCTCGTTGAGGCAGCTGACGAGGGCGATGGAGTGCGTCCCGGGGATGTAGCTGCCGGTGACAGCGGCGTGCAGGTGCAGAGCCAGGCCCCTGAGCACCGGGTACGTGAGCACCAGCAGCGTCAGCACCTCGGAGAGAACGCCCACGGCGGTGGGAGGTGAAACACCGCACTTTGGAAAACGGCATTTACATTGTCTGCGGCTGGAGGGACGTTTCCAGGCTTCCTTCAGCATCGCAGGGATCAGTTAAATTAAATTAAAGTGAGAACCTGCTCCTGGGGGGATTCATTCCCTTCCAAAGGGGCCAATCTTGTGTCATGCCGAGTGCTGGGAGCAGGAGAGGGGCGGTTTTGAGGCTGTATCAGCCCAGGGGTGGCCAGACCTCGGCTGTGGGAGGTCACCCCCAGACTAAGGGTGGCTACAGACCTCACCACACAACCACCGCACCCAGGACTGGTTTTTCGAAAAAGGATAAGGAGGTAAGGCATGGAAAGTCTCGGTTTCTACTGCAAAAAAGAGCAAGAAGGGAATGGCTCCCCCACCAAGCACCTCTTTCCTGCTCAGGACACATCCTGCAGCCATCCCTTAGCCGTGTGCCAAGGGTGAGGCACGTCCATCCCTCTGGGAAGCGGGGGGAACAGGACCCTCTGCCCCCCGGGGATGTGGGGAGAGGAAGAGCAGTGTCAGCAATTTGTCCATGGAAAACAGATTTTTTCTGAAGCCTGGTGGGGGGACCAGAGCCCCGGACTGTGTCAGGACATGGAGAATTTCCATCCTGCCCTGCCAGATTATTCTCCTCTGCCACAGCTCTGTGCAGCCCACCCGGACCACGCTGCAGCCTCACAGCCTGCAAGGCAGGGCACCACTTCAAGACAGGTTTTAAGTTCACTTCATCTCAATTATCTGATCCTAACAGCACAGTGAAACTGCGTCCTTTGGGGCACAGAAATCCCGATGGACACAGCCCAGGTCTGCAGGGCTGCACAAACACCAACGCTCTGCCCGTGGCCTGGCGCAGCAGCAGCAACAAGTGGGGTTTGCTGCACAGGAGCTGCTGTTCCTGGCAAGCCCCTTCGCCGCTGCTTGTGCTCACGTGCCATAAACAGCCTCCCAAAAATATATCATTATCCCAGCGGGGATGCTGTGGGAATGGTGAGGTTAATTTGGAGTGCTGAGGACCAGCCGAAGGATGGAGCCGTTCTGGGCTGCAGCGCCTTCCCTTTGTCTTTTGTCTTGTTTTTGACATAAACAGCATCTGGCCCTGATTCAGCCACAGTGATTAAAAAACACTTAGAAGACTAAGAATATATTCCTTTTTTYCCCATATTTCCACCCTCCTTCATCCTCTGAAAAATCTGCCATTACACCACCAATGTAGAAATCTTTTTTTTTTTTTAATTGAATTAAAAATATCTCTTGTCACCACAAATCCAGGAGCTCTTTCCCATTTGGAAAATGACTGGTGTGCTGTTTTGCTTGTCTCCTCTTGTCCAATCCATTTGAGGAAATATTCTTTGTCATCACAAGACTTCTCATAATAATTTTTAAAGCTCCTTCTGTGCTCTTTTTTTCCCACTAAGCCATTTAACAAATATTATACAACAAATCCCAGAAGCTACTCAGCAAATTACTAGCCAAGCAGAGATGTGCTGGTGTACCTATTTTTCCAGATTAAAATGTAATCATGCTCCTTGCTCAGGAAAAAAAAATCCAACCTGTTCAGCCTGGTGATCATTAATCTTCTTGGAAGATGTACGTGCATGTGATGAGGAAATCCCTAGGATCATTTGTGATTGAATATTACTACAACTATGAACACTATCTTGTTTTTTCTGCTGTTYCCCCCCCTTTTTTTTCAGAATAATTGAATTTGCAAGGGATGGTGCAAAAGGGACGGAGTGAAACCTCAGGATTGCTGCCCGATAAACCAAGTAATTTTGATTAATCATGATTGCCAAGATACTGAAGTGAACAAAACTGAAAACACACCGGTGAGGTTTTAAGCACTTCACCGAAAAGCACCGAGCAGCAAAATGCCTGTTTAGTTCAGGGAGACTCAGATTTTTCAACACTTGTTCTGGCTTTGGTGAACTAAAACCAGCTTTAGGGTTCAGAATCACCACGCTAGAACTTTTTGCCTAGTTTTGATGAGATCCTGTTAAAAAAAAAARCCCAAACAACACCACCCGAACACAACTTGTGGCAATGCTGAGTGTGCCATGAAAAAAACTCTTTGGAAATCTGCTTTGCTCTCAGCGGTTGCAGGGAATACATCCCTCCCGCACGATGGTTTCGGGCAGAGGTTGCCTTAGAAAGGTACAGACAGGTATTTGCTTGGCGTGGGTTGGTGTTTACCCCAGCGAGTGTCCCGTGTCCCGCATCCCCATCCCGCATCCCCATCCCCATCCCAGCCCCGAGGCTCCCACTTACCAGCACCAAGGTGCCGCGGCCGGGCCGGGGGCAGCCCTGGGCAGCGGGGGGCAGCCCTGGGCAGCGCTGGCTCAGCCCCTCCATGTCCTGCGGCCCCTCCACCTGCTCTGCCCGAGCCGGGAGCGCTGCCTGGACAGGCGGCACTGACTCCTCCTCCTCCTCCTCTCCCTGCCGGCGGCTGCCCGCCCGCCGCGGGGCTGCGGCGTGGGACAAGGGGCAGCGCGGTGTCCCCGCGTGTCGTGTCCCCCCCYGCCACCCCACGGGTCCCCCCCGCCACCCCCAGCCTTGGCAGCCCCCTCTCTGCCCCTCCCTGCGGGGCTGGGGGGACAAATACCATGGACTGGCACCCCAAAAGTGGGGTCGGACACCCGAGCGCTGTCACTGCTGACATCGAACTGCGGCGCCAGCATCTGCTGGGATTTCCAGTCTGTCCCTYCAGGACGAGCACTGGATCCTCCCAGTGCCGTCCCCGCTGCTCGGAGACTCGCTGACGCCTTTTGTCACCTTCGCTTTGATTTCCCCTCTATAAAACTGTTGTTTTCTCGGATTTAAGCTGGTCGGGGCTCTGCAGTTTTTGGATAGAAACCACCGGGCAGCTGGCGTGGTGTTTGTACCCAAAATCTCCTGTGAGGGACGCGGTGCAGAGGAGCCGAGCGCTGCTTGTGTCTCACTAACTTCGCTCACTGACTCGGTCACTTTGTCGTGTTCTTGTGTAACTTTTGTCTGTCCCCTTGTCAGTTCCCATGACCTGTCAGGARACCTCATTCCCTTCCAGTCCGCAGAACACCAGAACCCGTCTATCTAATGCGTATTTGTTTGGGGGGTGTAATCTTTCGCAGTGCTTGAAACACAAAGTTCTTTCCTTTATTAAGAGGCTCCTGTTGTAGAAGTTGTCCGATGGCACTAGTTATGCTTACAAAGGTGGGAAAATTCAGTTTGGAGACGCCAAAGGGAGGCAAAGAATTCAAAGGCTTAGCCCAGGGAGCTGCTCCGGGCAAACACCGAGACGGGGCCGACTGTCCCCGCTCTCCTGGGATCAGCACTTCCCCTCCCCAACCCCGACAACGCCGTTTATCCCGGTTTTCCCAAAAAACGGCGGCCCCTAGCAGGGAACCCCACCTCACCCTCAGGGATCCCCGCCCCGCCATGCCGGTGGGACCACGCCCCCAACGGGACCCGCCCCGCCCGYCCCCGGGACCGCGCCCCCTCCGCGCACACCCAATGGGACGGAGCCGTGAGGGGGCGTGGCTGGCGCGGGGACATGTTGTTTACATTGCACCGGACGCAAAGGGCGCCCTTAGCGACGGCGCGGCGGTTGCTAGGGGCGGCCGGAGCTCTCGCGATGCTTCAGCCAGGCGGTCGCTAAGGGCGGCCGGAGCGCTCGCGAGACTCCCGCCCGGCGGTTGCTAAGGGCGACCCGAGTTCTCGCGATACTCSTGGGAGATGGCGGAGGCGGCGGCGGCCAAGATGGCGGAGGCGGCGGTGGAGCTGCTGGAGCGGGCGGCCCGGCGGGACGCGGCGCTGGAAGAGCTGCGGGCCCTGCGGGTCGCCCTGCAGGCCGTGCCGCCTGCTGCTCTCCGCGCTCGCCTCGGCGAGCACCACTTGGGAGCGCTCTTCGGCCTCCTCGGCGTTAATGACCGGTGAGAGGCGGCGCGGTGCCGCGGGCCTGACTGGCGTCGCCACGTCCTCGGTGCTCTTCACCCGGAGCGGGCGGTTCCTGCCGCCTCCCTGGCTCCTTCGGGGCGGGGGGTGGCCCAGGTGCGACAGCGGTGTCCCCCTCCTCAAGGGCTCGGTTTTCTCTCCGTCCCGCCTAGGGAACAGGTGTCCGCGTGTGTTTCCATCCTGGAGAGGCTCCTGCAGGCCCTGGACCCCCTCTACGTGATCCAGAACCTCAGAGAAGAGCTTCAGAAGGGCCTTTTCCACCCCGATGACTCCGTGAAGATCCTAACCATGTCCCAGGTACAGCGTTTCCTCCAGGAGGAGGGGACAGAGCTCTGTGTTGAGCTCTGGGTTAATCCCCGTCTGTTACTGCTGTTTCCTGCCCCCAGTTTATGATAAAAGCAGGAATTGTCCCCTTCCACACTCATGCCATTTAGGATAATTAGTGTGCAGTGTGTTGCCATATAATATGGCATCCTTATGATATGTCAGTTATAATGTAAGAAATTATGTCTTGACAAAAGCAGTTAGTAAATAAAACTCCTGCCATGTGTTGGGGTTGAAGCTTTCCAAGCCACCACTGACAGCAGGTGCTGTACGAATTAAAAGCAACAACATTTCGATATTCAGGATACCTCAGGTTTTATTGTGAAAACACCAAACAAGCTGTGGGAGCTTGACACTTGTTGCATTATTTTAAAAGAACAAGATTGTGAGGTGTTGTGGTTTGGGATAGATTTCTAGAAATTCAGCTAAGAGCAGCTGCTCTCAGGTGTTGGCCGGTTGAGTTTTAATCCAAAAACCTCAAAAAATGGTGATTCTGGCTTTCTGTGCAGCTGTTCCAGTGCTCGAATGTCCTTACAGTGGAAAAAAATTTGTTTTAATGTTATTTTCTGTAATTATTTTGTCAGGTTGGGAGGATTGTTGAAGACTCAGATGCTGTTGCAGAAGTTCTCAACAGCCCCGAGCTGTTACGGCAAATCATAAACTGCATCGGTGGAGAGAAAATAGCAGTGGCTAAAGAGGTAAACGTGGCTTTATTGTCCCATTCCTCTGCAGACTGACGTAGTTGGGTGACAATAATCACAACTAGCGCTCATCAGTGAAAATTCAGTTATAATTAAATGTATATCTAGGTTTAATAAGTTAATAAAAACCATTGGAACTAAACGTGATAGTCTTGGATTTTCTTTTTTATGTGATTTTTTTTTTTTTTTTTTTTTGCTTGCAGGCTATCAAATCTCTGTCAAGAATAGCCCAGAGCCAGGAGGGCTTGGAGACTTTGTTTGGGGGCAGTTTGTTGAGTGACCTGAAGAATGTCATGGCAACGAGTGACGTTGTTCGCTACAGGGTCTATGAGGTGGGGGGGTTTTCTGGTGGTCCTGACTCACAGGCTGGGTTTTATGGCTTTTAAATTAGTGTTTCTCACTGCTTTACAAACTTTCTTCATGCCTGTTTTGTCAAATCTAGAAAGCAGTAGGAGGAGTACAAGTGTCAGCCCTCATGGTGCCATAACTTTCTCACTTTCTGGTACAAAAGTGTGAATTACAGTTTACATCTCTCATTTTCTAACTTGTAGTGCCTAAGGCATTGGAAGGGCTACACAGAGTTACTGAAAACACCATGAAGTGTCTTGTTTTTCTGAAAATAAAAGTAAATTAGTTACTGTAGTGTTTTAACCTTTGGATGTGAAGTGCTGCTGAAAGTTCTGGAGAGATGCCAACTGTCAGTCTAGAGATGTTTGGCAAAGGAGGAGTGAAAAGATGATTGTGAATAGAAATCAAATGCATGTGCTGTAAACTTGGAGCTCCTTGTGAACTTGCTTCAGGCAAACATTTGGGTTAATGATGGAAACATGATGAAATTCTGTATTTAATGTATATAGGGTTAATCAGTGCTATAAGATGTATTTGGCTATTACTGKGAATTGCCATTTTAATGTTTTTGTAAACTATCCTTTGTTTCTGCTTTTATTTAGTTAATTGTGGAGATTTCCTCGGTGTCAGCAGAGTCACTGAGTTACTGTGCAAACAGTGGGTTAATCCCTGAGCTAATTGGGGAGCTGACTGGAGAGGATGTGCTGGTCAGGTATGYTGGTGCTGAGTTTGCCAAGGAGATTTCCACCATCGTTGACACTCTGATATTGAGCCTTAAAATGAACRTATTTCTGTGTGTTTCTTGTAAAACCCTCTTCAGGAAAACACTTTCTCTGCCTCTTCCTAAACCATCTTGAGTGTAAAATACTTTATACCTTAATTTGAGAACCAAGATGGAGTTGCCCCAGTGTGAGGTGATAATTGCGATGTTTGGCTGCAATAGAAACCACTTTAAATTCTTTCCTAAACCTAAAGAGCTGAATGAGCTTTTGAAGGAGTGTTGGACACTTAGGGTCATTTGCTGGTTTTTTGTTAGGATATTGCTTTACGGGTGTGGTTTTTTCCTTAAATCACCGAATACTTCAAACCCCACCTAAGAAAAGCCCAAATAACTTTGTGTGTTCCAGAGCCACTTGTATAGAGATGGTGACCTCCCTGGCCCACACCCCCCATGGGCGGCAGTACCTGGCTCAGCAAGGAGTCATCGACAAAATCTCCAACATCATCCTCGGGGCAGAGTCAGATCCTTTCTCCAGCTTCTATTTGCCAGGTGACACGGTGCATTTCTTGTTTCCAGGGTTTGCTGCTTGGTTTTGTTAGTGAGTTAAGTTGAGAGGACTGTTAAGCYTCTCTTTTGAAAGCTCAGGTGAAATTTTGAATGTTAGATTGGTTATATAAAAAATGCTGAATAATGTTCCTCATTAATAGTGGTGAGATGTGGACAGGCTGTGCTGTAGCTTTGAAGTTTGTGTTGTTGTAGCCTTTTTTAGGAATACAAACATTATGAATTAAGCAACAGTCAAAATATTTGGCTTGTTGCWTAGTTTTGTCTTTATTTTGGGCCTTTTACCAGCACTGTTCAAACTTAATACACAAGTTTAGCAACAAAACAGCCTCACATTAGTGTACACATAATTTTGACATTGCTGAAGTTGCTGTTCTTCTACTCAGTGCTTTTTCTTGGTCTTGTTTTCTCAGGATTTGTTAAATTTTTTGGCAATCTGGCTGTTGTGGACAGTCCCCAGCAGATCTGTGAGCGATACCCCGTTTTTATGGAAAAAGTCTTTGAAATGGCAGAAAGTCAGGATCCAACCATGATTGGAGTGGCTGTGGACACACTGGGAATCCTGGGATCAAATGTGGAAGGCAAACAGGTTTTACAGAAGACTAGTTAGTATCTTTTTTCTTTAGAAAGACTTTCTCAGTATAATGCAAGAGTGAATCTGTTTGGGGTGATACGGAAAAGAATTGGAAAATGTATTAATTAAAAGCACTTTTGTTTTTGTTTTGAAAGGAAGTAGATTTCAAAATCTCCTAAGCAAAATAGGGCACCAGGCCAAGAATGCCCCCACTGAGCTACGACTCCGGTGCTTGGATGCGATTTCATCTCTGCTTTACTTGCCTGTAAGTTGGGGGTTATTTGTTTTTATTTGTCTTTAAATCTACAAGAATGACGTTTTTGTGCACCTGAGTAATTGTGAGAAGACCTTTTGCAGCCTTTGAGTTGGGGAGAAGTGATGCTGTCTAGCGTTCTGAGTCATTGATTTACTGTTTTGAAATTCCCTGATTTGTTTGCTTAAAGGTTTGAGTTTGTAAGGAGCCAGGTGTTCTGAAGCGTTAATAAAATACAAAGTCAAGACTTCATTGACAACAGAATGAGTAAACAGGTTCATATCCTTGTCTTAAAGGGATAGTGGCAAACTGCTCCAATCCCTGAGTGTGTTCTTTGSATCCAGTGATCTGGGTTAATAGTGTAGCTCTAAATGAGTGAGTGAAACATTTGAACATATCCTGAAAACTTGAAAGCTTTTCATAATCCTAACCAAAGTCTTTCATTTTTGGGTGTGATTTCTGTAGCCAGAGCAGCAGACAGATGATCTTCTAAGAATGACAGAATCTTGGTTCACATCCTTGTCCAGCCAGCCCCTGGAACTCTTCAGGAGCATCAGTACTCAGCCATTCCCTGATCTCCACTGTGGGGCTCTACGGGTGTTTACTGTGAGTGCTTTTTCATTTGAAAGATCAGGGAGTGAGTTGTGTTGCCATTCAGTCTCAGATTTATTTATTTCTTTAAAGTGAATGCCACGAACTTGTGAAAACCTAGAAGTGGTCAGAAAAAGGCCTTTTTCCTTGTGCCCCTCTTGCATTCCCCATTTAAATAAAGCAGCAGACATGTCGTGTCTGTAATGCTAATTTTCTAATAAATTGGAGAGGGGAAAAAAGGCAACAGCTGTGCTCTAAGGTGCTGCTTTGATACCAGAGACACTGCTGTGATAATTCCCTTAAAACTTTGAAGATAAACACTGAGCTGTACTTGTTCTGCAGTGTTAAACCCTGCTGCTTGATTCAAGTGCTGGTTGTGCAGCCACTGAGTGGAATGAATATCTCATTTAATTTTTCCTGTTCTTTGGCTATTTACCAAAAWACCTACTGTGTAACTGCTTTTTGAGATTTTAAAATGAGATGTTTTGTCTTTTCCACATCTTTTGTCTCCTTGTTTAGGCTATTGCAAATCAGCCGTGGGCCCAGAAGTTGATGTTGGACAGCCCAGGGTTTGTGGAGTACGTTGTGGACAGATCTGTGGAGCCTGACAAAGCTTCAAAGGATGCTAAATATGAACTGGTGAAGGCCCTGGTGAACTCCAAAACAATTGCAGAGATCTTTGGGAATCAGTATTACCTGAGGCTCAGGGCTTACCTGCACGAGGGCCCTTATTATGTTAAGGCAGTTTCTACTACAGCTGTGGAAGGAGCAGARTAATGTCCTTGGTGTCTTGGGTCCCCCTCTTGCAAAACATATTCCTGAAACAGGTGTTGAGGTACAAGGTGTGAAGTCTCTCCACACTGGAGGTTGTCTCTTTAAAGGAATGTGGAGATATTTTGACTCTATTTGAAATGAGTCAGGAGAGCAAATGAAAGCCTATTTGGTATTTCCCCATAAAATGTCATGGCAGAAGTTCTCTCTGTGCTGTTGTGGGACAGGTAACCCAGGTAAGCACTTAACAACTGCTGGCTGTGTTGTATTTGGCAGAATTTGTCAGTGTTTGGGTAAATTGTTCTTGGGTTTGGAGTTTCTGTTGTGTTTTCTCAGTAGGTTACAGYTCAATTAAAAAAAGCCCACCAAAACACCTCAAGGTTTGTAACCTCAGATGCTGCCATAGTTTCTCTTTTTTTAAATTCTTTTTTTATATCTGCCAAAGTTGGCACTTGCATGGAACACTCTTTATTCTGTCAGAATCCTGTTGCTGARTAGGCCAGTAACACTGTCCACATGAGGGAGTATGGACTGGCTTCTCTTGTTTTCAACCTGCTGGATGTGAGTCTTGCTGGAATAAATAATCCTAAATATTGTTTACATTTTATGCTGAGGATTTAAAAAAAAAAGCTTCTAGCCCTTTAGAAAACAAATCCATGCACTCTGTAATGGATCAAACCCAAGTGGGAGCTTTGTCTCCCTTGTTGGTTGTGCCGTGGGGTGGCAGCTCAGTTTAGTGGCTGGAGCACTACAAGGCTTCTTCAGAACCAAATCTTGAATTGTTTACACTATTTTTTAACGGAGATAAAATTTTTTAAGTGTTATTTAAAGAAGTGTATTATTTTAGTCACCTGAGTTAGACTAAAAAGGGTGAAAACATGAAGCTTTTGTGTTTAAGGGCGTGAATGAACTGGGAGTATGGAAATGTAGGAAGTTGGAATTTTCTTTGGAAGATGTCAGAACTGAGGGAGAGAATCAAGGCTGGCTGGGCACACCAGTGACATGTGACATGTCTTTGTCCATAAACAGAGACTACAGTGTACTTTATATCAAAGGCTTATATTATTTTTGTTGAGAAGCAAATCTGAGGAATAACTGGGGGAGCATAATAAACCATGAAGTTACTACTTTTTGGGCTTATTTTAGTAWTGTGTGAGTCAGGTGTAACTATGGAAAGCACTGGCCCTGTGTCCCTGTGCTGCCAGGGAAAGCAGGAGGATCTTGTGCAGTAACTCTTTTTGCATGTAGTAGGTAGAGGTGCAGCTGGTACTGCCTGCCAAAAATTGCTGCCAAGGAGTCCAAGTGGGCTGAGAGGAGCTGAGGAAGATCCCTGAATGGTAGATAAGCTGTCTGAGTGGAGGTGATCTGCCTTGTTGCTCACGACCCAAGATGTACCAGAGTTGTCATCCTCCATCCCAGTGCTGCTGCTTTCATCCCTAACTGTGCCCAATAAACATCTGCTGGTGAGAAATGCACTGCAGTGTCTCGTTTGTGAGCAGACAGAACATGGAAGCTTCGTGAATCCTGCATCCAGCAAACACATCAAAGCACTAAAAAGGAAACGAAAAGAGTGTAGAAGTCCTTAGTTTGCACTTGTTCTGGGCAGTTCAGCTTTGTTATTTTAGGTGGCTTTGCGTGCTGGTAGCTCTGTACGAGCCATATGCTGAAATCTCAGTAAAAGAAATCAATATATAAACCTTTTCTGCAATTCATGAGTCTCTTCCATGTGTGTTTTCAGCTGGTGCTTTTGAGGGCTACTCTGTGTGCTGAGTGTTTAGCATCTGCTTTGCATGGTACGTTTGCCAAAGACAATATTTTAGAATGTGCAGAAATGCCAAACAAGGGGATTTTTTTATGTATACACATATGCTTTATTTTATTGAGCTTTGAGATCAACGTTGATTGATTAATTGATCACTTTCCCCTTATTACTCCCATGCAGTTCCCTGCCCATGCTGCACATTGCCATATGGATTACATGCTGCTGCTGTATCTGATATAAACAACAAAATTGAAGTGTGTTGTCTCTCTTGTCCCCCCTTAAATTAACAGGTGGAGATAATTGAGGAAAAACCAGAAATGGAATGCTGGAGAAGTGAGGTAACATGCTGAACATTTGGTTTAAAAACCAAAAAAACCCAAACCAAAACTCATCATTTGTTGGATCTTAACAAGCAGCATAACTTGAGGAATTTCCATGATGGCTCAATTTCTGTTCCTCTTGGAGCTGCTCTGTATTTCTCTGGTACTGTAAACCAGAGTGCTCAGAAGCAGCTCCTTTTGTGGGTGCAAAACATCCCCTTCGTTACAGAATTCTTTGGAAGTAGGTAATGCCTCAGATAAAAAATGAAGGACTTTTGAAGACTCAAAAGTCTGAAAAACACTGGATACAGACAAAGTCTCTTGAAATACTCTTTTACTTTCATGCATGCACTTGTAGGTACTTACAGAGATAGGGTACATCCAGTTCTGCCCTGGCACACGCTGTAGCATTGAGAATTCATTTGCTGTTGAAGGGAAGAGAGCAAACTTTGGGAGGGCATCCTTAGTGCTGAGTGTTAACAGGATGAAACAGCTGCTGAAAGGAAACTCAGACTTTCTCCGCCGAAGTTAAACCTTAACTGACAAAATGAAGAACCTCGTTTTTTATTCTATCCAAGTTAAACTGTTTGAACTTATCAATGTAGGTCAGAACCTTGCAGGACACCAGGCTGTAGTAGGTTTCCAGTAAGGAGCAATCCTCCCCATYGCTCGTTTCCTTCCAGTCTTTAAATAGCTCGTCCTCTTTCATGTCGGAAGAGGTGAAGATGAATTTATAGCAGCATCGATTGTAGCTGATGTGCTTTCCCCCAGAAAAGCGGGAGCTGTGCATGGGAGTGATGCCAGCTCTTTTAGCACAGATTCCTACAAAAGCGTCGGGGGGCACCGACAGCGGCACCTCCCTGGCGGCCACGTAAACCTTGCGGGCGACGTCCTGGGACATGAGGAAAGCGTTCCCGTGGCAGTAATCCGGGTAAAACTCCTCGGGATACTGGTGGATGGGSACAAAGCCAGGGCTCTGGGGGTCCCTGTCAGGCAGCCCTTGGTGAACGACCCTCCCAAGGTAGATGTCCTCCAGCTGTGTTAAGCTCAGCAGGTACCCGGCCAGRCTGGGGACAGCGACAAACACGTCCTGGGCCGTTTGGAGGATGAACCTCGCGCGGGGACAGAAAGTCACCGTCCACTCCACGCTCAGCAGCATCTTCTGTGTCTGCGTCTCGGGGGAATCGATGAAGCTGCCCTCGATAATGTCTCTGTGCTTTTGAGCCTCCTCATTGATCTCCAGCTGGGTGCTTGCTGAAGCTGCCTTTCCTACAGCAAACAGCGTGAGGACAGCGTACCCTCCGGAGTCRGTCACGTTGCCCCAGGTCTGCCTGATCACGTTGCGCCTTGTCCTGTTTTCTGGGCTGCTGCAGACAACAATGAGCAAAAATATCTCTTGATTGGAGCATGTYGCTGCACTGCTGACAGTGTAAGAGAGGTTGGCCTTCAGAGGATCCAGGTCCAGCTTCCTGGCCCTCTCCCTGATCTCCAGAGTCTTCGCATCGGTGTAAGASAGAGGCAGGGAATGCAGGAAGTACTGCTCCAGTAAATCTGCCCCAAAAAGCAGCGCGTGGAAAAGCAAGACGTTAAAGAGGATGAAGCACCACTGGTGCGTGCGGAGCCTGCAGACTGTCAGCTGGGGAAGAGAGGACACGGACACCTTCATTTTGTAATATATTTGTGCAAAGCAATCACAACTTTTAGACTGTGGTCTTAGACTGTCTACTTAGTTTGAGGCTCTCTTTCTCCTAGAAACTGAACGAATCTACTTCTTGTGGCACAGTGAGAAGGAAATTACCATGTTGTAGTTTAGAAGGCTTCTCTCTGTGCATCAGGTGTGGAAATACTAAAGAATGACTTGCTATTAATAATTTTGGACTATATTTAACCTGTTGCTGAAGGCCTGAGGTGCCAGTTAATAGCGTGTCCTTAAAGGAAAACTTTGGTACTTGGCCTGACGCTGCCATATAAAAGCTGGCAGGGTAAGAATCCAGAGGGAAGGGCTGGGTTGGATGGGGCTTGGAGCAACCCGGACTAGTGGAAGGTGTCTCTGCCCGTGGCAGGAGGGGAACGAGATGAATTTTAAGGTCCCTTCCAACCCCAATCCTTCTGTGAAAGCTGTCAGAGGCTGAAGCACTTACCTGCATGGTGGTGGGAGCTGTCCCTGCAGCAGGGGCTCTGTGGGCAGTTTCTCCCTGGCAGTGTCTGTATCTGGGGCTGCAGGATCCAGTTACTGCCCAGTACCTGCAGACTGTGGCTTCCACCTCACCTGCCGGGGCAGAGGAAAGATGATCCCAGGGGCTGATCGTGTTGCAGCCTCATAAAACACAGAGGGAACAAAACCCTGGCCTTTCCCTTTATTGATTTCTGACGCTTGGGGTCGGGTCTCTGACAAATAAGTGAAGCAGCTCTTGGGGTTCCCTTGGTAGAAGGGGTCTCTGGTACTGTTGTGAGTCTGTTCTTGCTGCTGGTTCTGAGTTGTGTTTCTCACAGCCGTGCCGTTGTGCTGTTGGTTCCCCAATCCAGCACAGTTGACTCCTGTGCTGAGCACTCTGTGTCTCCTGAGCTGGAGCTCTGGGGTGTGAACTTGTGGGTTTGCCTTGTGTGGGGTCGCGGGGGACACCCCAAAGCCGTGGGTGCTGCGGGGCCAGGCTGGCTCCAGCACAGGGGGCTCTACCCCTGGACGGGCTCCTGCCTTCGGCCGCTCCGGAGCCTCCGCGTGTTACTGTTGGCTCAGGCCTGGCTGCGCCGGAGCTGACGGGGCTGGGGAGCCACAGGGGCCTGGAAGTGCTGGAGGGGGAAGTGCCAAAGACACCACAAACAGGATGGAGGTGTCAGCGGGAGGGAGGGTTGGGTTTGGCAGCGGCTCTGTGGAGCACTGAGCGGAGAGGGGCTTGTGGGTCCCCAACAGTGCCCTGGGGAGGGYAGGGGAGGGGTGGGGAGATGGCAGCGCTGCTGTTTGGTGGGTAAATGGAGGTGGGAGGTGTCAGCCTTGTGGGAACTGCAGCCTCCATGGGAGAGCAGAGAGATAGATCATGATTTCTTTTTAATTTTGAAAAGATTTCTTTGAGGTCAGGGTGAATTTCTGTTCCTGCATCCTTGGGTGAAAGGAGAACACATCACTGCTGTGGTTTGTCTTGGCTGGACCATTGCAAGCCTCCCTGGAGCATCCTTAGGGCAGCCTGGATTAGCCCAACGTCCCAGGGAGATGGAGAAGGGCTTTGATTTCTGGCTCGAGGGGCCAGGGTTAATCCCCAGCTCTGGCTGAGCCGCTCAGATCTCCCAGCTGTKTTGATAAGAGGGAACACAGGAATTACAGAAGAAAGCAGGTTCCCAAAATCTGGTCACAGCTTGCAAGTGCATCTTGCCCCTCTGAAAAACCCCCAAACACACACAGTGTTGGAGTCCCAATGTGGACCTCTGCTTTAGGCTCTCCAAAAGAGGGAAAACTCCTTTCCCAGAGCTTGTGTGTCAGCTGGGACACAGCTTCATCCTGGCCAGCCTCACCCTCTGCAATCCTCACACAAGTTGTGCTTTGAAGCTGTGTGAGCTGTCAGCACGGGAAGTGTCAGTTAAATGGGTGCCCTGAAATAAAAGCCTAATAAGGAAATATTTTTCATTTATAATAATACAGCACTGCAACTCCAGCTACCCATTCTGGGGAAGAAAAGTCCTTCTTTGAAGATGTTCCGTCTCCAGCTAAACCCTTTAATAAGCAAATAAATGCCAGTGTTTGAAACCCTTTACATTAAAAATTGAGTGTCTTTAGAATAATAATAAAATAATAATAATAATAAGCCCCACGTGTGTATCATCCCTGGTGCAATTAGGCCCAGCATGGTGCTGGCAGCACTGCTGAAGTCATTTCTTTAGCACTGCTCTGTGGTGGCAGCAGCAGCTTTGATRCCACGTACATAAAATTAACACTCCCCAACCCCCAGCACGGGCAGCTCTCGGATGTGGGATTTTGTTTATCCACAGAGCCTGGTGGAGTCCCACTGGGAGAAAGCTGAGGAATAGCAAGGAAAAGAACTGCTGAAGGGGAAAATAACTGAGCCCCTCAGCTCCAGGGAGTTTGCCTGGGGGTGATCCCTCCCTTTAACCCCAGGTTTCAGGCAAACACAACGCAGCGTATCATGTGTGACCTTATCTCACTTTTCAGATGGGTGAAATCAGGGAAATCCTTACTCCCGGGGAGATCCAAGAGTTCCCTGAAGAAGAGTAAATTCAGGACTCTGGGATGGCTGAAGTCAGGTCACTGGTGGTGGGAATGCTGTTCCTACAGCTGCACCAAGACCCTGCACAATCCCGGGGGTATAAATTAGGGAAACAACCAGGAAAGCAGGTTTTCCTGACCCRCAATTTTATGTCCAAGCAAACCTCATTACGGGAGCAGGGATGTACCAGTGACGCTGTAGGCAACTTGACGTATCCTAAAGCTGTGAGTGTTCAGACTGAGCGGTGTTTGGGTTTGATTTTTTGGAGAGGACCCTGTGATATCCAAAGACCAAAGCAGAGCTGCTGGGAGGGTGGTGGGAGATGCTGTGGAGCAGGAGGAGCCTGGGGCAGGCAGTGGGTGCTGCAGGGGAGCAGCTGAATCTGCAGCTCCTTAAAATGTCTCCTGAAGTCTCCTGGCTTCCCTCCCAATGCTGGGAACATTTGGAAGGGGGAGCAGAGCCTGGCTGGTTTCAGTTCTGCTTGACTCTGCTTCAGGAAAACGCGAAGGCTTGGGATGACGCACCGTTCGCAGGCAATGGTGCAAAAGAGGGAGGACGGATGGGATGGATTGGGAAAATCCAGTGAAAATTGGGTTTTCCTGTGTGAATTTGTTCAATATAAAGGCTTGAGCTCAGCCTGCCCTAGATGTCCGTGTGGCTGCTCCATGCTGTGCCCTGTCTTTGCAGGGTGCACACCCCTCTCTGCGCCCTGCTGCAGGGACAGGTCGGCACACCTCTGTGTAGCCCACCTGGCACAACATCCCTTTCCACAAGGCACTCCCTGTGCCCTCACAGAGCCACTTGTCTCATTCTGARGGTCAGAGATGACCCTTGTCATCCCACCGGTCCCCAGCCAGGATGCTCTGGGAACACAAAGCACTCCCAGGTGTCCAAAGTGTTTTGGCTGCTGCGCAAAGGATCCCCTTTATTCCAGCCTGCCTTTTGCAGTGTTTCACCTGCACACACAGACCTGAGAGCACGAGGGGCTGTGAAGGGACTGTCTGGTTRTTAATAACAGCATCTGTTGCAATAAATAGGGATGGTTGTTTGGGTCTTAGTCACCTAATAGCAATGTTTGTGCTTRAAGATATGATTCAGCTCTTGCAGGCAGTTCTTCACCTTGCATTCTCCATGGGGTTTGGGAAATGATGGAAGAGGCTTTATGAGAGTTCCACGGTGTGTGTTTCACTTGTTATTTGATATTTAATGTCCCTTTGGGTATTAAATATAAGTGGAAAACTGAAAACCAAGCCAACAAACCTGAGCACTGACAGAGAAGACAAACAGCTCTGTTGCTCCTGGTGTGCAGATGAAGGTGTCTTTGCTTCTGATTTAATGGCTCAGTTGATGAGACTAAAAACATATTTTTATAGCCAAGTTTCCTGCATTCTTCTTTTTCTTTGCGTGCATCAGTCTTGGAGTTACAGAGCTCTCTCCTCTTTTATGGTGTGTTTGATTATTACTTTTTGAGATTAGTGACAGGTTTGACAACTCCCTACCTCTGTATTCCTGGATAACGACAGCCTCACCCCCCTGTGTGTTCTGCAAGGGCTGTGTTGAGCCTCAGAAACGCTGAGTTAAACATGGGCTGAGTGGAAAGAGCATAAACTTGTGTGAAATGTTGAGCTGTGAGGCCACAGGGCCGAGTGGGTCCCCCAGGTGGTCTCCCTGCCAAGACGTCAACTTGACAGAAAAGTTGCTTATTTTGCAGTGAACCAGAAGTTTCCCTGTTGTTATTCATTCTCAGAGTGAGTGTCGTGTGAGTTGCCTTTTTGATGCTTTTTTTGGTGCTTTTTGCCTTGCCCTTTCATTCCCCGGAGCCAGACTCAGGCTGTGTTCGTGCCTGGCAAATGGAGATGCACATGAAATTCATTTGACACGCACAACATCCGCAGCGTTGGAGTCTCGAGTCAGGCTGTGCTTTGATTAAATTCAGTCCACGCTCTGGCARTATTTCCAGCTGGGAGCAGATCCGGTGTCGCTGTTCCTGACTCCGTGGCTGCTCTGCAGCACTGGGCAGCAGCTGGAGCATTTCTCCTGGGGACCTCCTTGCCCGGGGGGTCCCTGTGTGTCTGTGTGATGCACCCAAAAATGCAAAGCTCGCCCAAGGTCGTGGAGGGAGACAGGAGCCGGATGCAGGTCCTGGGGCTTAAGCAGTGCCCCAGCCCATCCTCTCCAGGTCCTGTGGTGCTGGATGGATCCAGCTGCGCTCCAGCTGGTGCCCCAGGGCTGGGCAGGGGGCTGCAGCCCCCCAGCCATGGCCAAGGCTCCCACTGGTGGGGCTGTCCCTCATTGCCCTCCTGGCAGGGGGTTATCAGGAACTGGAGCAGGACAAGGACCCCTCTGACACGATTCCCCAGAGCCCTGTGGAATGCTGGACTCGGTGACGAGCTCTGCAGAATGTGACTTTCTCTTGCCTCTGACTCATCCCACTGTTGCCTCCCACAGGTTTATTTATTGTTCTCCCAGACACAGAAACAGCAGTTGGGTCTCCCTGCCCTGTGCCAGGCCCCTCCTCGGGCAGCTGGGCTGGGATCTGCCAGAGCAGCCAGGCCTTCCCCCCACTCATCCCTCGGGGGTCTCAGACTGGGGGTTTGCATTTCCCTGGAGCTCTGCACAAATCCCCCAGCGCCGCTCCCGAGCCTGGTTCTGCTCTGGAAAACCGTTCACAGACAGCACATGGCAAATGGCACTCGGCATCTCGGGATGTGCCCTTTCCCTGGAGTGCTGCTCATTCTCTGCCCAGGCAGAAGACAGCCCCTTGGAATGTGTGCTCTCCTGCTCCGGGATGCAGCGGGAATGCCGGGATGCTGAAGGGGCTCCCCAGCACCGCTGTCGGGACTGAGGGAGTCGAGAGAAGGAGGATGGGTCTGTAGTAGGTACATGAAATCCTGATTAATTGTATTTTGTGTTAATGACAGTTGGGAAACGAGGACTTGTAGCATCAATGGCAATCTGGGGAGTGCTGCAGCTGGAGGCCGGAAGGGCCAGCTCAGCCAGCCTCGTGTCCCCAACATTCTGAACGATGCCTTTGCTGAGGGCACTGCCCTGCCCTCCCSCCTTGGCTTTGGGGCACAGGGAATTGCTCTGTGCTGGAGCCGGGAGCAGTCCCCAGGACAGGGGCTCTCTTTCCTCAGGTGGGATCCCACCAGGTTGCTCAGCCTGTCCCTGTGGTGGCCTCGGCAGGCGCCCTGCTCCGTGGCGGGACCRGGATGGCACCAGTGCCCTTCCAGGGCAGGGACAGATGGAACCAGTCCCATTTTGCAGCTCRAGCTCCAGCGTTTGGATGGGGATGTTCCCTTCTTCTGGCTCTTTCTCTTTCATTTCTCATTTCTCTCAGCATCCCCGCCCCCCGTAACTGCTTTAAATCATTCCTCCCCCACGCCTGTGTTATCACCCAGCAYGTCAGTCCGCGGCTGTGCCACCCACCCCTCTCCTCCCGGAGCTGCACGTTAACGCTTTGCACCAGATAATGTGAGGCAATTAGTGAATGGAGAATAACCTTCCCACTTAAAAGCAGGATGGGTTGGGAAGCATCACACGGATGGATTGCACGGGGAGTATTAATTGCTTTTCTCTCCAGTGACTCCTAGTGTAGGAGAGTCCATATGGAGAGGGAGGAGGAGGAAGAGATGCTGCGGGAGAAACAAAGTCTCCGGTCCTGGCGAGAAGCGTAAAGCCCAGCGCATCCGAGTGGGCCCTTCCCCGCGGATCCGGAGGCTGTGGCGCAGCGGGGGCCGCGGCAGCGAGCGGGCACCGTGTGCCGATGGATCACGCGAGCCCGGGAGCGGCGGATGAGGAGTGCGAGGGTGGGGTATGCCGGGGTCAGAGGGAATGGGAGCTGCTGGAGGGAAACCACCGCTCTGGAAGCAGCGAGATACCAGCGTGAATGGTGTCACCTTCCCCAGGGTGCGACTGAGGGGGGCTTTGGTGTGTTGGGTGGCTGAGGTGGCAGAGGCGCCTTGCACGAGGCACAGGGGCTGTCTGGCCACTGTATTTTTGGGGAAACAATTCCTTTATTGGGGTATCTGCTCGTTCATGCAGCTCCGAGGGCCCACGAGGCGGCACCATGGTGAACTGCCCAGCACCTGCACAACAGCCTGGGCTCTGGAAGAGAAATGAAAAAAGAAGCAGAAGAGGAGAGGAGTGCACCTGAGCTGGGGCAGAACCATCCCCCGACTCTRCTGCCCCATGGTCACCCCTGCCCCGGGACCAGCTCAGCCCCTGCCACGTGCTGGGGTTGCACAGTGGGATCCTGCTCGGAGGCTGCTCCGTTTGCAGCCGCTCACATCTGGCCCCTGAGAGGGGACACAGTTCTGGGGCACTTCGTGCTTGGCCACACCGTCAGGGATGGCACCTCCTGACTCGTGGCACTGAACTCGGAGGGGAGGGAAGGCACCTTGGAGCCCATCCCGTTAACCCTTTCCTGGAGGCGGCCGGCTCGTTTCCAGGCTGCCCACGCTGTCCCTGGGCTGGGGCCATTCCCCAGCGGGGCCGTGTTATTGCAGCAGGGCCCCCCGGGAAGATCAACGCTCCCGGCCCGGGCGCGCAGCACGGCACAGGAATTCCCGGGGCTTGGCCGCGCTGTTTGCTTTCGGCACAACCCCGAGGCGCAGCGGCGCTCAACACAAATATTTGTGTGGCTGGTAGAAAAGAAAACCAAATAAAAACAGAAAAAAAGAAAAAGAAAAGGAAATAAAAAGAAAAGGAAAAAATAGAGAAGGAAAAAATAGAAAAGGAAAGGAAGAAAGGAAAAGAAGACAGGAAAAAGGAAAGTAGTGGAAAAGAAGACAGGAAAAAGGGAAGGAGAGAAGAGGAGAAAGGAAAGGGAAAGGAAAAAGGAAAGGAAAGGAGAAATGAAAAGGGAAATGAAAGGGAAAGGGGAAGTGAAAGGGAAAAGGTAGGGGAAAAGGAGAGGAAAAAGGAAAGGAAAAAAGAAAGGAAATCGGAAAAGGAAAATAAAGAAAGCCAAGCCCCCCGAGGGTCGTGCACTCAGAGGCCAGAGGCGAAGGACGCGGCCCGGGGCAGGGTCACCGGCTGCTGCCCCAGCCCGGAGGTCTCGGGGGCCTGGGCGGGGCAGCGCCGGGGGCCAGGGGAGGAGGCGAGCGGGGCCGCCGGCGCGCGTTGGGCGGATCCCGGTCCCGCCCGGTGCGGCCCCTCCGCTCCCCTCCCCGCCCATCCCCGCCCATCCCCGCGCATCCCGCACCTGTTGCCGCCCGCACCCCGCCGGGCTCCCCGCGGCGCCGCCCGGCCCCGGCATGCGGAGCGCCCGAGCGGCCCGCGGGCTGCGGCGGCGGCGGGGCGCGCCGTGATGGGCGGCCGGCAGCGGCGGCGGCACCCGCACCGGGACGGCGGCGCTGGCTCTGCCCGCGGCCGGCAGCCCCCGGCCCGCGCCCCCGGCAGCGCGGGGCGCCCATGCTCTGCCCCGCCTCGCCGCTCCGGGGCCCCGCGCCGCTTCGCCGATGCCGTTCTCGGGCGAGGAGCGGAGCCTGCAGGGGATCTACAAACCGGCGGGGCCGGCGGAGGGGCGGCCGGTCTGCTCCGAGTGCTACACCAACCGCTCCTTCGTCTACGACGATGGCAGCGCCCACAGGTACCGGGGGCGCCGGGGCGGGGAGGGTCCCCCGGGGCTGCCGGTGCTGCCGTCGTGGGGAGCCGCGGGGCTGCGGAGCTCTCGGTGCGGCCGGGGGAGCCCCTTCCCCTCCCGGGGGGAGTCCGGCGCGGCCGGCAGGACCCGCATCCCCCATCCCCGCCGCGCCCCCCGCGCCCCGAGCCCGGAGGAAAGTTTCTGCGGCACTTCCAGGCCCGGCTGGGGTCCCTGAGAATGCCCCTCTGGGCACAGCCGCTTGGGAACGGGGCAGCCGGGAGCTGCCTGCGTACGGGGAAGAGGTGCTTGGCGACCTCCGAGCAGTTCCCGGTCGCATCCTTCRTGGGAAGAGGGTCGATGCTGTCCCTCCGTCGAGCCCACCACAGACCGAGGCTGTGCTCTGGGGTGTGAGGGTGAGGCAGTGTTCGGCTGAGCCCTGAACCCACCCCAAAGCCAAGGGTCTAAAACACACGCAGGCAAAAATCTACATTCCTGTAGGCGCAGCGCAGCCCCACCAGCTCCGGGCTGGTTTTATGCCAAAGTTACAATGTCCAGTCCGAGGGACGGGCTGCTGTGTGGAAGGGAAGAGCTGCTTGAGGAGATCGGTGGACTCAATGCCACCGTGCTCTTGTGCCTGGCAGCAGCAGCTGTTTCTCACAAGAGCTCATTGCTGAAGTATCTCCGTTTTTCCTGATAAAAGCTATGTATTATCACTGTTCTGATTAAATTTACCAGTGTGGTTCTTCTGACTGTCACACTCATCAAATGCCAGCTGAAATGCACAAATGAAGTATCAATTCATGCTTGGCAGATAAGGACCTTGGCTGGGTTTGTGCCCTGGGCCGCCCAGCTGGGGTTTTCTGTGTCGGCGTCTGCTCGTTATGATTTAGGGAAACAATCTTTTATTCCTAAAAACCTAGATGAAAAAGAAGAAACAGCCTGTTCTTTAACTCTCAGTACACTACCACTGACTGGGTAATGAATAAAATCCTTGAATATTGTTTTTTGGGGTTAAGACCCTCATTATCACCTCCTCTCTGTCAGTGACACAATGTCCGATGGACCCAAAGCTCCGTGGTGCCTCAGGACCCCCTAACTCTGGAGAACTCCGTTTGGGCACCCCAGGGCGGCTGTGGAGAACAGCCTTCCCCAAAGCCAGCTGCCTCATTTTGCAGCTGTGCTCGGAGTGTGTGCAGAAATGACACCCCTGAGGAGGCTGTTGAACGCCTGTGTGTGTGAAGATCGGAGATCGGGCTGGAGACAGCTCGCGGAGGGTTTCGACTCCAACATTACGGGAAAATGAGGAGTTGCTGCTCATTACTGACACTGCAGCCTTGCCTGGGGTCATTTATCCTCATCTAATGCACAACAAAATCCTTGCCCAAAGATCCTCCCGCCTGTCTCTTTCAATCCGAATAGAAGAGCTTAGTTTCCTAATTATTATTATGCAGCTCGATGTGTTTCTAACCCCCTCAGGCTCCGGAGAGGTTGAAATGCCATTGCTTTCCATGACTTGTCTTGCCTGCCCTTGTGCTCAGCTTTTTGCTGCCCTTCTGGAGATATTAAACAAGCTGGTTGGAGCCCTTAGGGCTCAGCAGCGTTTCCCAGCTCCAGCTCGGAGCAGACTGGTCCCAAATGTACTTTTTCAGAGCTGTTCAACTGAAGAAGCAGAAAAGGACTCTTATAAACATGCTAAAGAGAAAGGGCAGGAGCAGGCAGAGCAATAAGCACCATTAGATGGTCCCAGGGGCCCCCTGGCTAATCTGCTGTTTGGTTTCCTTTTCTGCAGCTTGGGCTGGGGGCGCAAATCCCATCAGTGGATGATCATCCACGTTTAACAACCTGCTGTTGCTCAGCCTCTGCCTGGTACAAGAGTTTCTTTCTCACCTCCCACGAGTCTCACCTCGTCTCCAGTCTGATGAGGGGTTCGTGCACAGTCCCCGGGGCAGACCAGGGCTCAGGAGTCCAACACCATCTCCTTGTCTCCTCTCTGTGCCTCCAGGCGTGGAGCTGTAGGTGTGAGGCAGACAAGCAGACCTGTCACCAGAGGTGTGAGTGAAGGATGTGAGAGCCAGGATACATCGAGCAGCAAAGATGTAGAATATGCTCACTGAACCTTCTGCTGAATGTTCAAGGGACCTCAGCTGGGCTGGCCCCATTGAAACAAATGGAAGCCTCAATTATCCCCTCACTTAGCAAATCTAGAGGTGACTTAAGAGCTGTTAAGGAGTAATTCCATCTTCTTTGTTGCCTGAGGGTGGAGATGTGTGTGTAAATGTCTGTGAGCTTCCTCCCRGCCCCCTTTGTAAGGCGACAGTGGTCCCGAAAGTCCCTCCCAAGTGGAAAGCAAAGGGTTAATTGTAAAAGCACTTGAGAGTTTGTTTGGAGAGTAAATACACATTTCTGGCACCCCGAGGGCACAAACAGCCTAAATTTTACTTTCCTACCTCGTGGGAAATCTGGGTAAATGTTTGTACAAGGAGCCAGGCTGTCACTTTGGGGATCTCAGGATTTCCTCCGGCCAGCGGCGCCGCTTCCTTGCCTTGCCCATGTAAGGGCACCGCGGGCACGGGTGATGGATGAGCGGCCAGATGGAAGGACTCACACAAAAATATCCCGCACGAGTCAGGGGGCCGGCGGGAGAGGCAGGGATGGGCGGGAGGAGACTCGGATTTACCATCCTCTGCCTCCTGCTCCTATGGCTGGTTTGAGAGGAAGAAGCTGGAAGAAGGCGTTGCACGCGGCGCTACCTGGAGCGGCTGCGTAGGAAGGTCATGGCTTTGCCGTAGACGTACGTGGCTTTTCTCATGTCTGCTAGAAATGGCTCCTGGGGGATCTGTCCGGCTGCTGGGCTGCACTGCACTGCTCACGCTCCGTGTATGTGCTCAGAGCAAACAGCCCACGGCCTGTGCTGAGCAGGGATTTGGGTGCCGTGCCATGGGTTTGGGAGCGGGACGTGCAGGGAAGGGAGGTTCCAGCTGCTCCAGTGAAAGTGCCAGAGGAGCTGAGGTTCGGGGCCGGACAGCAGCAGCCGGACAGACCCCTGAGCACCGCCGGCCTGGTGGCTTGGGATGTGCCTGTGGAATGTCAGCTGGAGGGGGCTTGGTTTGCCAGGGGCTGTGCTACGGTGGGGTCTGTCCTCAGTCCCACCTGGCTGGGCAGCCAGGACAGGTCTTTTGGCCTTAGAAATCACAGCAAGATTTGGAGCAGTGGCAGCAAGGTTAAAAATGCCCATAGGCACCTTCTGCCACTCTGGGCAAAGCCTCTGCTGAGTCCAAAGGCAGATCAGCAAAAAGCATTGATTAAATGGGATTCTTGCTAAGTGTGAGCACACATCCATGCCCAGGATAGCTCTCCCATGGCTTCTCCTGCTAATCTTCAGATGTATCCAAGGAACTGTCTCAGTTTAGCACGAGGATGGTCCCTGCAGCTGACAGCCTGTTGTTGTTCTCTTCAGTTTTCTGTTTCCTGGAAGTGAATGGGGTGATGCTTCTTTGGCAGAGCTTGCACTGAACCAGACTCTGTAGCTAATTAGTGATCAGTTCCTCCAGGCAAGATTACTAGCTTGGACATTTATCAGCTTCCAAAAAGTCAGCCTTGTGGATTGCAAAAACTGTTGCTTTGGCTGCCCATGGGCATCTGGGCCTTGCTGCTCCAGGAGAGATGGCAACAGGGAGCCATGAAACTGCAGGGCCAAGCACCCTGTGTTTTCAGAGTGTTTATGTAGCAGAGATAAGAAAGAATTCTGCTCTTGTTTTCCTCAGATGGTTAGGAAAGAGAAGTGTGAGGCTCTGGACTGCTGCAGGAGAGCACCTGCCAGCACACCTGGGTCAGTGGGAGGAGGTTTTGGGACCCCCCTCACTGTWGTGTTCAACAAAGAACCCCCAGGGTGCCGAACGTTCCTCCGTAGAAACTGCCCTTGGGTTCTGGCAGGGCTGTGTCACCCTTCACTGGAGAACAGCAAAGTAGGTCATTGCCTGTGCTCAGGGCTCTTTCTGCTCTGCAAAAATATTTACAGCATCTATTTGAATCCTCCCAATTCTCCTCCGGCGACCTCTCCCTGACCCCCACGCCTGGTTCCCGAGCGCTGCACGCAATTTGTTTTGGAGCCTGTGAACGTTTGTCTTGCATCCCTGCCAGGCTGGGCTGGAGTGTGGAACATCTCATTCATCCTTCTCATGAATAAAACCAGGCCAAGAGCCAGACGAGCTCTGAGCACAGGTGCCTCTGGCCTGGTGTCCTTTGAAAGTGCCTGGTGACAGAAACAGCAAGAGGGAAAGTTTAGATGGGATGTTGGGAAGAAATTCTTCYCTRTGAGGGTGGGAAGGCCCTGGCACAGGGTGCCCAGAGAAGCTGTGGGTGCCCCATCCCTGGAAGTGTCCAAGGYCAGGTTGGACGGGGCTTGGAACAACCTGGGATAGTGGAAGGTGTCCCTGCCCATGGCAGGGGTTGGAATGAGATGAGCTTTAAGGTTCCTTCCAACCCAAATCGTTCTGGGATTCGGTGACAGGGACAGAGGGCAGGACAGAGCAGCCCTTCCAGGGGCTGTGCTGCTGCAGCCTGGCAGGGGGATCCCTGGCTGGAGGTCGTACCAGTGGCTGTGCTTCCACGACATGGATGGATCCCTCCCTTGGGATTCATCTGCTCCCTCTTGAACCCACTGGTACTTTCTGCCTGCACAAGAGGATGGGGCTTCTCTGATGCAGCTGCTGTGTGACAGAACACGCTGCTGTTCCTTTGAGCTGCTGCCCTGTGATTCCCCTGCTCTCCTGCAGCTCCTGTGATGTTCCTGCTCCCTGGTTGTCTGCTCTGATTTTATCTTCTTTTCATCATGTCTTTTTGCAGGCTAAAGACTCCTCCTGATCTATTTGGCCTTGCCTTGCACAGAACACTTTATAACCCCCAGTTATCTCTGATACCCTTCTCTGTGCTGTTTCATCTCTGGAGAGGGGAGCCAGAAGTGTGTGTGACTCCATGGTGGGTTTATTTGGAATGAAAAAGCCTTCCCTAACGTTTGGGGTTTTGACCACCACCGAGAGCTGTTGGCTTTGTGGCATTATCTACTCTGGCTCTTTTCTGAGTGATAATTTGCAGACCTTTTAGTGCCTGAGCAGGAGGATGATTGCCTCTCTCTCCCTTTGGATCGGTTGGCATTTGTTGATGCTAATTTTTATCTGACATTTTATCATTGGGTCGGTCAGTGCCACAAGACCTTTCTGTTTACAGTCTGGTTTAGGCTTGACTACACTGGATAATTTGCAGTCCTCCCCATCCCTTCTGAAGCCACAGAGAGCCTTGTGAGACCCCACAGATGTTTGYTTCAGCGTTCCCCCTCTGTTTGTCTCTGCCTTCCAATCCAGGAGACATCTCCCTCTTCATCCCATCGCATCCCGGCCTGGCAGGTGTGTTGACAAACCTGCCTCTCGAGGCTTATTTCTGCAAGACTTTGTATTTTTGAACAGTGTGAAAAAACTCTTCCTCCTCCCACGCCCCTCTATTATTTTCTGCTTCCATAGCAGGGACTGTGCTGCAGGAGTCTGGAGCACGGAGAAGTTGTTTCTCCGCGCTCCAACCCTTGTTGCTTGTAGCAGCTTGGGGCTGGGCAGAAGGGAGGATTTTCCCAGCAGTTTATTAGCAAGAATTGGCACTTTCCTGATCTTGCAAGCTTTTTATTTTCACATGAGCCTGAAAGCTACTGGGCACTGACAAATGTGGTAGAGGATGTAACAGCTTGGGGTGAGGGGGAGTGAGATATCGCCAGGACTGTGTCCCTCGGGGTATCACATGCACAGGGAATGGTAGAGGGTTGGCTATTGGCTCTCCAGGAACAGCACGGGCAGCTGTGACGAGGGAGTTGTCCTCTTTTTAGTTTAATAATCTGTTTAGGTGTAAGATTTTTGGTGGCTGGTTGGCGTGAATCATGAGCCTGGTGTTATCCCTGCACGCAGCAGCACCCTGCCATTAAAGGCTGGGTGCTTTTCCTGAGGAGTCTGGCGTGCACAGCCTCCGAAATTCCCGGYGGGACTGGCAGGCCCTCACCCTGAGGGATTGTTTCTCCAGGAGTGGGTCTTGGTTGCTTCATTTCTTGAACACCGGAGTTGATTCTGCTTTTAAATGAAATGGCAAATGCTCCCAGGCCACCCTACCAGCCCATCACTGGGATAGGCAAAAAAAGGATGACATCCTTGCTGGGAAAGGGTGAGGTACTCCAGGACACCAGCTCCAACAGCAGAGATATGGCCCAATGTAATCCATAAATAGCCCTGGAGGTGGCTGAGTCAGGAATTTCCCGGCAGGGTTGGTGACCTTGGCTCTGCAGGCTGAGTGTGTTTTCAATCTGCCCCTTATTCCGAGGCTGTTCAAGGATGAGATGCTGGGAATGAGGCCCTTGGAGACATTTACTCAAGGACATTGGGATGGGGAGCAGAGCTGTGTCCTCAGGAAAGCAGGGCTGGTATGTTGTGCTGTAAGTGATCAGCTGAGCTAATTTGCATTTTTATTTGCATATTTACACAATAGAATAAACTGGTTGCAAGTCATAGAACCACAGAAGGGTTTGGGTTGCCTTCTGTGAGCTTTACCCTGTCACACAAAACATTGGTGTGCACCAGGCCAGAAGGGAATGGAAGATGTGGGGCTGAATTCCTGATCCAGGGCTGTCTCATGAGAAAAGCAACTCTGGACCTGGAARGTACAATTTCTACTTTTATCTTCTAGAAAATAGCATTTGCCAGCGGGGGAAAGGCTTGTGGAGCTTTGCACTGACTCACTCTTCCTGTTCATTTTCCACGTGAAACACACAAAATGCTAATTTCTCCGTGAGGCCTGTGGTGCTAAATTGCCTGTGCTCGTTGGAAGAGAAGCGCTGGATGGATTCGTCACAGGGCTCGGCRGTTCTGGAGAAGTTTGGAGCAACTGCAGCTCCTGACGTGGACAGTCCAGCTGTCTGTGGAGAGGCGAATTTGGATGCAGGAGTTTAATCTGGGAGACTGAGCACTCCATTTATTGTGAATGTGTGTATATATAGATRTGTGTGTGTGTGTGTTCTGCAGCTGTTGTACCCACAAAACAGGGCTTGGGCCAAAGCTGTGTGGGAATGATGGCTTGGGTGTCAGGGTGGGCCTGTTCACACCCCTCAAAGCGCTTTTAACTCTTCGAATCAAAACCCATTAAATCCACGACCATCCTACGGGTAATGAACGGCGTCCATGGGTCCCCGTGTGACCTCTGGGGAGGGAGAGGGGATGGTGGGATGAGTCTGGGGCTTTCCCTGCAACAAGTCGCCCTAAAACCAGCAATGACCTGGCTGCTGCTCGCTGCCGAGGTGATGGCAGAGGAAACAGCTCCAAAATGAGCACCCCGACTCTTCCACGGGGCTGTCCCCGCAGGGCTGGGGCGGGARGGGCGATGCCCGGGGAAGGGCGATGCCGAGCTGGCGTGCGAGGCACGTGTGCCGTGGGGCCCGTCCCGCACACGCGCTCACCCACGCGAGCGCAGAGCTGCTGCCTCCCCTCCCTGCGTGGTCCTTGCCCTCTCCTGGGCCGTGCCGTGCCAGCTCCGCCGCCCCTCCGTGCCAGAGMGGTGCCAGCGCCTGCTGCCGTCGCCGTGAGGGAGGATGTGCTGCCTCCCAGCCCGGCTCTGGAGACCAGACCCGTGTCCCCACGCACTCCAGCCRTTAGGAAACCCCACAGGGATGTCACTCAGAGGGAAATAAAGCCCRAAATCAATAAGAGAGGGGTGAACAAGTGTAACCTGGTAACCAGAAGAGCTGTGGGAGGAGAAACAAACACGAGATGATTGTATGTATTTAAATAACTATAGGGAAAGAAAGGGCAGAATTTCCTGTATGGCTTGGTTCCCTGGAGAGGCTCTGAGAGCCTGGTGGTGGCTGGGCTTGCCAAGGATGGACTGGGATGCGGGGCCAGACTCTGCTGTGGCAGGGAGAACAGGACATGGCAGAGTCCTTGCTGTCCTGGAGCAGCAAGGACACTCTGGAGAAGTATCCCAGCCCTTGAGTGCAATCCAGACACCATCACCCTACGATGGTCTGGGCCAGCTGGAGGCTCCTGCCCAGCCAGAGCCTGTTTGCTGCCCAAAGGTTGGGCTCTCCTCTGCCAGCACATTGTGTCACGAGTCGGTGCCAACAGCAAGAGAAAGGTCAGACCYTGAGTGTGTCTCTTGCTCCACTGTTTCTTATCCAGGGTCTGTCCTTTCCGTCCCGTTACAGGTGACAGGAGGCACAGCAGCAGCTGCTGTGGTGTTGCAGGGAGTGATGGGTCCCAAAATTTGGAGAAAAGTGGCTTTGTCTGGGGAGGGGATGTTGGTATTGGACACGAGGTTCTTGCTTTCTTGGCTGCACATCCAGACTCCCTGGCCATCCTCCTGGGGAGAGGATGGAGGTAGAACAGATGGTTGCCAGCAGGACCTTGTGCCTCTGGCTCCTTTTACAGCTTGGAGTGGGAGAGGAGAGATTTAGACTGCAGGTTATGCAAGAACTTGCCCCAAATGTAGGTTCACCTCTTCTATTTGCACGCCCCAGCCTTCAGAAGGAGGAGAGGAAGCACTTTCTGGGAGGTTCTCCAACAACTTTTGGTGCCAGAAGAGCAGGGGTGTCACTGAGAGCTCTGGAGCTCCTGATGGTTCCTGGCAGGTTTGGGCAGTTGCATCTCACAGGCACCAGAACACGAGGATGGGATCTGTGATGACCCCGGGCGGTTTGGGATTGGTTTGTGGTGGGAAGCAGGAGGATGCTCTGTGGTTTTTGTGGTGTGTAGTGTGCAAGAAAGCAGAGGAGGAACTTGGGTTGTGTCCTTCCTCTTCTTTGACAGATGTAGTMAAAAATAATAATGGGAATCCTAATTTACATTACAAGCTCCCAGCCCGTGGATTTTCCTCTGAGGCAAAGCTGCCTCTTGGGGACCTGAACAGCCTGTGACGAGCTCCACAGGGCACGTGGCACTGCAGGGCCCCGTGGCCCAGCACAGGCAGCCATGTGGGCTGTCACCGGTCTTGTGCCAGCGTTTCCAGTCCCAGGGGATGGTGCTGCCAGCAGCGAGGCTTTCCTGGCTGTCCCGGCCGGAATCAGCAAGGGAAGAACGTGGCTGGGACCAGCCCATGCACAAAAAGCTGATTGAGGGAACCCAAAGCTGAGTGATGGAACCCAAAGCTGATTGAGGAAACCCAAAGSTGAGTGAKGGAACCCAAAGCTGAGTGMGGGAACCCAAGGCAGATGTGGCTCYRGGGCTCCTGTGTTTGCTAAACTGGGCGGTGACTGGGTCCGGCTGCGGTTTAATGGGAGTGGAGACCAACGGGGAGGTCTGGTCTGGRTCGAACGTGGCTTGATCCCAGCTCCCGTGTTCCCAGGAGGCTGAGCAGGGGCGTGTCCCCCTCCYGAGGCTGCGGGGAGCTGGCCAAGCTGGTGGAGAGACGGTGCCGTAGCGGGAGAGTGGAAGAGTGTCGAGGTTTCCATATGCTGATTGCAGCGTGCTTTTTTAGTGGTACAGGGTTCTGGAGGAAGGAGGGAAAGGGATGATAAAAATAAAGCTGCAGCTCTGTATTTAGCTATAAACCACTCCAGGATTTTTTTTTTTTTTTTTGGTAGTATTTGAAGACTATGCAATAAATGAGCTTGTTCATGAATTTTTTATTTTATGCCACTACAGCTTTGAAGCAGTAGCCAGGTTCCTGTGGCATTTCCGTAGCTCAGGATCCCTTTGTTTGGGAGGAGAGGTTGTAAATCCTCTGTGCCAATGTCAGAGATCTGTGTGCAGTGCAGGAGCACTTTGGTCTAAGACATCGATGTGCAACATCTCAAAGTCATGGTGTAATTGATAAAGACATCTTAACAAAGCAGTGAATGCAGCGTTTGTCTTAGTGAATCTTCATCCAGAATAAACAAATGTGYCAAAATTTTAAAATTCCGAATGGTTTTGTATGCAAGAATAAGAGAAAACACATTAAAAATGTTGCTGCTACTGCCAATGGGAGAAGAAACTCAGATGCAGATAGCACAAATTGTGTCTCCAGAGCTACTGATACAATTGGATTTTACTACAGTTTCTAAATGCTAATAGAGGACACTGGTGAATATTTGTTTTATGAATCTGACACAGGATCTGAGGCCAAGAGAGATGGATTAATTGAGTTGGAAAAGAATCGTGCAATTAAAAACAAAATACACCCAAACCCCAAAAGATGAGTGTTCGATATCCAAGAGAACGGCTGGGCATTGCTGTGAACATCCATAGCTCCCAGTGGGTGCAGGACAACAATGGACCTGCCTGCCCGGACCCACAGTGGGAGCTGTGGAATGTCAGACAGGGTGGCAGCTCTGGGGGAAGGTGCCCTTTCCACATGGCAGTCAGTGTGCCCATGGCTGTGCAGCCGTAGCACTYGGCCTTTCCTCTGGGAAGGGAAACAATGTGCTCCTTTAAACAGGCACTTCATAATCATCGGAGAGCACTGGGTGTGACAGTCTCCTTCAAACGCAATTATAATCACCCACATTTGGAGTCAGGCACCTGGYTCCCCACTTTAAACTATGGTTATCATAAGAGAGTGGATAATTTTTAAAAATTGCGTTTTCTCTCTCCCTGAAATTTTGGTTTCAGGATGCTGCCCTGATGGCCTAGAAACAGAGTGCTTTTGGCCTAATTTATTATAGTTAAGCTCTAAGAAGAAAGACTTAATTGTGGCTTTCTTTTTCTGTGCTTAATGTTAGATCCTCCTGTGCAACATGAGCTAGAGGTGGTCAGCAACCTTCGGTGTTTACATCAGTCGATCCAGAGGGAGTGCTTGAGTTGACAGGAGTTTGGCTTGATTTATCTTAAAGACCAAGTTTTGGATCAATGAGTATCGTAGAACAACCTCCCTGATGCCCAAGGCTCTGCACAGATGCATTAGTCAGTGCAGAGCCTTGGCTGCACCGTGCATATGGCAGCTAAAAGGAATTGAAAAGCTCTGGGGGTATAGAATTAAGTGGCAAATAACATCAGTGAGAACCATCTGAAGCGCTGGGTTGTCTTCTGGGGCTGYGTTCAGCAGAAATTTTGCATGCTGATTGCTCTTCTGGAAACTCGGGAACAACRGCTGAGCAGGACTTTGGAATGTGGTCAGCTGGGAACTGATTTACAGGGGCTTGGGTTGTTAAAGATAGAAGATGATCTGAGGAGCCTCAGCTCCCATCCCTGCGGCAAATCCCTGGATATCTGTTCAGTGCCAGTTCAGCATCCAGCTGATAGAAGCTCTTTTGTGTGTGTTTAGCTTGTGCAGAGTGTACTGGAGGCAAAGCTGTGGGAAGATGCTAGGAAAGAGTTGGAGAGGCTTTGGGTGAGACTCTTGGAAGTACATCAGGCAGGAGCCGGAGTTTTTCAGCTATTTGCTGCCTCACACTCCAAAGTTACATGTGAGGAACAAAGAATCAGCTCGGAGGCACCACATCTCCTCTTCCAAGCTCTTCCCGTCCGCCCTGCTTTCCACAAAGGGTTCGTGAAATTGGTGTTCCTGTCATGGCATGGATGAGTTTCACTAATGAAGCCAAAACAGAAAGGATCAGGACCTGAGATCGTGCCTTGTGTGCCATTTCCAGCAGTGAAAGGCTTTGCAGCTTTGTGAAAGGAAGTTTCAGCTTAACCCCAGCCTGCTGTGATGGGTAGCTGGAGCTGACACGGGCAGCAGTGTCCTATCCACGTTCTGATTGATAAAAGCAGTATGAAAAACGAGACCAAAGAAAGCCCTTAACCCTCTGAAATGGCATTTTGAGAGCTGGTTGTGTTTAGCCTTCCTGTGTGTGAGGGCAGACCGCGCAGCTGGCCACACACAGCTGTCTTTGAGCCATCACCTTGGGTCTCTCCCAGGCGCTGAGATCGCCCATGCCCCGATCGGAGCCGTGGGCATGCCAAGGGATGGGTGATGTATCCTCCTGGCCGCGACACTTGGCAGCTGGACAGACGACTGAGTCATCAGTGTTCGCGGTTTCTCATTTAATCCTGGGGTTGTTCAGATGATTTAAGTGCCAGCAGTCCAGAGAGGAGGTTGTACTTCTGCTTCCAGCACGGCTGTGGAGCCATCKCCTTGTCTGCCTCCCATCCCTACTTTTCGTTGCGGGGGGAGGCTGGGGGTGGATCTGGGTTTGGCTGTCAGATCTAGATTATCCTGCGAGCAGTTTTATTTCCTCCCGGCGATTGGGCTTTTCCATTGGCTCCTCTTGCTCTCCGYTGGTCGCCTGCTGAGAAGCAAATGTCCTGCGCTCGGCGCCGCTCTGCGGGGCGCTCCGGGGGACCGCGCTCCGCGCCCTGCCCGCCCCGCCGGCCCCTCTCCTGAGCCGGCGGAGCCCCGAGCCACCCATGCCCCCGGGGGGAGCGCTCTGCCGGGGGGGCACGGCCGCCTGCCCCGCAATGTAATCGCGGCCGGGGGGGTGCGGTGCGTGCCGGGGTGCGGGTGGCGCGGGGCCGGCCCCGGAGGAGGTGCCGGGGCGGGCGGCGGGGGCGGGCAGGGCAGGGCTCCCCCTTCGCCCCCCCATCGCCGCTATCCCCTTCTCTCCCGCAGGCTCTCGTCGCCCGGCGGCTGCGGCGGCGGGGACGGCGGCGGGAGCCGCAAGAGCGGGGTCATTCTGGACATCGCCTCCCTGAAGATGACGGAGCTGGAGTCCGAGGTGCTGCCCCTGCCGCCCCGGTACCGCTTCCGCGATCTGCTGCTGGGGGACCAGTCCTTCCAGAGCGACGACAGGTTCGGGGCGCACCGCGGGGACCGCGGGGTGGAGGGCGAGGGGACACCGGCCCGCCGGGAGGGASGAGGGAGGGAGACGCGGACCCGGGACACGCACTGCCCGGGGATGGGGACACGCACCTGGGATGGCGACAAGCGCCTGGGATGGGGACACGCACCCGGGACACCCGCGGACCCTCCGGTGGGACACCCCGCGCCGGGGCGGGGACGCGGAGCTCTCCGCGGTGCTGATCCCGCGGGCGCGGAGCCGCACCCCGCCAGGCGCGGAGCTCTCCGCGGTGCTGACGGCGCCTCTCGGTGCGGCCGCTCTGCGGGAGAGGGAGGCTGGGGGGCTCCGGGGTACGGGGGCGTTCGCAGCCTGCGGGCACCGGGATGTGTTGGCAGGAGCCAGTGGCATGCGGAGCCACCGGGATGTGTGGGCACGCAGCGGGTGGAGGCCACGGGTGCCTCGGAGAGCGGGCACCGGGAACATCTGGGTGCTCCAGGGTGGTGGATGTGCCGGAGCCGCTGGGCTCTGGGAGYTGTGGCTGTACTGGCCCAGCAGACGCTGAGCTGTGTGGGTGTGCTGGGCAGCTTGCTGGGTCCGGGAGTCTCATCAGGGGTTGGCAAGCAGGGAAAGGGATTGGTGTCTGGGAGAGGCACGGGATGGAGCTGGTGAGGGGCTGGTGGAACTCCCTGTGACAGCATATGCGGGATTTGGGCTGAGCACATGCGTTTGTTTAGGAGGGAAGGCTCCTCCGGGATGTTCTTGGATGCTGCCTTTGCAGCAGGGAATGCTGATGGGAGCAGGGTAACCCTGAAGAGCTGCTGGGGTTGTGTGGTGCAACACAACATTTCTTGGGCTGACCAGAGAAATGGCCTTTATGTGCTGASCACCAAGCCTGCTATTCCTGGCTGGCTGTCTGGGATTTATTCCCAGGCTGAGTGAGCAACAGAAGGAATGCCATGAGTGGCAGGTGAATTCCAYGGGCAGACCAGTGAAATGAAGAGGAAGAAGAGCTTTCCCTTCAACTCTGTTCATATCATAAATACCCAGGAGCTGCAGTGCTAGTGAGGAATCAGTAAGATTGTTCTTTTCTCACCAATTAATTGTGTGATGCAAACAAAGAGAGATGTAACTCTCGTTGGAAAACCCCCTTCAGTTGCTGGTGAGTTAGTCCTTGACTCGCTGCTGCATGCATGGTACACATGCATCAAGGCTTTTGTTCATCTCTGTTGAAAGATAATTTAATTTTTTTATATGTACAAGTGTCATGCAAAAAAAAAAAAAAAGTGAATTTGGCTTTGAGACTGTGAATGTGGGTTTTGCAAATGTTCTGTATAAGTGTTCCTAACTTTTATCACCACATAAAATTGGTCTGTCTCGAAAATGAGTCTGTGATCCTGAAGGTTTTAAAGCCCAGATTTCCTTAACAGACACTTAAACATTAATACAGTTTTATGGCACAAAGTGAGAAGTTAACATAAAATTCCTGCTGCAGAAAATGTCTGCGTTTCAGAATGGTTATGATACGGCTCCTTTGGCTAAATTTGAAGATTTAATAGTTTTTGTATTTAAGTACTTGAAAGCATCTGAAATGCAGAAGATGGCAATTTCAGATTGTGCTCTTTCTGTGTTTCACTGGTTATACCCCTTAGCCTTCATCTTCATCTAGATTTGAGTCTTTCTGATTCAGCATCTCTCTTTCATTTTAATGTGGAGATACTCTGGGTTATTCTGTTAATTCATTAGCCCTGTTTCTCAAGAATTCATTAGCCTTGTTTCTCAAGATATCTCAGTTTCCCTGGCTTTATGTGCTGCTCTCTTTAGTTGTTTGATTTCCCCTTCATCAGGAAAATACTGATAATTTCATTGTGGTTGGGAATGCAAATCTTTGAGCCCACGTTTGCTCTTCACCGGAGTCCACCTGACTTCACKGGGAGTTGAGATGAGCTGTAGGCTTTTGGAAATGTTGCTGTTGGGCCTAAGTTTCAGTCCAAGTCATTCATCCAAGACTTTGTGGATGAATCAAGTTCGCTGGAGTAATTATGACTGGTCCATTARTCTGTTCCAAACCGACTGAATCAGGAGCTGATTTAGGCTAGCAGGAAAAAAACGAAAAGCAGAAAGACTTTTTGGCTTTGCTGTGCTTGTAGATGATAAGCAGCTCAGAGATGTGCTTTGAAGTGCTTTGTTCCAGCCCTGACAGGGATGTGCCGAGGAAAATTCTCCCACATAAACACTGCGGAGAACTATGAGCAGTGATACAGAGCTCACTGGACTTAGAGCTGTAACACGGAAGGAAAACACCCATAACACTGAATATCTCATTTATTTGTAAATGCTTAAAACATTAGTGTCTCGAACATCTGCTTTTGAGAACTACCCTGGAATGAGAGTGTGCTGCTGGAAGCGAGGAGGTTTCTGGGGTCAGCAAAGACTAAAAGGATGGGAGGCCATAGGGGAGTCCAGGTTTTTCTGCTTCTGGAGAATTAAAACCGTTTCTGTTAGAGATGAATTAGTGCACCCTCATCACAAAGGATGCTGAAGAGACACCAGGGTTGGGCTGAGGTAAGGGAATGAGGTAATGCTGGAGCTTGGAACAAGTAGATAATTAGAGAGCTGTGGTACAGCAGGAGGAGAGAGTAGGTCCAGATAACCTCCGGAACTGAAGGAACTAATCAGTGAATGTGAGCTGGAATGTGAACAGACATTAGTCTGTTCCTAATTTACTTTTGTTTTTAGAATGTGAAAGGTGAAGACAGTCAGTCTAACTAAGCAGGGCTTCCTCTTTGGCAGGTAGACTGATTGACAGGAGAATTAAAATAACACTTCGAATGTTGTGTGGTGGATGCAATAAATTGGCCAGGAAGCAAATAGGAAACGGCTGACTGGAAGAGGAATGTGGGAGGTAAACGGATTTGTGGAACAGAGAGAGAAAAGCCTAATGACAAGCAAATCTAGAGTTGTCAAGTGGAAGTGCTCCTTCCAGGATCATCTTACTCATCTTTGGAACTCACTGCCACGAGACGTGTGGAAGGCTTTGGGCTTGGCTGTGTTTAAACTCTGGGCTTGACATTTCTGCAAGGCAGGCCTTTGGGTTATAGAAGCAGGATTAAGTGTCATTCAGCTCTGAATTTCCAGAGCATGCAAACTGCTCTCAGGGCATGAATCTCACTGATAGGGACTGGGAGGTGATTTCTCCTCTGGGGAAGGGAGGTTCTCTTTGGGAACCTTGCAGTTGCCTCAGTTGTCTGGCATTAGTCCTGCCTAGTTCAGAAGTTTCTTTCCTTTTTGGAAGGTTCTGTCAGTGTCAATACTGGGAGAAAAATGGATTTGTTCTGCTTTCTTATGGCAGTATTGCATTTCATATCTCATCGATGTTTTGTTGACACGAAAGCATCCAGAGCCACTGGAATATAACTGCAAAGGCAGAGTTTGAGATGTTGAGCCTGTAACAATGAGAAGGTGAAGAACTGGGGGCACAAACACTGCTGGTGCCTGGCTGCCTTTTCACATTCCTGGCACAGAACTCCTCCGAGCACGGGAATTCTCTGTGCCGTGGAGCTGTGTGGGACCAAGGCCAAGGGGTGCTGGGGGAAGGGAGAAGGAGCTGAGCACAGCATCCCATCGGAGCCGTGGGCTGGGCTCTGCGAGCAAGGCTCCTGTTCTGAAGTGATACTGGAATTGCTGATTAAAGGCAGCTGAGAAAGCACATCTGCTGGATGGATAAATATTGTTTTATACCCCAAGCTGTGGCRTCCCTTTGATCTTTGCTGTCCTGACTACGGCGGTTTTTGATCTCTTGCATTCTCTTTTCTTGGACGGTGCTGACAGCTGGGTTGGGGCACGTACTAAAAAAGCCCATAAATAAAATTAAACTGTATCTCAGAAAAGTGTCATTAGGAGCTTATTTGTTGCCTAATTTAAATAGTCTGAACACTTTCCAGAAAATCATCGTCAGAAGCCACAGTCCTATTTACAGTAGCGAGAAGTAATGGATGTCACTTTGATTAAGTGCATTTTTCTGAGGCTAATTATCAGCAAAGAATCATTTTGATGGATGAGGATGTTTGGAAAAGCTGCTTGTGCAGAAGAATTCGGCAACTTCTCTATAAAATTTTAACATCTCCTGCTTCAAATCAAAGATATTTTGGATGTTGCATAACSGAGAAAAGAGGATTTTGACAACTGGGGCCAATTTCTTTAAGTTCCTGCAGGTTAGATAGAGTSTGACAACTTCTTTGTCTGTGACCTGACATCTGGTCTTTGTCTCTTTAATTTGTCACTAAGTGGTGGCTCTAAATCTTAGGTCAGATTATGCTTGGCATGAGCAGAGTGAAGTGCTGCAAGATCAGCCTGGGAGGATCTTATCCTTGCAATTTTCAGGCTAACATGCCCCAAGTGACTTCCTCATCAAATGCATCATTACATTAATGGAGCTGGGCAGTTTCGTGTCCCCGAGACAGGTTCCTTGAATATGTCTGTGGCTGAATCCCCACTTCATTGCCATTTGATTTAATGGGCAATTTTCCTCATTTTATTTGGAAGACGCAGATGCTAATTCGAAAATTCCAATTTGTATCCMGAAGTTACGGACATTTATTTCTGTGATGATGAGGTAATGGCCAATATTTTAAGTTACTGCAATGTCTGCTCAGGCGGTAGCATCTGTTCTAGGGAAGGTTTGCACCTGGAATTAGGAGATTCGGCTCTGGGGCCTGTGTGCCACAAAATTCCCCCGGGGAAGAAAATCATCTCCCAGCAGTTTGATCCCTYGCTTGCAAAGCAGGATGAAGGCATTTATTGCTAATATCCATTCCCTTCATAACGGTGTTTAGACCAATCTTCCACCAGCCCTGGGTGCAGAATCTCTCAAGGGATGACTCAGTGATGATGCCTGAACAAATGAAGTCGTAAATAACACTGCTGAAGGGGGTGGGATCCCAAACAGGAGCTTGGGAGTGCCTGTGTGACCACTGGAATTGAGTCGCTTCTCCTCTGCTTTCGCCACCTGGCAAAGCAAAATCAAAACAGTTATTAATTGGATCAGGCTGTTTTCCTGAGTCAAGGCTTCGTCAGGAAGTTTCTGTATGGCAGCACAAGCAGGAGCTCAGCCCTGCCAGCGCAGCCAGCCTGCAGCAGGAGTGCTGCTCCCAATGGAGCCATCCCTGCTCCCAGTGGAGCCATCCCTGCTCCCGATGGAGCCATCCCTGCTCCCAGTGGAGCCATCCCTGCTCCCAGTGGAGCCATCCCTACTCCCGATGGAGCCATTGCTGCTCCGGCTGGAGCCATCCCTGCTCCGGGTGTGCTCCTGAGCCAGGGAGCACAGCCAGTTGGGCATGTGGCAGGTGCAGTGTCACTTCCCACACTTTCCAGACTGGATGCCAACAGCTCTGCTGTGCCAGCCAAGGCTGTGGGCAAGACTGAATTCGGTTCCCAGATCCATCCGAGTTGTTGGAGAAGCTCCTGGCCAGGAGTGCTGGAGCTTCTGGGGGCAGGCTGGACACACTGTGCTCCTCCAGAGAGGCTCCTTCTTGCTCCTGGACTGAATGGCCAGGAGCGTCCCAGGCCACCAGTCATTCCATGGCTCTTCTGGAGCACGGTGCTGTAGGTCTAGAGCAGCAGAGTTYAGATCAGGGTAAGGAAAAGCTCCTGGGGCAGGGTGTTGGTGTTCCTAAATCTGCTCCTGGCCCCATTTGGCCCCTGACATGGAGGAGTAACCATGAAACCCACACTCCACAGCCCTGGATGGTGTGGAYACCTCCTCTCCAGCTAGGGCATCTTCAGCAGCTCCTCACCCTTAACAGAGGCAAAACCAACATATGTTACCACTGGATTCCTCAGCCCTGCTCCAGGTGGGATACACTGGGATGAAGAGCATTGGAAGCCTGAGGCAGCTTTATAAAAATGATTTGCGTTCTCTTGTGTTTGTACAYTTTTTTAATGATAACACTCTTAATTGAGGTTTGTTTCTCCAGTTGTTCTGAAAGTCTGCAGGGATGATTCCCAACGCGGTGTCTTAATTGCAGTGGTGCTTRGAGTTTTTCGAATGGATCTTTCCTTGCAGCTATTGGTGTGCTCTTGTGTCTTCATCCTAAGGCAGGTACCCCTGGACATTAGCAGGAGTATTAGGAAAGTTATGAAAGTAATAGAGAAAAGAAGAAATGCAGTTCTCTTATAATTATAACTATTATTTTATTTTAAAAAATGGCCATTGCTTTTTTTCAGGGATGTTTTTTTCGCTGTCAGTACTGGGCCCTTGCTTGCAATAAAAGTAAGTGCACGTAGCAGGCTGGTGGAATGAGCAGAGGTGTCCCTGGAGCGCTGCAGAATGCACGGCTGTGCCCTGAGGAAAAGGAAGAACAACATTGATTTTCAGTTATTTAGTGCAATTTAACACTGTGGGCTCAAATTTCCAGCCCTCCCTGGGGTGTTTTTTTTTCCCCAGTTATTTACTTTCCCTTTGGTTTCTTTTCTATTTACTGGGAGAATGGGCTTGAAAGAGAAAACGTTTCAAGGTACCAGAGGTACCTGTCTGACTGGAGGGGAGAGCACGAGCGAGGGGGGGCAGAGGGTCTTGGCCCTGCAGAGCCAGACACTGGCTGAGGATCTTTGGTTTTTTTTGGTTTATGGTGTGTGGAAGAGCAAAGGTGAAGGACAGGGCACGGGGAGGAGCGACAGCCCTCACAACCCAGCAATGGGAGCTGGGTCTGCAGGTGCTCAGCAGGGTGGGCACATTCCCAGGGGAGTCCCTGGGGGCTGGTGTTGGCCTTACTCAAGGAAAATCCAACATGCTGGCAAAATGAATTGTTTTACTCCCCTCAGCCAGTTGTACTAATTGAAAAGTTTCCTGCCAGAAACAGAGTGCAGAGTGGCATGAAAGATGCTGGAGTCTTGGCTCCTGCCATGGTAACTGGGGCAAAGCTCCTTCCACGTGTTCTTGGCGTGGGACTGAAGCCTGGTGGGACATTGCAGGTGGCTCCTGCTGTGGCCCTGGTGCACTTTCCTGCCTGGGGTTCCTTGGAGCTCCTGTGCTGCTTAAACCTGCTGGGAAAGGGCAGGGAGCAGCTCTCACATGTGAGCCAGTGGGGGAGCTTGGTTGGATGTAAAATCTCGGCAGAGATCTGCCAGGGACGCAGGTCTCTTCAGCACAGGGATGTATCACCAGTGTGAGTCTGTGTCCACAGACCTGCTGAGGTGACGCTGCTGTTTGTCATCACAGCAAAGCCCTGTGCCTGCAGGAATCCCCAGGAGGGTTGTGTTGCTCCAGGTGAGGGTGGAAGGTCGGGCTGAGACCAAAGCTGTCACCACTGCTGTAGTGACAGCAYGAGAAACAACCTGGCAGCTGTAGCTGTAATCGCGGAGAACGCATTAAATTTTACTGCTGTGTTTTCCCACCGCTTTCTCTCATCACAGTTGCATCTTTGTTCCCAAGGGAAATAATTTATCGCTGTTCTGAAGGTGGTGCTCATTGCTTTTCCTCTGCACACCCTGTTCGGTGCCTGACTGCGTGGAGGGAGCGCTGGAGCTCGGGCATYCCCCGCTCGCAGCCTCGGGGGACAYGAAGGTTCCTCTCYCTCTGTACCCAACCCTGTCCCAGTGCCAGCCCTGCTCAGCTGTGAGCTGCTGTCCCACAGAGCCCTGCGTGGCCGGGGGAAAAGAGATCACAAGCAGAGCCTAAATAACTTGGTTAGTCAGTCCTCCTGTACGTTCTCCTGTGAGGCACCTCAGGTACTCATTTCGTTGTAGACTGTGCAGCAGCGGGGTTTAGACAGGAATAAAAGGCTGGAATTTGAATCAAAGCATCTCTGGTTCTGAGAAGTTCCACCAGCAGAGAGGCCTGATCCTTTGCTGTCTGCTGTTTTCAGCACTGCTTACCAAGAGAGACGTGAACACGTTGCCAGCGAAGCCCTGCAGCAAGCACAGATTTCCCTGCCATGCTGCATTTGCCTCTGCTCCACTGGCACTTGTCTGGATCCATAGCAGAGATGTAGGTATTAATTTGCAAATAAAATACCTCATATTCCTCCTGACTGACAGCTCAGAGTGGGTCATGCTGCTCTGTGCAAGGCTCTTGCCAGCTGCTGTTGCCCACGAAGGGTTGGCAGTGCAGGCTGCTGGAGCAGCACCAGCCTCCCAGTCCCCAAATCTGGAGATTTCTTATATTACCAGTCCATTAATTTGCTGCTTTGCTGCAATTAAAAAAAAATTATCTTTCAGAGAGTTTCCATTGCTGCATCACACTCTGTATAAATTAATAGCATTGAATTTCATCAGCTCCATGACCTCATTTCCTCTCTTTGTGGAGCTTTTTGTTGCCATTTTAGCAAATTTATGGCTGGCTGTTTCACTGCAGGGAGATGATCAAAGTCCAGCCTCCTGGAGCAGGCAGGTCCCTGTGGTGAGAGTCTGTGGGGAGGTGGCAGGCTCTGCTCTCTGTTCTGTCCCCACGACCTCATTGGCGGTGTCTTAAGATCTGCCCTGCGTAGCCAGAGGGCTGGAAGGAGGTTTTCAGGGTTGCACATCCCTTGAGTAGGTTCAGCATCGCCCCTTTAATTATTCTAGGTAATAAATAATTGATAATGAAGAAGCTTGTGGTGATAGAGTTGAAATACAGGGCCTAAGCCTTGGTGAGACAGAAATGTCACGGGTGTTAGCACATCACCAGCAGATCAAAGGAGCGTTTTCCAAATGTTCAATGTTTTCCAAACCTCTCAAACTCAGAAGACTTTTCCTTTCAAGCAGAAGGCCTGGAGTAGAGGGTGAAGCAATGCTTGCAAGCACTTTAAAGAGTTATTTTCTGTTCCAAAACTACATCAGCCATGTGGTGCAGGGGCAGACGTGCTCTGCGAGGACCATCCATGTGGAAGAACTCCAGGAGCTTTGAGTTGGCTTTGCCTCTTTGGACTTGCACCAGGGCCACAATCGCTTGGTCTTGCTTCTGTCTTCCTCCAGACAGACCATCTGGTTCTCTTCTGCTCATCTTCCTTCAGGAGACAGCCTGGAGCTGTTTGCTGACACTCAGACAGGACACGGAAGTGGTGTTTCCTGAGTGGAAGGTGAAGTTTGTGGATGGGCACAGTGTCAGGGTTGGGACACACCCCAGGCAGTCACTCTGCAGTCAGTTCAGGGCTGAATCTTGCTGCAGTCAGGTGYGTTTGCTGCGTGCCAGGGTACCCGTCACAGGTGTGTTTCCCCCGTGTTTTTCCTGTGATGTTTTGCCCCGCGGAATAGGATCCCTCCAGCCATGGAGAAGGTGCATCTTGCTCGCGCTCTCTCCATCCCGATGCCGTGGCAGTTTTCCCTGCCTGCCTCCTGCCGCAGCTGTGTGGGTGTGCAGACCCGTGTGACGCGATGGACAAGTAGCCGCGGCCGCAACCTGCGAGGGTGCAGAGCCAGGCCAGGACGTGGGCGCAGCCAGAGGGAAGGGAGGAAGGAGGGGTTGGGAGGAAGGAGAACAGCACACGCTGCCGGTGGGTGGCTCGTGAGGTCAGCGGGGAAATGGAAAGAGCGAAACAGCCATGAATGGAGCGGGGGAGGTGATTGCCTGAGGTGTGGTGAGAGGGGGACATGCAGAGGGCTGTCCCTCAGTGAAACCGAGAGCTTCGATCGCCTCTTCCCTTTGTGGCACTGCTGTTTGGATGAACTAGTCTCACCTGATGTGAGCTAAGAAATAGTGAGGGTTGGTTTTGTACCTGTGCTGGTGCAGAAACAACCTGGCTTTGCTCAGTGAAGTCGGGCACCGGTGAGGTGCTGGCTGCCCCATATCACCGCGCCCTTGTGTGTGGCATGTTCCCGTGGGCCGGAACTGGGGCTCCCTGGTTCTGGAGCTGCTGCCAGCTGCGGGGTGAGGAGCAGGGCTAAGACTCTTCCCTCAGGAGCAGGGAAGCCTTCTGCCACCCACAGAGGGGTTTGTGTCCCCGGACAAGGTGCTGGGTGTTGCACGAAGCGATGAAGAAGAGCATGGGTGTTCTGTGTGCTCAGTGCTCCTTCTGTAGCTCAGAGTGTCCATCTGGGACAGGAGCTGCTCCCTCTCCTGGGTCACATCGCTCCCCTGACCCGTGTGGGGCTGCCAGTGTCCGTCCCTCGCTCTCTGCCCCGCTGCTGTTGCCTTGCCGAGCAGGATTTYGTGCTGCTGCTGTCACCAGTTCCTTTGTCACGGATGATTTTTGCCGCTGCTCTGCCATCTCACCGTGGAGGGGCCCTCTGGAGGCCAACACACACATCACTCCCGTCCAACACCTCCCTGATCCAGGCAAATCGGCATTTTCTTATTCTCTCCAGGACTCTCTGCTGTCACCTGTCATCGAGCTTTTGGTTTTAGCTTTACATAAAGCTGGCTGCTGTGGAGTGTTTGTCTCTGAGATGCTGGATACGCTGTCTGTGGGGTGTAGGGGAGTGGGTATGTCCATGTCTGCTGTCCAGGCAGCTGTCCCCATGCTCCCGCTGCCATGGCCACTCTGCTGGAAACTGGGATCCTCCACCCAGCCTGGGGACGTGCGAGGGTCCTGAGGAAGGCACCGTCATCCTCCCCTCTGCGCATCCCAAAACACTTGGAGTTAAATATGGATCTGCAGGTGGTATCCYCGCTTCCTCGTGGGCTGGTTTTGCTTTTTCCCATGCTGGCTGGTCCCTGGTCCTGGTTTGAGAGGCATGTGACAAGTTCCTCAGTCTGGGATGGGACTTGTCCCTTTCCCGCTGGGGATGGACACGGGCACTGTGTGCTCTCAGCCCCTGCTACAACAGCAGGATTCTTTCAAAAGTTTTGCTGTAAGGTGAGGCAAAACCCACCACATCATCTCTGATTGATCTGTGCCTGGGATCTGCAGGACTGTGTTACGTTTGGGTGGGGATTTCTTCGCGTGGTTATCCCCTCCTGCTCCGCACTCTGCCGGCTGTGTCTCCCGAGGGAACTTCCCCAGCTCATCCCCACTCCCAGGCCTCCGGGCCGGTGTCTCCCGCATCCCGGGGCGCTGGGGATGCTGCGGGGTCGGGAGGAGCCGCGGGGAGCGCTGCGGCTGTGTTTGGATCCGTGACTCCGCCGTGCTTCCTGCAGCCCACGCAGCCCCCGGAGCAGCCGAGCGCGGCTCTGCAAATTTGAGCAGCTCCCTTTAGGCAGGGAAGCTCTTTCTTTCTGGGCTGTGGGCAGAGCCATGGAGCTTTCCCCGGTGTCTCATTCCYGGTGTGCCGGGGGTGACTATTAGCAAAGTCATTACTTTGCCTGAGCTTTGCCGCAGCGAGTTTCTGACTTCAGACCGCGGCGAGCGGATTTATTCGGGAATTGGACTTTCCAAATGCTGCCCCTGCYGCTCACAGCCCTCTGCGAGCCTCGGCCACGGGTCAGCGCCCCTGTGAATCCAGCACCCGTTGCTGGGGTGTCAGGAAGCAGCTGGAGCATGAAGCTCACACGCCGTGGCTCCACGGCAGGTATGTGCTCCGTCCCTGGTGGCAGGAGCTGTCAAGAAAAAGGTCTCCTCTGTCTAGGAGAGAGGAACATTTCTAGGGAGCAGGTGGTGAGGATGTTTAGCAAATGTCAGCTTGAGACCTTGCCATCCTGTGGGCAGAAGTGACATTGCCGAGAAATGTGTTATCCTGTCAGAAAGCAGAAAAAATCCCCCAGTGAAATGTTTASGAGCGAGGCAGGGCTTTGCCAAAAGTGGGCGTTTTTCCACCACGGAGACTCATGGAGCGTGAGCTCCTTGGAGCAGTGGGAATCCTGCTCCAGCACACATCACTCTTACCCAAAGGATGAGCATCTGGCTGAGCCACTCTGCCTTATTTCTAAATGCCTTAATCACTCCCCAGAGCAATTTAATTGGAAAGTGGCCTTTTCACTGCATGCCGTGCGTTGGTTTGTAGGTGAGCAAAARGCAGTTTAAACAGAAAGGCTTCATGCAGATGGGTGCTAAATACAGATTTCCAAAGYTAAAACATTGCCTAAAACTTCTCCTTTCAGACAAACTCTGCCTGTGGTTGCATTGCAGAGACCCAGAGAAAGTCGTTTGCCCAGTGTCCAATATCAACGTGTGAAGTGCATAATTGCGTCTGGGCTGAGAGCTTCGTATGGGAGTATTGTTTGAAAAATTTCTAATTTAATAAAATGGGTGGTAATTGGCTCTTAGAAGAGAGTTTAATTGAAMTAATTGGCATGGACACTAGTGTGCTAATTTAGTTTGGTGTTTCTAATGCACAGTCACGGTGTTTGCTCAAGGACAGAAAGGGGGATTGGGTGGTGCCTGTATTCCTCAGCCAGAAGTTCCAGCTGATCTCTGGAAAGGCATTTATTGGAGGAAGCTGTTTAGTTACTGTTCTTGAAGTTGGATTTTGGAGATGGATTTGCTTCATTGCCGTTTGATGCAATTACACCCACGCTGCCGGGAGTGAAGGCCTCCTCTGACACTGCACTTCCCACTTCAGATGGCTYGAGATTGGTCTTGCTACTCCTCCGGAGCAGCTCCAGCTCCTCGGCACAGGGACATTCCTGTCCCCAGGTGCTCACACACACGTGTGTGAATCAATGTGCTCGCTCATGAGCAAGGATGGGGATGTTCGTGTTCTCTGTCCACCCTTTCATCCCTGCCTGTCTGCAGTTCCTCAGGACCCAGCAGTTCCAGCTCGGTAAATCAGCACCATGAGGTTTTTTTCTGTGTGGAAAAAGACTTTACAGTCTCATTCCAGCATGGAAACATCTCAAATTGCCATCTCAGAGCTGTTGTTCAGGAACTGACACGAGCTGGAGGCTCTGCTGCAGGAGCAACTGCTCTGTGGGGTCACTGGGAGTGTGAGATGGTGACACAAAAGCCATTACAGCTCATCAGCCTCTTCCAGAGCCGATGTTCAACAATTTTTCCTTTTCATCTTCCCCCAAAATGCTTTTAAAGCTCAGCATTGTCACTTTGCTTGGATTCTTCCTACACAGTATCTGCTCTTAGAACTGCCCAGTGCTGATGGGGAGATTTATTGCCAGCAGCTATCGTGCGAAAATTGAGAGGAAAAACAACTTCTAGGCAGCTCTTGTTACGGCCTCTAATGGGAAATATTTCTCGTGCGCTAAGAACTTGTAAATGGTTTTAGTGCCGGATGCTGCGCTCTGTGGCTCAGAAATGTTCAGCCTTCCAGGGTTCAGCAGCACAAATGCTTCTGCTTGCAGACACGAGCCAAGCACACTGCGCATGCACGGGGGATGGATTCCTCCCCAACGGTGGGAGCTGGGAAAGAGCCACRGAAAACTCCGACAAAGGGCAGAGCYGGGATCTCAGAGCCCAGGGACTGAGCTGCTTCGGCGGGAGGAAGTGAGGGAAGCGTGGATTGGGGTTTTAGCAGGAGGGAGGAGGCAAAGAAGAGAYGTTCCTCCCCGCAGCAGGGAATTACGAGAGACTGAGATGAAAGGCACGGCTGGATGAGTCCCGTGCCCTTTTCCAGCGCTGTTTGACGTGCTGCTGGGATCCCCCGTTCCCTCTCAAAGGAGGAGGATTCACAGGAGGCACAGAGGGTGCTGCTGTTCCAGTGTGTGTTGGTGAGCACAGGAGAGCACCAAGATCCACTTTGGGACCTGATGGCTGCTTTTCCTGAGAAACTTTGGAGAGCTGGAACAATTATCCCAACTTTTAAAGGCCTTTTTTCTCCCCTAAGCTTTTTTCCCCTGTTTCCCACTAGCACATTTTAGGGAGAGCGAAGAGTACAGCTGAACGTGCTGGTGAAGATATTAATCATGATATAATTTAATTTTAATTCCATTAGACACCTTTAGTGATCAGGGAGTTTCTCACTTGGTTTAATGGACTCTTTTCCAGATGATGAAGCTGCAAGATCTGGCACTTGTTATAAATGTCTGTTTATTAAACTATCTTTCGTCCTAAAAGCCTTTGCTTGGCCAGGATGGATATAAATGGAGAGGATGATGGTTGCAGTTCAGCCTTTAAGGAGACACGGTATAAAGGATTGCAGCCTTCTCCTTTTCATTTTTTTGTGTCTCTRTGTGAGAGATGAGCACAGGCCAAGGCAGTTTTTTACAGTGCTTTTTACTGTAAATGTGCAGTCGAGACCTGGCTGTGAAACAGCAGCTGCTGCCACACCAACTCCTGGAGCTGATATTCCCTTCCCAACAGATGATTTGGTCGTGGCAGTTGAACCAAAAGCTGATGAGCAGCCAAGGGCAATGGTGGATAATAAAATTATCCACCTGGGTGCAGGGGACTCTGAGCACCTCACCAGGGTGCAGGGCCTCCTCTCACCCCGAGCTCGCAGCTACAGCAGGATGTTGATGGGTAAGCAAATTTTTCCTCATTGAAGTTAAAAAAAGAAACGTACTTGGAGATCAATGGTCTGGTACAACCCCCTGTTCTAGTCCTTCCCACACAGCCTGATGAGGCTGTCACAGACTCCATGGAGTTCATGCCTCATTTCTGCAGCACATTGTGAATTCCTATTTATATGGACTTGCCATTTTCTCTGTCTTATATAATGTATTACAAAAAGAATGCTGACAGAAATGAAAAATGTATAGGAAGTGGTACCTGGCATCAGTGACCCTGGGGAGGGAAGAAAATTTTATTACCATGAGACATAATTGGCAGATTTGATGGAGAGCCCCAAAGCCAAACTTTCTTTTTGAATGTCAATCATTTTTCTTGGATTTTTTTATAGAAGTTTTAAAGAAGTTTTTAGATGCTAAAATTCTCCACGTTTTTAAGCAGAAACTCTCAGCACCATTTAATACGTAGACACTGCTCTGCATTACATTACAATCCTAATACTTTAGAAGCAAAGCTGCTGCAAAAGCATCGTGCAAAAAGAAAAGGCTTGGAGTCCTTTAAAACTGCAGAGTGGGAATCACTTTGGCATTTTGAAAGTGCCTGTGAAATTGCTTCCTGGTGAGCTCTGCCAGGCAGCTCCGAGAGGTGTTTGCAGCAGCGAGGGAGCTGCCGGTGCCTCCGGAGCGCCGCGGTGCCGTCTCCATCCGGAGCATCACCGGCTCCTCGAGGCGCTTGGCTGCTGGGCAGGAAACCAGACCCTGGAAGGGTTCGTGAGAGGTGCGTGGGGAGCACAAGGCACCTCTCCAGCTCCTCCTGCCTGTCACATCCCCCGGGAAAAGCTGGGGTGAATCCCCGGAGCTGGGTGTGACTGGAGGATGTGCCGCAGGAGCGGGGGGAGGGGGTGTGGCTGCTGCCTGCCCTGCCCTTGCCCGCCGGCTGAGGATGCCCAGAGCATCCCTGTCCTTTCTCCAGGTCCTGGCCCAGCCACCTGCGGAGGGAGGACATCGAGGGGGAAATCCCGGCAGCGGAGGCACCCGCGGGGCCCAGGCCCTCCGAGGGGCCACGAATTGCCGCAGTAATCCTGCCACACGACGTGGATTTACTGCTCCTCCCGCCCCACAGCTCTGGCACGGGGCCTCTCCCGCCCCGCTCCTCCTCCTGGCGTCGCCAGTGGTACCCGGGGCGTTTCCAAGGTGTTCTCAGATTCCCGCTGGGAAAGCGCTGCACAAACGCTTAAAGTCATAAACGTTTACGGTGCAAAGATCACCCCTGCTGGGAGGCAGCGAGCAGCAGCTGCTGGCAGGGGAGGGCGGTACTTTGAGCCCTGGGCCTGGGGGAGCCCGGAGCCGCCCCGGCTCCTCCCGGCTGGGTTTGGGTGCTGCCCTGGCACCTCCTCTGCGCATCGCCGCCTCCGCTCCGCGCCGCTCCCGCACTGCTCCGCTCCCTGCGCACGGCCGGGGCTGACTCATGCTCTGGGAAGCGCTGCCCGTCCCTGCCGCCTGCCAGCTCTGCCTGGGTGAGGACCCGGCGCTGCTCTCATTAAATCTTGGGAAGCAGATAGTGACCCCGTTATGTACTCACCTGGAAAAGTGACTTGGCCGTGCCTGGTTACTGTGCTCTGCCTGCAGACTTTTCCTGCTTCCCCTGCAGATATATATTTAGATTTTACCCGAGGGCTTTTAATTTCCTCGCTGGCTTGAGCAGCCGTGACAGGTACATACTTACCTTCCCTTTTTCCTCCGGCCATTTTAACCTGCCATCGGCTTTGTGAAGCAGTAGGAAGGGATTAGGAGGCACTGTAAAGCTTCAGGGTCTCATTGCTCTGCTTGTGAGCCTGTCAAATGCACCACAGGAGCGGGAACCGTGTCGGAGGCTCCGTGGCTTTGTAGGGATATTTGTTCAGCAGCTGCTCGGGCGTGCTCTATTTCTCCTTCTCCCTGCTAAGCAGTCCCGAGTTAACACCCTGGGTTTGCAGCTTTCGTGTTGGTCGCTGATGAGCCACACTTAGCGAGGTAAAAATGGCTTTGCAAAGGCTGCGGTGACAGTTCTGGGATTCAGCGCGAGGCTCTCGCGTCGCGGTTACATAAGGGCTCCTGCCACCTCCCCGGGTACCTGGGGAGTTACTTGGTGAGGGGGACCTGCCCTCCCTCCTCCGGGCCGGCCAAGAGGGGTTTTGTTTGGGAATCCCCTCCATCCGTGTGCAGGGAGCAGGGCACAGCCRTGGGGCACTGGCCGAGCCCGGCAGTGGCAGCAGTCTCGTGGCTCTGGGTGGGAGGAAAACTGCAGAGCACAGCTGCCGATTACTGGGCAGCTCCTGAGGTCCTGGGTCCTCTCTTCTGAACACTAACATTTGGAAATTGTTAACATTTGAAATGTTAATGCAGAGAACGCTGGGAAGAGGAGAGAAATCAAAGGCTCTTCTGGTATCAGCCCGTCCCCCTCCGGGCTCACAGCCTGCCTGCAAGCTCTGTATGTGTTTTCTTACTTTACATAATTTTTCCATCTCTCTCCATCAGCCTGGCTCTTCAAAGGCTTCCTTCTGTTTCCAGCTCTCTTGCTGCTGCTAAATATGCTCTCCTCTGTGCTTTCCAAAGTGTTCCCTCTTCCCCGCAACTCCATTGCTCCGGTTGATTGGAGAAGTCTCCCCAACTCTGCCGAGGAGCCGCTGGGCGATGCAGGAGCTGTTCCCCGGTGCTGTTGGGTTGTGCTGCCTGGTTCTGCTGCCAAGGCTGAACAGGGAAGTGAGGGAATCAAACACAGCCAGGGAATTTCTGCCTGTGTCATGCAAATCCCCCGGGTGCCTCGTGTCCGCCGTGGCCCCGGCTGGCCGAAGGTTCCCGCAGCTGTGTGCTGGTGCCGGTGAATATCGGTGTTCCCCAGCTCCAGGCTTTCTCCTCGTGGGTTTCTTTGCTTTGCCAGGATGCCAAGCACCCTCCAGAGGTRCAGTGGGGATGGAGCAGCCCCCCAAGCCCACCGTGGTGGGAGCTGGTCCCRCAGGGCGCTGGGAGATCCTTGGAGGTGAGTCCCTTCCAAAGGTGGACGTGGCTGCAGCTGAGCCTCCTGAGTGGAGACAGGGAATCTGGAACCATCGTGATATTGGCAGTAACTCTCGGCCCAGCTGCTGTCCCGGCCAGATGCTGTGATGACAGAAATCCCTGCAGCTCGTGAACTTTTCCTGAAATGCYTTTAATGACAGTTTAATAATAACACTTAGTGCTTGGTACAGAGCTCCTCACCCCTGGAACCGAAACGCTTTGCTGAGAAGGGTAAGGACCATTATCCCCCGTGCTCGCAGGGGGGAAGAGCCAGTTTTATTTGTGAGACTAATTTTAACAAGTGGAATTAATCAACTTTTCGTATGAATGGTGTTGCTTTTTAAAGACAAATGTCAGAAAGGAGTCCTAGAGACAAAGGAGAACTCACAGTGGTGCAGATCCATCTGATGGCTTCTCGGGGAACTCGTCAGAGCCTGCGGTGCAAAGGCATTAACCCTGCCAAGGCAGCGTGAGGAGGGAGCAGAAGCCAGGGAAAGGCAAGGCAAGAGAGGGCACAGTGTGGGTTTACTGGTGCCCCGGGTCCTGCTGAGTGGGTGTTTCCGAGAGCTGCTGCTGCTGCCCCAGCCCCGATGTGTGTTATTCCCTCTGCCCTTCCTCTCTCCAGCTGCTCAAAGCCCCATTGCTTGGGGATATTTTCCCAGCTTTTGGGCATCCTCTGGTTTTTAGTGTGCTCCACATAGTGCATGGAGAAATTCCATTGAAATAATTACTGTAGAAATTGATTTGTTTCTTAGATGGAGGACTCCAAGAGGCCATAACCTCTTCCAGTGAAGTCACCGAGTTTTGGGCTTTTGTCCCCTCCTCTCTGTCCTGCTCTACATCTCCCTGGTGCATTCTGGCCCTCTCCAGACTGCAGGGAAAAGGACTGGAGGGAAATGGAGGCTTATTTTGGCTGTGACATTAATGGGCACAGTGAATAACAGAGCCCTGCGAAGGCAGGTGGGAGGGTCACTGAGATGCTTTCTGTGTGTCACTGCGCTGCTGCTCTCAGCCCATTACTGGATGGATTCACCTCACAGGAAGCTGAAATCCTGGGAAACCCTCCCATTATCTTTGGCTCTCTGCCGCTGAGGGCCTCTGCTCACAGGCACTGCGGGAGTGGGGGAGGCAGGAGCCTCCACCCTCAGGTGCAGAGGCCCCAGGGGCTTCAAGGCAGGACACGTTTGCAAGTGCTTTGAGTTGCAAAGTGCTGCTGTGGCCTCTCCTGGCCCTGACTGCTCCAGCAGCACCAGCCCCACGGGACCCGTGTCTCTGCCATGGGGAACAGCCCCTGGATAGCCCCAGCCCACCTGGATGCACCTCTCTGGGAACGGCAGGGAGGAGTCATCATCCACCCCTGGCTTTCAGCAGCCCCTTAGGAAGGATTTGATCCTCTGTGTTTCAAACCCCAGCTCATGGCTGGTAAAGACCTGCTGGCTCTCCCAGCAGTGCTGAGCTCCTGCTCCCATGCCAGTGCCGTGGGCCAGGGAGGGCCTTTCTCTCTAGGCTAATGGAAAGAAAATGGAGTGGAGTTTTTTAATTGACTTGGGATCAATAGATAAAGTATTTCCTAAGCACTTTTATTAATAAAAATATACATCTTTTCTGTCCAGAGAGGGCTCCCAGGCATCTCCTGTATATTCTACTATCTGCAATCTGAATTAATCAATGTATTGGTATTGTACTTTTTCCTGTAAAAGGAACTGAAGCTCTTTGGATTCAATTCTCCCATTAACTGCAATTCCAGCTGCTGATGAATAGTCAAAAATACTGTCAGGAGGATCTGTCTTGTTAGGAAAAAGAGTTACTTGGGCCACTCTTGAGCAGGCTGTGCTGTTCAGGGGAGGGGCTTCTGGGTGCCTCTGAGGGCTCTGAGCGTGTCCCTCCTCCCACCATGTCCCTGTGTGTGGGAGCAGCACTGGCATTGCACAGGGATGGAAAGGCCAAGTTCCACACAAAGGAAGAGGATGGAGCATCAACATTTTTTATTTTCTTTTTTTTTTCTTCTTGGCAAACTTACTGTTTTCACTGAGACAAATGTCAGAGGAAAAAACATTCTGGTGAGGAAGCAGAAGCTCCTTTTTCTGTGATTTTAACTTCCCATTGGAATAGAGAACGACTGGTAAACAGAAAAAAAAATCAAATCCTTAGATTTCCTCAGAAATATGGACATTTCCAGGCGGTTCTATTGCAGAGGGATGTTTCTGCTGGTGCTTTTTGGGGCTTGGTGCTGGGCTGGCTGCAGGAGCCTCAGTGGGGTGGGGGGTGCTTTTTGCAGGGCTCTGCCTGAGCCTTGGCAACCCCCAAACATTGGCAGCTTTCGAAAAGCAATTCTGCAAAGTGCCTGGTGACAATGTAGGGCATTCCCTGGTGACTCCAGGGCAAAACTGGTGCGTGTGCACTTCGTGAAAAGCACTTCAGCAAGAGGCTGTGCCAGGGAGGTTTGTACATTTATCTGAGTATTAGTGGTGCTGTGAAGTTTATTGAGCTGATAATGTCGTGCTGTGACATTTGTTGGGGTCCTGAAATACAGGAAGTGTTTGTGGCAGTAATAAATTGCATGGGCTCTTGTTCTTCCTTGGTGTTACTAAATAAAGGGAGGTCAGGGCTGCCCTGCCAAGGCGGCAGAAACACGGAGGGGCCGTGCAGGGCAAGGTGATTTTCCCAGAGCCGCTTGCCAGCAGCTCCATAGAAACAGGGGATTCCTGGAGGGATAATAATGAGCCTTAATGGCTTTCCAGCTCGGGGTCCCTGGAGTTGACACCCTGTTTGTATGAACACAGCCCCTCCTCAGAGCAGCAGCTCGGCCGTGGCTGGTGACGTCTCCTGCAAGGTTCCGATGTGCTCGTGAGCACAAGCTCTTCTTCCAAATGGTGTTTTCCTTCCCAGGTTACTTTTTGTGGGTATGGAACAATCTTTGAGGAGCTGATGCCTTTCAAGATTTTAAAATACATTAGCCTGGCTTTCCTTACAGAGGCTTTGCTCGCTGACACCCTTGGGTTGTATCTCCATGGCACAGGTTTGTTTGCCAGAAAATGAGAAAACCCAAACCCTTCCTGTTTCATCAACTGCTTCTAATGGACAGGGTGGTGCTTTATTATTAATAAGTTGAACACATGAGTAAAGGGAGTTCTGGCAGTCGGGACTGAAAGCAACCTGGATAAAAGGGAGAATATTTAACGATGTAGTTGCTGTGGATTCAATTAAGAGCAATGAAGAATCTGCTTTGTTCTAAATCTTATTTTCCGAAATATTATTACCCTTGCAACTGCTGCTCAGCAATTCCCAGCCAGCTCTCCAGCCCCCGGCACAGCAGTGGTCTCTGCATAATGTGGATGCTGAAATGAGAAATCAGCACTTTGTAATGGGCTCTCAAACTAAAATTAAACATCGATTTCCTGGCTTGCAGTCAGATGGTTGGCATTCAGTTGGCCCRGAAAACATTTCTGGACCAGAGGAATTCTTATTTGGACTTTGATGTTCCCGGGGTTGTGTTTTGTTGATTTTTTCCCCCCTGGATTCCCTTGGAGGACGTGCTGTTCAAACAAGGTGCTCCACGTGGAGCCTGCTCCTGTCTACCTCGAGTAGAAGCGCGGACGATGTGTCCCTGCAGAGCTGGCTCACCGAGCTGCCCTTCAGGTGACACAGCCACGGCTCTTTCCAGGAACAGGCTGTTTCCCAGCCAGAAGGAGCCTTCTGGGTGTACTGGCTGTACTGGGCTGCCTTTGCTCTGAGTTCCTGCTTCGCTCCTCCTTCAGCTGCTCTTTCTGACACACGAGTGCTCGGGGAGGTGGCCTGGGAGGGGAGATGCTGCCGGGGCTGTAGGTCTTTAGGGGAAGTGGGAACACTTTGCATTGCTGAGAGAGGAATATTTTTCTAACAGAAGTACRGCAAAGGAGCTGCTTTGGCAGCTCAGGGCAGTGCTGAGCACTCTGAGTCACTCTGGGATCAGCCAGGCTCGCAGATGCTCTGCTCGGGCGACCTYTTTTCTCCCTGGGAAGGGGAATGGTTGCTCAGACCCGCAGGCCTGTTTGCAGTTTCTCGTGACCTGGYGTCGGATCGTTCCCCTCTCTCTGGTTTTCCTGTCCTGCTTCGTGTTCAAGTATTTGACAGAAAAGGCAACTTCATGGAGAGGCTTCCATGGGCAGGATCTGAGGGGATTCTTTGATGTGCTATTTGTCACCTTCTATGCAGCAAAAGTATGACAGGAGAGTTTCCATTTTCTGTCAGAATTCCCCAGGTCTTTCCCCTAATCCCTGTTCTGTTCATGCTGCTGTGTGAGGGCATTAGTGCTGAGATGACAAATTAAGCATAAGCCCCTTTTCACATCTAATCTCGATCCTAAAATTAATGTTCTCCTGCAATTAGGAATACAATAGAACGTACAATTCTTCCAAAAAGAGAGAGACCTGCTTGCCCCATCCCACTGGCTCTTGTGATCCAGGAGGATTTATCAGGCCCTGAGCTGGGCACACTCCAACCCAGAGGGCTGACAGATTACATTTGGTGTTTGAGAACAACACCCTGAAGTAAAGAGATATGGAGCAGTGATGAAGAGTCTGAATCAAACCTTGAAGCAGAAAAGAATGACCCGGGTAGGAAATGAATGTATTGAGCTAATGAATCATTTTGAGGCAAAACAAGAAATTAAATGTATGCTGAAAGCTGGCACATTAAGAAATGGGCTGTGGGTTTTTATCCATTTTACATTTCAAAATGCTGAAATAAAGGATGTCGTATGGTGAAACCCCATTAAGAAATAATGCTCTGAGCGGGGAAACAACGATTTGGTTAACAGGAAACGGGGACTTTGTGTCTCTTCCCAGGGCAGCCAGGGACTGCCTTTGTGCCATGGGGGAAGGGATGTTGGSTACCCATCTCTGGGGGAAGAGCAGAGCGCAGAGCTCAGTGTGCCTGGCAGCTCCTGGTAAGGGAGAGGAAGCAAAGGACCGGCCTTTGCTTCCCAGAATTTGGCACAGGACAGTGGTGCCRGGTACTCCAGCAGCCTGGCAGGGTATGGAAGGTGTGGTTAGGGCATGGAGCCGGTAACAGAGAGAATTGTCAGCTTTTCATTCTGAAAGGAAAGGACTTTGCATCCCAGACTTCCCATTTCAGGGCAGCTCCTGCCCTCCCTTCCCAGCCAGCCTTCACACAGTTCCCAGCCTCTGGGAAGACCCTCCAGCCAACACGTTGACTTTTTGTACAACATTTAGAGCAATCCTGTGGTGGAGCCTGATGACTTGCACTGGTTCATGTCACGATGTGGTGACCAGTCAGAGAATTGACTCTTTATTTCCRGCCTGCAGAGGGGCAGCACGGCCCTGCAGCGGGGCCGGCTTGTGGGGCAGAGTTTGAGTGTTGGCACGCCTTGGGGTGGGCTTGGCATGACTTGGGGTGGTGTTGCTGGGACATGGGTGGTGTTGTCATGCTGGGGGGTGACATGGCAGGAGTTGGGTGACATTGACACGCCGTGGGGTGCTGTCCTTTYGCCGCTGTCCGTGGTGCTGAGCCCTGTGCCCTACCCAGGCTGCAGCACCTTCGAGAACCACTGGAAGATGCTCTTTGTTCCTGGCTGCCATCAAGCACTAGCAGGAGCAGCTCTGGACTGGCAGCATTCCCAAAAGAGGGTGGGATACCCTTTCCCCCCTCTCCTTTCCAATCCCACAYGAGCGCTCAAGTGTTATCTCCAGCCCAGGTCTCCCCCGGCCATGGTGAATTCCCTCTTCTGTTTGATATCTTGAGAAATCGATGCCRAGAATGCTGAAGGAGCAGCAGCCTTTGCTCTCACCTGAAGAGGGAAATGTGAGTCATTCTGGGACAGGTAACGTGCACCTGCCTGGCCAGGTGAGCAGGAACTGAGCCCTGCTKGCCACTCTGAGCGAACAGCAGTGAGATCCTCTCTGCTCGGTTCACAGTGGGTGCATTTAGGAGGGGACCTTGCTCTGCTGCTTTGTGTCTGAGAGAGCCAAACCYGCTGAGTCTGTTCCCTGGCACGCAGTCCACACGCTGCTCTGTACGCAGAGGAATAAGATAAAATAGCTTCCTCCCCCTCACGTTGCTACTGRAAAACAGGGATGGGGAGAAAAATAATCCTTCAGCCCCTGCCCTGCCTGTGGTGATAAGAGCAATGCAATCCTTTTTTTAACAGAGTCAGGCAAGGCAATTTCATTATTTAGCAAACAAAGCCCTTTCAGAGATTTCTGCATTGTGGACGTTTTCTCGGTCGTTTTGCACCAAATTTGTTGCAGCAGCAAGGCCAGAGAGTTTGCCTTGACTCCCCTCACTACCAAAATAAATGTACAGGGCAGGATTGTTCCACTGAGCAGCCGTGACTGGGGAGAGAGAAGAAGGAAGGAGATGGTACGTGCCGACAGCTCTAAACTGATTGCGGTGAGGATTGCTATGTATGAGAGAGTTCAGGGGGGAAAGAGGAGGAAGTCASAGAGACAGCCAAGGCTGGCAGGATGGCAAGAGCCAAGCTGAAGAATTCCCCTTCAGAGAGCAATTCCCGTGTCAAAACCGTCCCACCAGCGACGACAGAAGATGTCCACGGGGTGAGCCCCTTGTTACCGTCTCGGAGGATGGGATCCATGGGGAGTGATGTCGGACAAAGGTATTGCAGGACTGCAGTGGTGCGTGGGGAGGGAGGGTGGGCGAGGCAGCACCTTTTATCTTTTAAATGAGAGGGAAAGGATTAGTGCCTCCACGGGCTGGAGGGGTGGCGGATGAAATCCCTCGGATAGCTATATTAAAGACCCAGCTCCAAAGTTGTGTTATGAAATAGGGAGCTGGAGCAGAGGAAAACCAGTTCCTTTAAATTTTTTATAAGTGCTTCTTGATTTTTTTCACATGCCTAAAGCATGTCTGAATGGCAGCCTGAGACCRTGGGGCTGCCACACACCACTGTTAACTTGCACTGCACCTTCCCTGTGCGGTACAAACCCCGAGCTTATTTACACTGCTAACGCCACCGTACGCACTGTACATAAGCACCATGTTTGCATGGCAGGAGAGATGCTCGATCCCCCATCTGAGCAATAATTTATTTGTAACTGCAATAAAAAAAAAAAAAAAGCAAGCTGCCATAGGAAATGCTGCAGCCTTCCTGCAAGCACACAGCTGAGTGTACAGCTAGGAAGGAGCTGTTTTTCAGGAGGGTGAAAATGCTTTACAGTGCACTGGGATTTCAGTGTTTCAGAAGAAGCCAGGTCCCCTAGTTACGAGGAGGATGCATATGTCACTAATTCGGTTCTTGTTCTGTTCATTCCATTTTCTGTTTCATTTTTTTCCACCATCTATCCAGCCTTTCAGCCCATCCATGCTGCCTTCCCTCTTGGCAGAACTGCCTCACCTGTGACTGTGTACTGTATGTCTTCTAGGATGTAATTTGGTGCAAATGAGCACCAAAAAGGAAAAGGAAAGCTTCTGCTCGGGGAGAATTTGACTTGCCTGGCTTTAGACCGGAATGAATTAACGCCTCAGCTTCTGTCTCCTGGCGTATCTGGGGGGAGGGTGGCACCGAGCCAGGGCCGGCAGCTGCGGTGCCCGCCGGGGAAGCCGAGCAGGGAGGCGCGGGCTGCGGGAGCGCCGGCGCGTTCGCCGCCGGTGCCGAGCCGTGCCGGGCACATGCTTCGGTCTCCAGGTCTGGGAGGCAGAGTCCCGGCGCGCCGGAGGAGCTCTGAGCGCGCGTCCCCRGGGTGCCGTGCCGGCGCTCCAGATGGCGCCGGTGCCGGGGCCGCGGTGAGCAAACACTGGGAGCCGGTGAGGCGCTGCCTTCTGACTTCGCCAGGCAAGGGCGCACACGCGTGGAGGCTGCGAATGGGCCCCGCGTGGGCGCAGTGGGGCTAAATCCCTGCAGCTGATGTGGTCTCAGTGCATCTTGACGGTCTGAGTGTGCTCCCAGTGCTGGTCAGGCTGTTCGTGCTCTGGTTTTGTGCCTTCCTTTCATTGCTTCGAAAAGACACCAAAGCTGGACCTGGCCTGGGGGTACCTCCATCTCTGGAGGCGCGTCCTGATCCCCACTGTGGGCAAAGCCTTTGGAGCGAGCACGGTTCCTCTCTGTGCCCATCCAGGTACTGGTGGTGTCCCCCTCAGGACAGAGCCAGTGGTCAAAGTCAAATGTGCTGGGGTCAGAAAAATRCAACAGGGAGACTGTTACAAACTCATCCCAACCGCTGCCAATCAGCGGTGATTGAACGTGCGAGAGGAGCTTCTCCTCTCCGGCACTCAGGGGCTTGGTAGAGACCTGCCCAAGACCAGGGAGCCAAACCTTCGTCCCAGGGCTGACCCTCCCTCTCTTTTGTGGGAGCACAGCATCCAGGAGGGATGCTGCAAGGCGCCATTGGATCTGGAGGGCAGCAATTCCAAAAATTGCATCACTGCAGTGTTTTAGTGGACGCTTGAGGGAAGGCCACTGTGCAGAGCACSCCGGGGTGCCCCAGGGCTGTATAAAAGACGCAATTCCCTGGGTTTCATTGGAATTTTAAGTTGTTTGCTGCAATCTGGTTGTAAGGAGCTGCTGCTGAGGGTACAGAAGTTGGTGGAACATTTCCGTGGCAGCGGGCAGAGCCCTGCAAGCCGCAGTTTGCGGTCTCTGGAATTCCCGACTGCTGAGCTTTCCTCCTTCCCTGAGCGCTGCTTCCCAACATTGAGTTGGCAATTAAGATTGAGATTTCTGCACTTCTCTTTCACTGCTGCAACAAAGGCAGGAAGATTGGTTTGGAAGTGATGAACAGTGAGTTYGAGATGCTTCGTCTCCCCCGAAGCCAGACACAAGCAGCGTTTCCAAGTTAACAGCGACAATTGTCCCTGGGAGTTGGGAGTGGATTTCCAGGTGGTGGTGGAAGGAGATGTGGGTTACAGSATGTTCTCAGGGATGCAAATGATTTCTCCAGATGATTGAAGCCAGTGAAATTTATTCTCACCTACTTTGTTTACCTCCTTACTCTGTCTCTGAGTCACTGCAGCATCTCAAAGCTTTTAGGGGTTCCCAGTCAAAACAGCRGGAAAGGATTTGAATTCATCTAAGGAGAAACYACTCCAGAGCTTGGAAGCAAAAAGRGGAATTTGGGGCTGTCCGTGGGCAACCAGGATAGGGATATTTTCCTGTGGGTGGTGACCTGCAGGTGGGGTGGGACCAGCTCAGGCTGCCCATGTGGAAGTATTTCCCACCAGAGAGGCTTGGAGCTACTTCTGCGTGGCAGGGATTGCTGTGAGGGGGGGATGGAACTGGGAGCCCCCTGCCGTGGCAGGGAGGGCAGGCTCAGCTGCAGCCCAGCTGCCTGGGCACTGAGACTGCCCAGTGAGAGCAGCTGGAGCAAGCCATGAGAGGCTGAGTCTTTCCCCTGCAAGGCAGGTTTTTCCTGAGGCAGGCTGGTCCCTTGTCCTGGGGGGATTTGAAAGGGAAAGGTGTGATGGGAAGCAAAGAAAAGCCCAGCGCTGTGGGGTGCTCTCCATGGAGCCCTCTGTGTYTGGGAAGGAGCTGCTGGCAGGAGGCAGGACATGTAAATATCTGTTTGGATCCTGTTTCATGGTCTGGTGATCTCCCTGTAACACCGGAGATGTGGGTTTAAAAACACAAACAAACGTTTTTACAAGATAACCATGTCCTGTTTGTGCAGCTCTGCTGGGAGCAGGGGAAGCTCTGACCACTGCCTGTCCCAGGGCACGCTGGGGCTCCATGGGGATTGCGAACATTCCCGTTAGGTATCTGGTTTGGATGCTCTGCCCCAGGCCTTGGCAGGGCTGTGTGTCCCCTCCCTGCCCTGTGGTCCCCCCCTCACCTCCTTGGGTTGTGTTTGTTGAGCAGCTGATAACAGAAATCCCAACTGCTGAGGTTTGGGAAGGAGATTAGCATTGCAGAAGAGCTGGGCTTGGACAGGACCTGGAGGGCTCTGCTCCAAAGCTGGACTGGCTTTAAAGTTGTCCCAGCTGGCTCAAGACCAGTCCTCCTGAGTTTAGAACATCTCTCCGGACATTTCTTGGCTTCTTTGGGTGCTGGGTGCGGGGTTTGATCACTCTCAGAGTGAATAATTTTCCCCTCGCTGCATCTTGTACCTGTTCCCTCTTGTCCTTTCTCCGTGAGTCCCAAAGGAGTCTGGCTGCTCCTTTCCCGTTGGGCAGCTGAAAGCAGCACTTGGAGCCTTCCCTTCCTTTCTTTCTCCTTCAGGCTGCACACTCCCACCTCTTGCAGCCTTGCCTCGTCTCTCAGTTGGAGATATTTTTGGCAGGAATAAATGGGACTTTGCTTCAGCCCTGGTGCAGCCAACAAGGTGGCTGGAGTCTCCCTGGTGGGAAACAGCAGCACTCTGCTAGGCCGAGTTTAATGCGGTGTTCTTGGAGGTAAAGCTCTCCAGGGAGTGAGGAGTTCACCCAAATGTGTCTGAAAATAGAATTTCTGACCAATCGATGTTTGTTCCCCCAGGGGCAGCCAGGTGTTTACAAACAGGTCTTGCTAAATGTGGTTTTTTTGCCTGACACTTGCACAAAAGTGACCGCAGAGAGGTCCAGTCTGGYCAGTGAAACAATTTCAGCTGCTCAGTGCTTGCAGGTGGCTCTCCAGGTGATACTCTCCATAGGGAACAATTCCCTGCTGAACCACTGCCGTGCTGCAGAATCCCCTCCCGGGGCGACAACAAGTCAATTTATTTATTTTTAACATTTCTTTAAAAAAGGCTTTTTCCAGCAAAGAGCTTTTGGAGCTGTATCCCTCTCCTCAGTGAATTCCAGATGCTGGTTTGCTGCCTCAGCTCTCGGTGAGGTGGTTTTGTGCAGGAAAATGCTGTGCCAGGGACGTTCCCTGCGTGGGGTTTGCCCACCCCTGCCCTGCTCCAGCCTCGGGTCTGCTGCTGCTGCTCCCCTGGCTGGGCATGGGGGTTTCTACCAGAAATCTGAGCAGTGCTGAGGGCAGGGGGGTGTCAGGATGGTTTGGTGAGGGGAGGATTTCTGTGTCTGTGCCAGACCTGGCTCCTGCACAGCTCGCTCCGAGCTGGGACTGTCGGTGACACTTTGTGCAGGACAGCAAATTTCATTGCAGGAGCCTCAGTGGAGAAGACCAGAGAGTCTGGGGAGCCCAAAAAGTTTTGCTTATGAAGCAGCTTTGGCCCTGATCTGCTTTTGCTGTGACTGGGCTGGGCAGCCCCTAGCTGGGATGTGTTTTCAGGTGTCTCTGTATGGCAGGCACTGGGGTTTGCTGTGGGCTGGGGCTGTTTGCTGGCAAGGTGTGGATGCTCTGCCCAGACTGGAGTGTGGCATCTCCCAGCCTTGCCCTGCAGTGCCCAAACCACAGTCTCAGTGCTGGGGTCCAACCAGCAGCCTGCCCGTGGGTCTGTGCCTGCTGTCCCCAGGGCAGGCTGAGCATCACCTCTGCTCCCAGCCTTGGACGTGCTTTCCTTGGGCTGTCCTTCCAGGTGTTGTCGGGTCAGGGAGGTGACACTTCTCACACTTCTGGGCATTTCCTTCGGGCACTGCTGGGGGATGCTGAGGGTGTTTTCAGGGCAGGATCACTGCAGAAATCAGGCAGGGAGCTCAGCTGCTGAGCTGGGTTATCGGGGCAATATGCAAACGCACGGCTTGATCCTGATGTTCAGGAAGCGATCCCAGATCCCGCTGCCAGCACAGGGAGCTGACGGCTGGCATCCCTCRCACTGCACAGAGCCGTTCCTAACCACGGCAGCGATTCCATCCCGGGCTGCAGAGTCGGGGCTTGAGCCCGGCTGCTCCTTGTCCTTGCCCCGGAGCTCCTGAGCAGCCCCAAACTGCTGGAACGGCCCCTGGGCTCTGCCCATCCTTCCCTGTTTTGTAGCCACTCCTCTGCGCAGGGACAGGACTGACATCACCGTGTCCCGTCCCGGGCTCAGCCCCGAGCTCCCTCCAGGTTTTGGATGTGTTCGTGGCTGGTCCTGTGCCTGTGGTCCCCATCCCTCGAACCCCTGTCCCCAGCCCCACTCTGGCAGAAAGTGTTTGCCCTCYGGGCACGGGGCGATGCCACCCCCCGAGCTGGGTGCTGGAGGGGAACAGGCTGGGATTTGGAAGTGCTGAGCTCTCCTCCCACGGCTCCTGGGGAGCCGCCAGCGCCGCCGAGAATCTCGGTGCCCTATATAGCACTGACAGGCAGACACGATCCTCACCTAAGGRTGCCACACTCGGCACACGCGCTTGGGCTTCTGCTCTGTTTATTTTAGGTTCCTCCTTCCCATCRGGTCCCATCAGGGCACAGGGATTAGCATGTTCCTCTCCCAGGGGAGGCTTTCCTGCCTGCTGGAGGGTCACACGCTGCCAGCCCGACCCTCGGCACATCAGGGTCTCATATCCCACCCCCAAGCTCGTGCACAGTCCTTACTCCACAAGGATCTGTCACTTGCCAGGACGGCAGGGGCTCGTTTATCTCATTAGCAAAGGCAGGGAGCTGTGTGTTAGAGCAGCCTGAGCATCTGGAAGGCCTATTTGCCCAGGTTTGGCCTCTATATCTACCTGCACGGAGGTTGTAGCCAAGTGGGATCGGTCTCTTCTCCCAAGGAACAATCACTAGGACAAGAGGAAAAGGCCTCAAGTTGTGCCAGGGAAATTTATATTGGATTTGGGGCAAAATTTGTTCACCAAAAGGGTTGTCCAGCCCTGGCACAGGTGGAGTCCCYGTGCCTGGAGGGATTTAAATGATGTGTGGTTGTGGTCCTTGGGGACCACATGGGTTAGTGGTGGGCTTGGCAGTGCTGAAGGAAGGGTTGGATTTGATGATCCTAGAGGTCCTTTCCAACCTAAATGATTCTGTGAGTGGTTGTGGGAGAGGCACAGCTCTCTGGGAGGTAACTGCAGGCCACGCTGGACACGGGGCTGGGAACAGCTTGTCCGGCTGCAGCGCGCGATGCTGCGGCTCTGGCACAGCTCCTGTTTGTTTCCAAACTTTGTGTTTTAGTTGTGATATGGGTTTGGCAGAGGAATGCCGAGGAAAAGTACTTCTGTGATTAAAGGAGCACCTTGGGGAGGCAGCCCAGCCCACGCTGCCGCCGAGCTGCCTCCTGCCTGTGCGGATGCTTTGGTGCTGCGGTGAGAGGCTTTGTCCGTGTGGCACCTCTGCCGCTGTCAGCAAGTGCCTGGAGCAGTTGGTGGCTTTTCCAGGGGCCCACCGGCACAGCTTCCTCCAAACCAGGGGTGCTGGGGACTCACGTCCCCTCCCTGGGGTCATCCCTGCTCCATCCCGCAGCCGGGAATGGGGCCTGCCCTTCCTTCCCCTCTCGCACGTGTTTGTGAGCAGACGTGTGCATCTTCCTCTCGCTTTCCCCTTCCCCTTGCTCTTTCCCTCTCCCCCTCTTTACTTTCTTTTTTCATCTCCTTCCATCTGTCCTTCTCACATCAGGCTATTTTGGGCCGAGTTTCTCACTGTCAATATGGTAGGAACCGTGGTGCAGCTCCTGTCTTTAGAGGATGAGCACTGCTTCGGGAAGCCTCCCCAGGCACTTACCTTGCTTGGCTCATCTCAACCCCCCTGCYCTGACCCTGTCTCGAAGGTGTTTTGAGATCAGGGTGAAAAGGCATTAAATCTTTCCCAGAGCCAGAGGAGAAAGTCATCAGATTTAATACTTTTCGCCCCAGCCTTGAAATGCCTCTGAGCCTTGCAAGTGGTTATTAAGCAGCCTGAAGCCAAGTGTGGCGTTGGCAGGTCATCACTTGTGTCTTTGTGACTTCCAGAGGCTTTAAGTCAAGGCTTTTTTTTTTTCATTTGTTTGTTTGGAAATGATGGCTGTAAATTGAATAGGAAATGCACAACCAGAAGTGAATTTTTAATGCTCTTCATTTACCAAAAATTTGTGCGACAGCGGCGAAGGCGCAGAGCTGGCAGGGAGGGAACAGGTCCCTGAGCGAGCTGAGCTGCTGCTGTGCTTTGCTGCTCTCTCCGTCTGAGCATCCTCAAGCACCTGAAACGCAGGGACAGAGTTTAGGCTCAAGTAATCCGCATGAGGCACACGAGCTCAGTGCCACCCAGACCCCACAGCGCCCTGGCAGAGCTGGAGGAGAGCTGGGGCTTGGGGCTGCCTTCCCCCCTGGAGAGAAGGGGACTGGTTCTGCTGCCCAAATTCTTGGGCCGCTGGAGCCCGGGAGTGCTGTCCCCATCCCTGCCCAGCTCGGGGGAGGACTGCCTTTGCTGGGAAGCGCTGGAGCCGGAGCTGAGGAGGCAGGGTGAGGTGGAAGGTGCTGCTCAGCCGAGGAGCTGCCTCCAGCATGGGTGGGCAGGTGATTGCTCTCTCTTTTACATAAGCCAGGTTTATTATGGCTTTGTTCTAATAATAAATGTGCCTTTGTCTCTTCACCTTCCAATAAAACCTTCCCCTTTTGTAAGGGGCTGCAGCTTGAAAGGTGGGGGCAGATCTGTCTCTGAAGCAGCGAAGTTTCTTCCCCCTCTTGCTCCTCTCCTTTCTCCCACCCTTCCCTGCTCTGCCTTTCTGTCTGGGAGATGCTGCTTGTGCCAGCCAGGAGCTTGGCATCGTGGTTTTAAGGGTTGGCAACACCAGGACAAGTGGCCTGAGCTTTCCCTGTCTGGGTGCAGCACTTCTGTCCCAGGCCCTGGATTCCAGAGGGAGCGAAGGTCCTTTCGCTGCCTGGGCCACAGTTATTTTCCGGGGCAGGAATGAGATGAGTCAAGGTTTGTCTGCACTCACGGAGGCAGATCTGGATGAAATAAAAAGGTCAATTTGAAGTGGATTATCTTAAATACATTAAAAGCCAGCGTAACCTTTCTGACTCCATTAAATGGCTTTMGTTGTGTGTATTGTAAATCACTGTTAGAGTGTTTTGGGGATCTGGAAAACAGYTGCTTTTCAGATGAGATTTGGAATGATTTTTAGTTTTCTGAGAGAAATTTCCATATTTTCTCAGCAATTGGACTGTTGACGAGAATTTGGGTGCCTGGTGGGATGAAGGAGAGGTTTCAGTGGATAGCTCAAGCTGCTTCTTCCCTCTGTGACCAGCACAAATAAATTCATTCATTTGGAATCCCAAAACACCTTTTYGTAATGAAAAAAGGGTTATTTTATTGCACGTGCTTTAGCCACAGCACAGAGTGGCCAAAGCCACCCCTGGGGAGGTTTATATCTGTCCATCACTTCGGAATTCCTATAGAGCCTCCATGTGAGTGAGGTGTTTTTTCTCCTTGTGAGCCCGTGGCTTTGGGGGAAGGAGCCCAGGGAATCTCACTGGCTCATCCCAGTGCTCCAGGATCCAGTGGTGCCAGACCTTCAGGGTCTGCAGGAGCCCATGGAGCTGTGCGATTTGGGGCCTTTGCTATTTGGCTTTCAGGAGTGTCGCCCTGCTCTGGGGAGCTGCAGCTGGAATTAGCTCCCGTTCCTCCAGCCTTCCCGGCTGCCAGCTGGCACCAGATTAGGAGAAAACCAAATCATTTGCTGATTCTTTCCCCATAAACGTCTCTGTGAGGCATGAAAGGCTACTGTTCAAAACCAAACACAAGTGGAGGGGCTCGAACAGCCCCTGCTGCTAACGTGGGATAATCCAATTTAGCTGGAGGGAGGCTGAGCTGGCAGGCTCCTTCCCGGGKCTGCGCCTTTGCAGCTGGAGAAAATCTGGGACGTTTGGCAGTAATAAATGCCAGGGCTGCTCCGAGAGACAGCACAGCTGATAGAGCCACCCCAGGGCTTGGTCTTGCTGTGAGAGGTGACACAAGAGACCACGTTGGTGTGAATTAACATAGTGCTCCGGGAGAGCTGCATGAAAATGCTGGAAATGAGCAGGGAAGAGGGGGAAGATGGCAGGAGCGAGCAAGTCAGGAGCTGGGGGTGTTCAGCCCAGGGAAGAGAAGGCTCTGGGGAGACCTTATAGCACCCTCCAGTACCTAAAGGGGCAACAACAGAGCTRAAGACAGACTTTGGACAAGGGCCTGGAGGGACAGGTCAAGGGGGAATGGCTTCCCACTGCCAGCCAGCAGGGTTACATGGGATATGGGGAATAGATTCTTCCCTGTGAGGGTGGGGAGGCCCTGGCACAGGTTGCCCAGAGAAGCTGTGGCTGCCGCATCCYTGGAAGTGTCCAAGGCCAGGTTGGACARGGCTTGGAGCAACYTGGGATAGTGGAAGGAGCAATGAGCTCTTCCCTGCAGCCTCTGCACAGATCGGAGCCCASGAGTAGGAGCAAAGTAAATCCTGTTCCAGGGAGGCTGCTCCGTGTGCCTGGGAGCTGAGGGCTGGATCAGCTTCCTTTGGACTCGCATTTCTGTTGAAATGTGAATTTATTGCTTTTATTTCKTTTGAACTGTGCTGGAGTGCTGCAGACTCATAAAGCAAAATGCAAGAAAAATCTTTATGAGCCACAACTGCCCCCTTGGCTTTGAAGATATTTCTCAGCGTCCCTGGCTCACAGTAAATAAGGAGAGGAGAGAGGGCACTGCTGGAACAGGGAAGGGCTCAGGCTCAGCCAGCGATGGGGACCCAGGGCCATCCTGGGGATGTCTTGAAGACAGCATCGTCTTTGCCAGGGGAGTTTTCCCCTTGCAGCTGTAATTGCTGTTTCACAGCCCTGTCTGTCTGTCTGTCTGGGATGTACAGTACACGAGCACAGGCTCTTTGCCTCCCACCCACTCTTGTCTTTCTCTGCGTTCTCTCTCCCCCCTTGCCCTGAACTCCTCGTTACCCTCATTGTTCCTTTCTCTTCTTTGATTTGATTTGATTTGGTTTATTTTTTATTCGATTTTATTTTCCCTTCTCTGCTCATCACTCGCGTCTGTAAATCCAGCCTAGGAGAAACACAAAGCYGAGTTCCTGAAAGCACCCATCCCTCAAAGTCCGATTGCTCCGCACGGAGCGTGGCACCGATTAGAGGCAGAGCAGCGACGCGGTTTGGGACACTCATTTTAAAAATAACAATAAGGCATAAACCCTGTTTTTACCCATGGAGCCGAGTCCTTGAAGGGGCTGTACGTTGGCCAAGCCACCAGAGCATCACTGGGACGGGASCGGGGACGCGCTCCAGGCGCGGCCTCCCGTCCCTGGGCGCTGGCGTTCCCGGCGGGACGGCCCCGGCGGTGCCGGAGCGGGGCCGGGGCCGGGGCCGCGCCTCCCCTCACCCTCTGACGCTCTCGCTCTGTAGGCCCCACGCCGAGGACTTCAGCGCGGATTCCTCCTTCTCACAGTAAGTCCTCCGCGGGCGTCTCCCGGTGCCGCGGGGAGGGACGAGGGAGCGCCACGTGCGCCGGGGAAAAGCCAGCCCTGCTCTCCAGAYGGCAAAATCCCCCTGGAATGTGGGGGGCTCGGTGCGGGCGCGCACGGTGAGCAGAGTTTTTCGGGCAGTAGCTGCTGCTGAGAGCAGTGGTTAAGCTCGGCTTTAAAAGGCTGCCGGGTTAAAGTGGATGGTCCATCCCTGGAAGTGTTCCAGGACAGGCTGGATGGGGCTTGGGGCAAACTGGTCTGGTGGAAAGGGGAAGGTGTCCCTGCCCATGGCAGCGGGTTGGAACCAGCAGACCTTTAAAGGTCCCTTCCAACCCAAACCGGTCTGTGATTCCATGATTAYTCTGCTTTTAAGGGAGCCAGTAGGCACAAGATTTGTCCTTAGCACCAAGGAGTTGTGTATGGGAGCAGCAAACCCTTCTGCAGTGATCCCCACCACGGGGAGGATTCTCTGCTCCCGGGGACAGACAGGTTTCCTGCTGGAGAAGTGATATCCTTGGCAGCAAACTGGCGATGGTCCATTAACGATGGGCTCCATGCACAGCCCCTAATTAACAACGCAGATTCATCAGCACAAGCAATTATAGGAGCAGACCCATGAGTGTCAATCTCCAATGTTGCAAAACAAATAGGCCAAAGAAAGCACAGCATGTCAGTCCATTGCTTCTTCCTTTTTGGGATTTAATCTTTAGTAGAAGTATAATTATTTTACTAAAAGCAAGTGGTGCCACTGCCCAGCCACGAGCAGCACCCAAACCTTGGATGGGAGATGCTGCCCCATCCCTGCAAGTGTTCAAGGCCAGGTTGGACAGGGCTTTGAGAAACCTGGTCTAGTGGAAGGTGTCCCTGCCCAGGGATGAGCTTTAAGGTCCCTTCAAACCCCAGAGCATTCTATGATCTACAATTTGAACCCCTGAGCGTGTCCCTGCTTCCTCCAGTGCTTGGTTTGGTGCCTGGAAACGAGCTCTGCAACTGCTAAACACAGTTGGAGAGGGATTACAGCTGCCTACAGGGAATGAGGAATCGATAAAAATCCCATTTCCATTGCAATGTCCTCCCTAATAAAAAATTATATATATATATATATAAAAAAAAAGAACAAGAAGTCAAGCAGGAGATTTCTTTTATGTCCCTTCAGACCCATGAAGCCCTTCCTGCAGGCTATGCCCAGCTCTTGTCCCACTGGCACATGAGGGTTTGTGGGGTGAGTTCAGGGCATGGTGCAAGACAAAGGGCCCTGGGAGCCAACCCCAGTTTTGGGCAGAGTTTTCCTCATAGTGGCTGCTCAGAGCTTGCTTCTCATCCCCYCAAAATAAAACTGCAGCATTACTGCTGGAGCCAGGATAACATTACCTGCACCCAGCTGGGTTTAATTTGCTGCAGAGTGGTTGGCAATATCAATTCTTTCTTTGGGCAAAAACCCCTCGCTCCATAATAAAACAGGAGATGTTTTTTTCCCATGGTAAATGCATGAAATCTTGAAGAAGCAAGACTTTGGGCTTGGGGAGCAATGTGTGCCCAGCATCCTGGCTCCCTGGGCTGTGCCTGGGGACGTGGGACTCAACTGTGCCACTCATGATCTGTGACTGTGCCTCGGGATGTGCTGTGCCAGGGAAAGGCATTCCTGGTGCTGCAGGAGCTGGGAAGAGCAGCTGCCCTTCTGCAGGGCTGTGACTGTGCTGAGGTGGCTGTGACTGTGCCCTGGTGGCTGCAGTGGTGGCACAGTGGCTGTGGCTGTGCCGTGGTGGCTGTGACTGTGCTGTGGTGGCTGCAGTGGTGCCCCGGTGGCTGTGATGGTGGCACAGTGGCTGTGCCGTGGTGGCTGTGACTGTGCYGTGGTGGCTGCAGTGGTGGCACCGTGGCTGTGCCGTGGTGGCTGTGACAGTGCCTGTCAAAGGCTGATGTGGGACCTGCTGGGTGCTGCCATGATCCGTGGGGATCATCCGGGATTCTGCACAATGAGGGGAGAAGCAGCTTCAGTGTTGCACCTACTAAGGGACGGGGGATGAGAAAATTCACTAAAAAMGGGCAAATTTCCCCTGTTTGGAATACTTGGCTTTTTGGACCATGTGGACTCTGCCACTGGTCTCCCCAGTGCTCTCCTTTACCTCGCTCAGGACCTGAACCCACCGAGACAGAGCCCCCCTCTCCCCTCCCCTCCGTGGGTCAGCAGCGTGGGCCAGGGGGTCTCTCCCCCCCAGTAGGGACAGGGACAGGCAATGGTGCCCCGGCTCCCTGTCCCTCCCTGGTTGCTTTGTGCTCTTGTTTCAAAACGTGCCTGAGATTTATTGGCGATGCTGCTGCAGCGAGGGAGCTCCGCGGGTGTCTGATGATGCCCTGGAGAAGCCGAGACATTCCTGGACGAAGCTCCCGGCTGCGGTGCCGGCGGTGCCGCACGGCTCGGCTGGGCGGGGAGGGGAGCGGGGGTTGTCCGGCAGCCTCGGGCTTGTGGCACGGCCCCAATCCTGCCCGGCAGCCCCACAGGAGGGGCGAATCCAGGCATCCCCCTGGCCGATGAGGGACCCAGCGCGGCAGGAGAAGCCTCCGGAGCCGAGCGCCCCGCGGTTTGCAGCCGGTACAGCCCCGCCGAAACCACAGCACTCCTCCTTGGAGTAATTGTTCAATTAGCGCTTATTGAGCGCGGGGGCAGCTTGTTCCCCGTCTCTCCCTTTGGCAGGCGCCCAGGTTGTCTGTGTGCGCACAGCTGTACAGCTATTCCCACTTCCCAGCTCCAAACCCCGCGCTGCGAGCAGCACCCGAGCCGGGAGCTCGGGTGGGAAGGGCTGGAGCTGTCCCCGTCCTCTGCTCCCCCCGGGATGGATGGAGCGTGGCAAACACAGGTCACAGAGGGGGGCAACACGCAGAGCTCCCTCCGTGTCTCGCTGTAGCTTCTGTATCCAAACACCCCTCACCACGGCGGGGAAAAAGGGGAAGAGCACCCCGGAGGGAGTCAGGAGGGCTGGAGCTGCAGACGTGCCTGGGTGGTTCGTGTAGCTGCCGTCAGCAGGCACCCGAGCCTCAGCCTGGCTGGTTTGGAGGTTTATTTGGGAAGGAGCTCGGCTCTGCTCAGGTTCCTGCTGCCYGCGGGGCCCGGCTGGCGCCGGCTGCTCCCTGTGCCGAGCGCAGGGCCGGAGGCAGCCTGGCCGTGGCACGGTGCCCTCAGAGCATCCTGCCTGCTGCACAGCATCCTCTGCTGCTCCTGGGCCAGGGATGCTGGCACAGGAACTGCTGCAGACCCGCCCTGCCAGCCCTGCTCCTCACCTTCCCCTGCCCGGAGCTGTGTCTGGTACCCACAGCCCATCCCCGRGGAGCCCACCTGGGCCACCAGCACATTCCTGTAACTCCAGACGTGGCTGCAGCCACATTCCTTAGGTATTTGATCCATGAGGTTTTGCGTGGAGGATGCAGAGCTGTTCTCTGAGCTGGAGTGGAGGGGTGAAGTAGGGTCTCACTTGACCTGCCTTGGCAGAGGTGGGTGCTGGCACCCACCAGATTGCAGAGATTTCTGGGGTTTGCTGGTTTGGGGTTTTTTCCCTCCTCAAAAAATCTCTGAATAATCTCATTTGCATCCTGCTACATGATGGGAGAAATTKCTCGAGAATTTTCCTGGGACAAGAAAGTGTCCCAGGTTGGACAGGGCTTGGAGCAACGTGGTCTAGTGGAAGGGACTTGGAATGAGATGAGCTTTAAGGTCCCTTCCAACCCAAACCTTTCTGGGATTCTATTGAAACCAGCATTTCCCACCCAGCTGAAGTGTGAGAGCAAGGAATGGAGCTGTGGAGAGACACTAAGGCTTTTTATTTCCTCTCAAGAACCTTATTTATCTGAAGATACATTTTTCATGGCAAGCGGTCTCTGACATAAAATACAGAAAAACCACCCTGGGAAGCCAAGTCCTTCTCCAGAAAGCAGCTGGGAGCAGGGGGGCTCTGGGCAGGTCCCGGGGCAGAGCTGGCAGCTCCCTCCCTTGGCTGGCCGCTGGATTTTGGAGCCGTCTCAGCTTTCAGGCCATGCCCAGGGGCTGTCACATGCCCCGGGGATCGGAAGGAGCTGCCTGTGCCCGACTGCCCATGTAAGTGTCCCGTGGATGCAGAGTTTGGGGAATATCTCCATCCCCCCGTCCCTGCCTGCACTGCTCCGATGGGGGGCCGCACCTGGGTTGTTATTTTTGCTGTTTYCCTCTCTTTTAAGAGAACTGTGCTTGTCCCAGCTCTCTGGGGAAAGCGAAACTATGGAGCCAGGGCTGTGCTCCTCSGTGTCTATTTTAATGCCAGTGGGCTGGGATGTGCTCGTCCTGGCCTTTCATCCTGCACTTTTCCGAACAAACTATTGTGTCTTTTTTGGGAACTCATCATCTTACAACAAATTGCCTCTAATCTTAGATTAATAAAGTACAATAAATAACCGAGCGAAGAAAATGAGATCGCTCAGGCATTATGAAGTGCATAATAGCAGTAATTACACTTCCAAGCAGAGGGTTTATAACTAAACTTGTACCGGGATCATTGTTTGCATGGCCCGGGGGGGTTCAGCGGGGGCGAGCTGGGGGGAGCTGTGTTGCTGCCTGCTCCCTGCCTGGGGAGGGGGTCCCTGCTGGGGACCCTGAGAGTGGCCTGGGATGGGCTGGCACTGGGATGCTYGGCCAGTGGGAGGGATGCTCAGCCAGCAGGGACCGTGATCCCAGTGGGAGGGATGGCCCCAATGGGGAGGATGCTCAGCCACTGGGGATGATGATCCCAGTGGGAAGGATGACCCTGCTGGGAGGAACGCTTGACTTGTAGGAAGGATTCTTGGCCTGGGGGAAGGACAGTCCCAGTGGGAAAGATAGTCCTGGTGGGAAAGATGCCCAGCCACGGCACTGGGAAGGGGGCACTTTGCACAGACCCTCTTGGCTGAGCTGCTGTGAAGGCAGAGCTGTCACGGTGTGGTTTGGGGTGGTAATAACGCAGTCAGAGTTTTGCTTGATTTTTATTTCCAGTTAACTTCCTGACAATGAAATTAAAGGGTACGTTTTACATGATATCATCTCCTCCCCTCAGCTGGAAATGGAGTAGGAGCTTTGATACTTTTGGATGGTGCTGCTGCCTGGGAAAAGCCATCCCTCAGTCAGCAGTGGGGTGTTGGCTTCACCTGCAGAGCAGGACCCCCACACAGCTCCRGGGCTCAGCCTGGGTGTCAGCGAGGGCAGGTTGTCTGCACAGGAACGTGTTCCTTCTGCATTCCTTTATTCCTTCATCTCTTTGCAGTGCTAAGCATCCCCTTCCCCCCAGCCAAGACATATTTYGTTGCTTTTCCAGTGTTCCTTCTTYCTGCAGCAGAGGATGGATGAATACATGGGCTACTTTGTCATAAAAAGTTAGATCTAATAATTTAGTTCTTTTATCCACCAGCAATTACATTCATTGTCTCGAGGTGGGCCWCAGCTCTATAGATCAGTGAACCATCTGTCTGGAGACAGAGATTTATTTTGCTGTTTGTTGCTTTGATGCGAGACAAATGTCTGGGAGAGGAATCGTGCTCCCTGAAGTCTCCGTCTCCTCAAGGCGCTGCATCCTCAGGGACTCTGATGAATGGGGTGCTCAGCGCTCCTGTCAGAGCTGAAAGCCAGTTCCCAGCATTTCCTGGGCATTTTTAATAAGGAGAAGGAGCAATTATCTTGTGCGCAGTGTTGTGAGCAGTTGTGACAGCTGATTTATGCCCTGGCACAGAAAAATTATTTGCCAAGTCTGGCTCTGGCAACGATTAATTTCGACATGTGTCGGGGCTGGGCTTTGAGGCTCTGCATTAACGCTGTTTGCTCCTCAGGCATCGTGCTGGGGAGCCAGGGCTCGTGAGTTCTCCTGCTCTCTCCCTGCAGTGGGGCCTGGGGTTGCCCACCTGCTCCCTTCTCGTGGTGAACATGCACCAGGTTTGGCGCAAAGCCCCTCTGGCCCCYCCTCTGCCCCTCAGGCTGGCTGGGGTGGGGCCCGGGGTGAGGGATCCCCTGAGCAATGAGGTTCTCATGAAGCCCCTTCCCAATTCGCTGCCCGATCAGCTCGGCATTACTGCTCAGTAGACATTTATCCCTCCGTGTCGGAGTGAGGAGCAGCTGCTTCCCAATAAATCAGGGTCCGCTGGCAGTGCCAGGCGCCGCTCGCGGCCGGAGCCGGCACCGCTGCAGGATAAAGCGGGATGGCAGCCACTGCCACCGGGAATTTGCTCACCTCCATCTACGCCTCGGCTGGGGAGCACGCCTGATTAATGAGGTCTCCATGACCTCTCCCAAGCAGTTAAAAAAAGAGTAATAACAGCAGCACTTCCTCGGGACTCGCTGCACTCCGTGGAGAGGGGAAGCAATCGGGAATTCACGGCACTTAACTCCATTAGGGGCCGTGCAGTAACGAGCAGACTTTGTCTTGCTCGGTCCAAAGCCGGGRCAGGAGGAGCCACTCCCGTTCCACCTGCGCTGAGCCGGAGAGGTGTGATTCAAGGTGATGAATAATGAGACTGCAAAGGGCTGCAGGCGTTTAGAAAGCGCCGGGAGAGGCAGCCTTGGATGAGCTGAGCTGGGACCAGTTTTGCCCACACGTCCTTCATCCAGGTGGGCTGATCCCAGACCCCGCTGACATCCGTGGGGAGGAACCTCCAACCTCATTAAGGTTTTCTCCCATCCACATGGCCGTGGGCATCCATCCACCCAGGAGGGTGGGGTCAGCGGGGGAGGCAGGAGAAGCCAAGGAAGAAGCGCCCGTGGTGTCCCAGCAGCGGATGGGACATTTCTGGATGCGCCTGCGGCTCCTCCCTGCTGGTTTCTGTGAAGTGTCCCCGCAGGTGACTCTCTGCCCTGGCACCTTGTCCCCGTGCCACAAGCCACCACCAGTGGCCCTGGATGCCCAGTGACGTTTGGAGTTGGTTGTCAGCTCCTGGGTTTTTCTGGAGTGACCAAATGTGGTATCTTAGCAACAAAGGGAAATTTTCTCCTTTCAGAGCAGAATTGTTTTTTAACAGCTTCGATGCCGAATGTTTCTCCTCCCCAGCAGAGCCAGGGCATGGGCATACTGGGGACAGCGGGGACAATGTCCTCGCCAGCTCCCGCTCTGCTGCAGCTGTGGGGGCTTGGAGCAGATGAAACATTGCTGGGGGACACTGCTCCGAGGCCACTGCTTTGCTAGGAGGTTTTGCATGTTGTAAAGTTACAGGAGAACTGTAACTCTGCTGCCAGCTGGTTGTGTGTGAGCGAAAGCCAAGCCCTGAGCCCACAGCAGAGCTGGCCCCTGGGTCACATCTGCCCCTTTGGTGGTCACTGATGCACCACGGCCTGGTGCTCCCAGCTGCTGGGGCTGCTGCTCTGGGACTGTGGGAGCAGCCGGGAGCCTGGGGCTGAGCCCGGGGTCGCTGCGGGCTGTCCAGGGGGATCCCAGCTGGGATGGGGGAAGGGGTGGCTCCTGGGGGGCTCCTGCTCTGCCCTGCCACTCCCTGACGGGCCCCTCTGGGTGCTTTCCCCGCAGGGTGCAGGTCGAGTTCTACGTGAATGAAAACACCTTCAAGGAGCGGCTGAAGCTCTTCTTCATCAAAAACCAGCGATCGAGTGAGTGCTCCGTGCACCGAGCGTGCGTCTGCGGGAGAATCCAAGCCCTGCCCGAGCCGGGAGAGCCGCGCTCTGTCCTGTGGGATGAGAAGCCATTGCCATCTGCTGGTGGCCGTGTCCCCGAGTGTCCCCAGGCCGGGGCTGCCGCTGCCTCTTGGCCGCTCTGGCGGGTGTTGGTTTGGGGGATGTGCTCTCACGGGGAGGAGGGGAKGGCTCCTGCCACCTTTGCTCCCTGGGGACGGTGTGAGCAGCAGCTGGCACAAGCTGGCTGAGAGCAGGGAGGGTGTCAGGAGCTGCCTRTGGCCATCAGGGAGCAAATGTCCCCATCCCAGAGCTGGCGGTGCTTCCCTGTGGCCATGGGGGCAGCCAGGGCAGGCTGTGAGTTACCCACTCCGTCGGGATTGGGCTCCACTTGACTAATGGTGTTTTTATTTTCTTTCTCYGAGATGTCATTAGCTGTCTGGAGGGGGCCTGCTCGTTAATTTATGAATTCACATTTTCTTTTCCCGTTGTCTTGTTAAAAAGCTGGAGCGCAGCACAACAGGGTGCCCACGGGGAAGTTTTTAATGAAAATGTGATGAATTTCTCACTTGTAATTTGAGTAACAACCCGATGAACTGGCTGGGGAGGGAGACTGCATAAAGCAGCAGCTTTTGCTGGCCATTCTTGCTCCTGCAAGCTGCTTGCAGTGTGGTGAATGCTGGCCTGGTGCTTTTTAATGGATGCCTGCTAATGAGGGGGATACACTCCAGCAGCTCCTCATTTGTCTCTCACGTCTATTGGGGTCAGCAAGGAGCTGACTCATCGTTGTTTATTTCTGTATTGGTCTCCTGTGTCTGTGACACCGAGCAGGGCACGTAGAGCCCCGGGCAAAGTGTGAGCAGTGCTGCTGTCCTGGGGCTCCTGCACTCCCCTGGGGATCAGAGGCGTCCTGTGATGTGGGATGTGCAAAGATTGTGGGAAACTAAAGGGGTCGTGCTGTGGGTCTGCCCAAGGTGTGTGGGGTGCACGGAGAGCCCAGGATGCACAGGGTGCCTGGGGTGCTCGGGATGCTTGGGAATGCTACCCCATGCCATGCTCTCCTCCGCCACAGGCTTGAGGATCCGCCTCTTCAACTTCTCTCTGAAGCTGCTCACGTGCCTCCTGTACATCGTCCGTGTCCTGCTGGACAACCCCGAGGAGGGCATAGGCTGGTGAGTGCTCCCAGTGCCCTCAGGCTCCGCAGCCCACCTGGGCAGAGCTGAGCTGGATGCAGTGGGTGTGAAGATGGATTTTCTCAGTCCAGCTCTTTGAATTGGTAGTTTAGCAAAACTTCCCAGGCTGGAGGGGTGTGGGGGTATCCACTGGCCCTGTGCAGTGCATGGTGGAAAAATCCAGGTCGTGTTCATTTCCAGATTCTGTCTGGCTCCGTCAGGGCCTCAGTGTGGCCTTCAGACACAGGCGAGAGCTCAATGACTCCAGTGCATCACCATGCAAATATTCTCTGAGCGCTGAAGCCCTTGAAGACATTTGCACTAAATCCCATTTAAGCATTTGAGAGGGAAATGCGTTGTGCCATTTAGATCCTTGAGGTGACGGATGATTCCATACATCAGCTTTGCTCTGGGTTTCAGTATGAGCCTATTTTTAATGTGTCCTTTTTAGCTCTCATACAATGTGGGKTTTTTTTCAAGAGCTTGGAGAATCGGCAATTTGATTTTCTCTTTGTAAAGGCTGCAGATGACCAAGTACATCTGCACATTCTGGAAGTGCTTTCAGACCTGTGAGAACGAAGCAGGATGCAGATGCTCATCCTTCAAAGGTTTAGCACAGCTGCAGTTCAGGGAATTCCACTTTCCTGGGGGTGTGTGGCAGAAGAAAGCCTGGCCAGCGGGAACACATCCCTTGCAGCAAGGCACGGAGAGCTTGGCTCGGTGCTGCCTGCCTGGCAGGGTGCTCGGGGCCCAGCCAGCCTTGTCCCAGAAGCTGAAGCTCAGCAATTTTTCTAATTGTAACCTGGTAATTCCCAGCTCCCAATTCCCTGCAGCCCTGTGTTCCACACTGTGCCGGGGAGTACCAGCATTCCACAGCATCCGCGGTAGGGGCTGAAGTACCTCATGGGTTTTATCCTCCAGTAATGAGACATTTAAGGCTGCCTGGGTGAGACTTTTCCCTTGGAAAGCCCTGGCTGTGGGAATCAGGGTGTTTGGATCCATGGAAGTGTTGTCTGGTGCTCCCCCAGCATCAGCACCCAGCCGTGAGGGAGTCAGTCCCAGCATCCCTGTTCCTCTCTCCCCTCCCTGACTGCTGTTCCCTGCTCTCTCTGCCAGCTGGGAATGCGAGAAGCAGAATTACACAGCGTTCAACCAGTCCACGAACATAAACTGGTGAGTGGGGAGTGGCTCCGGTGCTGGGGTCCGGCTCTGCCGGGAGGTGGGAATGCAGGGCTGGAGGTGGCCGGTGCTGGCAGCTGCCTGTGGGCACTTCTTGGTAGTGGGGATGCTCGAGGGATGTGGAGCAGCATCCCAGAGTCAAACCCACTGACAAATGCCTGTGGCTGCACCCTTGGGAATGGCTTATTCCCAGAGCAGAGGCTGCTTGAGCAAACTGCCTGTGCTGGCTCCTGCATCACTGATGGCCTTGGGTTTGCACTCGGTGAGGGGTAAGGCCACTGAGGGCTGGGCTGCAGCTCAGATCCACGCTGGATTTTCCTTGCAGGTCACACATCTTTTGGGTGGACAGAAAAACCCCGCTGTGGGCCGTGCAGGTGAGCAGCCCTCGGCAGGGTTGTGTAGGAGCCCGGGGGAGCTGGGCTCGGAGCTCTGCCCCGCCCGTGGCACCCAGGGGCTCCCCGGGGCAGGGGGGGCTCGGCGAGCTCCGACCCAGCGCCAGCGCCCGGAGCGAGCCCTCGGAGCCTCCCCTGTGTGTCCCTGCAGGTCAGCATCGCCCTCATCAGCTTCCTGGAGACCATGCTGCTCATCTATCTCAGCTACAAGGTGAGTGCCCGGGCGCAGCCTGGCTCTGCCCCTCAGCGGGAATTCGCTTCTCCTGCTTGGAGCTGTCTGGAGCCTGAAGCGGCCGGGGGGGATGTTTGTTTGTCTCCGTGATGTCTCAGCTGGCTGTGGATGTTTTCCTTTCTCATTCCCCCTCGGGCTGCTGGATAAGTGTTGTGCAGAGCACGATCTCTTCCTTTTCTGTTTTCTCAGAAATTCAGACCTGTGTAACACAGGCTCCCTGTTTTCAGTGTCAGGCTGACACATTCTGAGTTTCCTCAGGCTGAGGAGCTGGAACTGAGCTCCGCAGGGTGACTCCTGCTTGTGCCCACGTCTGCTGCCTCCCGAGGGGTGGGCACTGCTCCAAGCCAGACGGGGAGAGGCACAAGCTGACTCCTTTGGACCAAAGCCCCTTAAAAAGGCCAGAAAAAGTGACCTTAACAAATGGCAACTTCTCATGACCAGGGGAGAGTTGGCAGAACAGACACAGACCCTGCGTCACCCCCTGGTCTGAGCGCCAGTGATCTGTGGCTGTCGCTGTCCTTCTCCATCCTTGCATGAAGCGTTGTTGTCCCCCAGTTCTGGGCAGCAGCAGTGACAGACAGAGGGATGCAGTGGCTGTGGGGAGGAGTGAAGAGCTTGGGAATGTTTCCCGCCCTCAGGGCGTCTGCCACCTCCACAGCATCTCTCCCGCAGTCAAACCAGAGCATCTCTCTTATTCCTGTCCCGTATTTCCCTCATCCAGCAGGGTCTGTGGCAGAGTGCAATCCTTTTAATTGTCCTTTTGCAAATCTTTGAGCTTATTGAATTCTTACTGGTTTTTAATTCCTCAGGGGAACATCTGGGAACAGATATTTCGCATTTCCTTCATCCTGGAGATGATCAACACGGTGCCATTTATCATCACGGTGAGTGTGTCCYGCTGACATTTGGAAGCAGCTCTAAGTGTAGTAAGTGCTGTAGTTTTGGTGGTGAAATAAAGAAAAATGGATCTCTRGCCAAGTGGTATTTAACGCTGGCAGGAACTTTTTCCTTCAATATTTTACAATATAATGACTTTCTCCGGAGCGTTATCCCAACACCCATCCTCCCTTTTCAGCTGCTCTGCTGCAGCCAGGAAAGCAGGGCCACGTTTGGTGGCAGCTTCTGCTCAACTTGGAGTTGGATCCTTCCACACAGGGCTTGAATTGGCTGCTGATAGCTCTGTTTTTTAAAAGAGCATGGATTTTTCTGCGAATAACTCTTGCTTTTGTAGATATTCTGGCCTCCCTTGCGGAATTTGTTCATTCCTGTGTTTCTGAACTGCTGGCTGGCCAAGTACGCCCTGGAGAACATGATTGTGAGTGATCCCTTCTGTCCAGCTCCTCAGGGATGTGGAGGGCAGCAGGACTGGGAGGGGGCCCTTGGCTGCCCTCAACTCTGGTGCAGGCTTTGGAGCTCGGTGTGTGCAGGGAGGGGAGGCTTTTCCAGCTGGGAATGCCAGGCTGTGACCTGCTACAGAGCAGGAATCCCTCAGTGTCTGAACCACATTGACTCTGTTGGCTGCACATGGACGGGGATGGCYGGGGACGAGGTATTTCAGCCGTTCCCATGTGCCCTCTGGAGCTGTCTCTCCRGCAGCAGATCCCAGAATGCTCATGGGAATGCACATCCCTTTCCAAGGGCTAAATCCAGGCTTGACTTTCATTGCGGGGGGCATTGCTGGAGCCGACAAGGCAGTAGTTGGAGGAGAYTTTTCCCTCAGGCTCTGTGAGCTGGTGGGAGCCCTCCCCTCTCTCCCCAGAAYGACCTGCACCGAGCCATCCAAAGAACCCAGTCCGCGATGTTCAACCAGGTGCTCATCCTGATCTGCACCCTCCTGTGCCTCGTGTTCACGGGGTGAGTGCTGCTCTCCACTTCACTAAACCCCTCCCTCATCCCGGGAATCCAGCCGTGCCCCTCCCGTGGGGGCTGGCGGAGCTGGGCTCTTGCAGGGCTCACACCTCCCTGCCTCGCTTCGCTCCCCGGCGCACCGGACACTGTGAGGGGGTTTCGAAATCAAACTAATCATCCTCCCTAATTCTAGAGTTTTAACAGAAGTTTGGAGCAGGTGCATGTGAGGATGAGGGTGCTGTCAGAGGGAGCTGGGGGATGTGGACACGTGAGTCTCGGAGCAGGGCTGAGGGCAGGGACAGCAGCTTCCCACAGGGACACGTGTGGGATGGCTCATTCACCAGAACCCATCACGCTCACCGGGACCGGCAGAGCTCTTCCTCCCCCACAAGTCACAGCTCATTTGTGTAATTGGCCACTGAGTGTCCTGCTAATTAACTGGGCCCTTTACCCTGCCCGTTGCCRACAACAAGGGTGTTCCTTTGGGGCGGGGGCAGTGCTCATCGCTGGCTACTTAGCTCTGAATTAGGCTTTGAATCCTCGTCTGGCTTTGAGGCACATTATACCATTAAGTTGCTGAATGGAAAGGAAATGAGGCTTTTAGGCTCATGAGTTTTCGGCAATAAAGACGATGCTCTGATGTGGATGACTAATGCCAATTCGGAGCTCGGTGGTGCTCCTGGCCCATGGCATCTGCTGCTGAATGAGTTTGGGGGGTGGGGTACAATTTGGGCCCAGGATGCCTTGGGTGTCACCCTCGTTTAGCAGGATGATTTGAGCTGCAGGTTTGTGGGGTTCTGGYGCCGTGGGCAGGGCAGCTCTTGCTGTGATGGGGCTTTTTCCTTTCAGGACCTGTGGCATCCAGCACTTAGAAAGAGCAGGTGAGAAGCTCTCCCTCTTCAAGTCCTTCTATTTCTGCATCGTCACCTTTTCCACCGTGGGCTACGGAGATGTGACACCAAAGATTTGGCCTTCCCAGCTCCTCGTCGTGATCATGATTTGCGTCGCCCTGGTCGTGCTGCCCCTCCAGGTTAGACCAGCGCGGCTGAGGGCGGGGAGGGACGCAGAGCCTGCCCCAGGGCAGCCCTGCCGATGGGGACATCAGCTCTGTGCCCTCTGCAGTTCGAGGAGCTCGTCTACCTGTGGATGGAGCGGCAGAAGTCGGGAGGGAATTACAGCCGCCACCGCGCCCAGACGGAGAAACACGTGGTCCTGTGTGTCAGCTCCCTCAAGATCGATCTCCTCATGGACTTCCTCAACGAGTTCTATGCCCACCCACGCCTGCAGGTGAGGACCAGGCGTGCTGTCGCACGGTGCTGGGACACTGCTGGGCTCACAGCCTCGCTGGGCTGTGGTACCGCCGACCCACGCCGGCCTCTCTCTTCCAGGATTACTACGTGGTCATCCTTTGCCCAACAGAGATGGACATCCAGGTGCGGCGGGTGCTGCAGATCCCCCTGTGGTCGCAGAGGGTCATCTACCTCCAGGGCTCTGCGCTGAAGGACCAGGACCTCATGAGAGCCAAGTGAGCAGAGGGACACACAGCCCACCCCTGGCGAGGACTGTCACCCAGTGTGCGGTGATGGGTGTCCCTGTGTGCCTTTGCGGGGTCTGGGAGGGGACTGGCAGTGCCCTGGCTGGTACAGGCAGTGCCCAGCATGGTGGGCCCGTGCAATTCATGGGGTCACTGCTCTGTCCTTGCAGGATGGACAACGGAGAAGCTTGCTTCATCCTGAGCAGCCGCAACGAGGTGGACCGCACGGCGGCGGTGAGCCCAGCGGGGGGGTGGCACGGGCAGGGACATGTCATTTCTCAGGCAGAAGGGACTGGGGTGGTGCTGATCTCACCTCTGCCCAGCACAGGGGGGCGCTGGGAGGGGGTTGAGTGCTGTGGAGAACCTCAGGGATGGCACGGAGACGGCACAGGGACATGCAGCAGCACACTGGTGGCTCAGCTCCTGTGGTCTCACCTTCCTCCTGCTGTCCTGATTTCCCATCAGTGCTGAGTTTTGGGGAGCAGGAGGGTCAGTTGCTCCCTGTTAATAGCAGAGCAGGAGGAGCCCTTGCTGTACATCTCCAGGGTGGCTGGGTGCTTGGCAGTTCATCCTGGGTGTAGAAGCATTGGGGAAAATAAACCATCAGCCAAGTAGCTTTTATTGCTCTTGTCCTTGTCCAGGACCACCAGACCATCCTGAGGGCCTGGGCTGTCAAAGACTTTGCTCCAAACTGTCCTCTCTAYGTTCAGATCTTAAAGCCAGAAAACAAATTTCATGTCAAGTTTGCTGGTGAGTTGGAGGGGCTGTGGGGCAGCTCTTGAGCAGCTGAAAGCCCTCCTGGCTTGGCTTTCAGGAGGAGGAAACACCCAGTGCCCAACACCACCCCAAAATTACCACATTCCCAGGCACTGCCAGGGAACCCACCTGTCCCCCTCTCCTCCATGACTGTCCCTCTGCCTTTCAGATCACGTTGTCTGTGAAGAGGAGTGCAAATACGCCATGCTGGCACTGAACTGTGTCTGCCCTGCCACCTCCACCCTCATCACGCTCCTGGTGCACACCTCCCGTGGCCAGTGAGTGCTGCCCCTGCCCATCCCTGCCTGTCCCTGCACATCCCTGCCTGCTCCTGTCCTCCCCTGCCTGCCCCTCCCCTCTCCCGTCCCTGCCTCAGCACGGAGGTTCGGCAGAACTGARGTCTCTGAGCCCAGGGGGAGACGGGAGGATCTGGGATGGGTCTGGGGGAGCACAGGGGGATCTGTGACTCCCACCCAGGTCGAGAGCAAAAACCCATGGGCTGGGCAATGCCAAATTCCCGAGACTGGGAATAAAAATACCTTATACTGGCACAATCCTGCTGGCAAGAAGGTGAATTCACAGCAGAAGTTGACCCGGACCCTGCAGGGTTTTTTGGTGGGTGCATATCCAGCATGGCTGGAAGGAGCTCTGCCAGCACAGTAGAGCAGTGGCGCGCATCCTGCACCTCTTGGCCAGTCAGAAATGTCTGAATTTTGGGTAAAGTGCYATCAAAACGGTTATGAAACATCCTTGCCAGCTGCCTCTCGCCCCATGCTCCGAGCTGTTTGCCAACACGGGCTCCAAACCCTCCCTCTGCACTCTGCAGGAGCCCTSGTTAAATAAAAAGGCGCTTAAAACCCAAACCGAAAACGAGCTCATCCTCGGCAAACACCGACAGCTCGTGGCGATGTGTCCCTGTCATCCCACTGCTGTCGGGCTCCGGGGCAGCTTCAGAGATTATCRGTGCTCTGCTCCGGGATCTGGCTGGAGTGCCGGGCTCCGTCCCAGCTCCGGGGTGTCTGTCCCAGCTCTGGGGGGCCCATCCCGATGCTGCTGCTGTCATTGCAGGGAGGGCCAGGAGTCCCCGGAGCAGTGGCAGCGGATGTACGGGCGCTGCTCAGGAAATGAGGTCTATCACATCCGCATGGGAGACAGCAAATTCTTCATGGAATACGAGGGGAAGAGCTTCACCTACGCCGCCTTCCACGCGCACAAGAAGTGAGGGCGGGAGGGCGGTGGGCAGGGGATCTCTCCCAGTCCACATCCCTGGGGGTCAGGGCTGGGGCTGGAGGTCCTTTGTGCAGGGACAATGCCCCGGAGGGGTTTTTCTCCGTCTGGGAATGCCCACCCCGCGCTCCCGGCACAGGTACGGCGTGTGCCTGATCGGCATCCGCAGGGAGGAGAACAAGAGCATCCTGCTGAACCCCGGCCCGCGGCACATCATGGCGGCGTCCGACACCTGCTTCTACATCAACATCACCAAGGAGGAGAACTCTGCCTTCATCTTCAAGCAGGAGGAGAAGCAGAAGAAGAAGGGCTTTGCGGGGAGAGGCAGCTACGACGGCCCCTCGCGCCTGCCCGTGCACAGCATCATCGCCAGCATGGGTGAGTCGGGGGCTCGCTGGGCAGGGGCAGCAGGAGCCTGCACACACCCCTCCRTCGCCTTCCCCGCATTTGGGTTCGTTTCCTTCCCCACATTTGGTTTTATTTTGCATTTTGCACGTTCCTTTCCCCCTCACCAGTGCCAAAAGCATTAAAAATCCCTTTCCATCCCCTGTCCCCAGTCAACTCACCAGTAAAATACACACATTTTCTTGCACCCTGRGTGCTCTCAGCAAGCTCAAATATTATTATTAAACCTCGTGATGTCCATTATCATTAAGGGTATTTGCATAAATGCCYCAAGCCTGGATTTAGCCCCCAATTATTTCCAAGGCTGGAAGAAGAAATGCCGCTGGCCGCATCTGTGATTTATCCTAAATCACGTTTATGATTCCCAACCCGAGGAAGAGAGTAGTTTTCTCTGCAGCAAGTGGTGCATTTGTGCAAGTGAAAAATACCATGAGTCATTACTTCCCGCTTGTATCTGGGGAGAACAARTTTTGGAGGAGCTGAGCCACACGAGCACATTATATTTCAGGCAAATAATTTATGTGTTTGTACTCCTGAGCAGCAATTTGCATAGATTATCCCCCAGCAAGCTGCAGAGAGCTCTGCCGAGCAGTGTTTGTCACAGCTCTCGTCACACAGCTCCTGCACGGAGGGACCTTTGGCAAAGGTGATGAGAGGGACAGGAGTGATGAGAGTGCCAGCAGGGCAGTGGTGCTTGGCAAGGCCAGTGCCTAATGGGACACTCCGTCAATGTGTGTGATTTTTGCTGGAGGACAGGATGAGGAGCTCTCTCTTGCCCCTTGTTGGGGATTAGGAAAAATTTCTTCACAGAAAAGGTTGTCAGGCATTGGAACAGGCTGCCAGGGCAGTGGTGGAGTCACCATCCCTGGTGGGATTTAAGTGATGCATACCCGTGGCATGTGGGTACATGATTTATTGATGGGTTGGCAGTGCTGAGGGATGGTTGGACTCCATGATCTTAGAGGGCTTTTCCAGCCTTGAGGATTGTGTGATTCTAAGATGTAGAGCTGATCAGGAGGGATGTGGGAGGTGGATGAGGGCATTGCTGCCTGCCTGCTTCTCCCTGGGGGCTTGAGGACCATGGGGGCGAAGGGGTGTCCATGGGAAGGGCAGTGTCAGGGCAGACATGGTTCCTAACCTGGCTGGTGTCTCCCAGAGCCTGCGAGGAACTGGGGGCAGGGGTTAGGCTGGAGAGTTGTCATTTCAGAGCTACACCAGAATGATCAAAACTCCTGCAGGGCCAGGTTTTGCAGTTCAGGGAGCAGCAGGTGGGCGAGTGGTTCAACCGGCCACGGAGGTGTGAGGGGAATGGAGAGAGGGACAGTCCCTGGGCCAGCAGTGTCCAGATGGAGGTCACTGGCTTTGCCTGCACTCGCCATGCCCACGAACGGTTGAGCATCGCCTGGGCCGGCTCTCGTCCCCTGGCACGGTTTGATGCTTCGCTGCCTCTCCCCGTCCTTAGAGCGTGTTTGCCGTGCTCCCTCCCCGCCGTGTCCAGGTACAGTGGCCATGGACCTGCAGAACACCGAGTGCCGCCCCGCCAACAGCAGCAAGCTGGCGCTGCCGGCCGAGAACGGCTCCGGCACGCGCCGGCCCAGCATCGCGCCCGTGCTCGAGCTGGCCGACAGCTCGTCCCTGCTGCCCTGCGACCTGCTCAGCGACCAGTCCGAGGACGAGATGACGCAGTCGGACGAGGAGGGGTCGGCGGTTGTGGAGTGAGTCGCTCTCCATTGCTGAAGCCCTTCCTTGTCTGGTTCGTTCCAGCTGGATCCAGTTTGATCCCGTTGCTTCTGGTTCATTCTGGCTGCATCCGGTTTGATCCAGTTGCTTCTGGTTCATTCTGGCTGCATCCAGTTTGTTCCAGTTTCAGGGACACTGGGACCACGGCACAGGACAGGTGCTTGGTGGTGCCCGGGGGATGCTCAGGCTCAGCCCCTCTTGGCTTTTCCATGAGCACACAAATGTCTTTGTCCCTGCATCTTTACAATCTCACGGCCCTTTGCATAGCAAAAAATATCCCCGAATATGTATATTTGGGTAAACTCCCAGCTGCTGCAGGAGAGTTTTGCAGAGCATTTGCCAGTGATGTGCTTGAATCCTGCTCTGCTGCCGAATGTTTTCCCTGGCATCTGAGCTTTGGATAAATGGAAAACTCACACAGATTTCTCTCTGCTGCAGGTATGTGAAGGGCTATCCCCCAAACTCGCCCTACATCGGGAGCTCCCCGACCCTGTGCCACCTTTTGCCTGAGAAAGCCCCGTTCTGCTGCCTGAGGCTGGACAAGGTGGGATGGGGCTGTGGGGGCTGCCCAGGGGCTGAGCCCCCCCAGGGCGTGGTGGGCCCCGAGCCCCACGCTCAGCCCCTGCACTGCCCCCCCACGCACAGGGCTGCAAACACAACAGCTTTGAGGACGCCAAAGCCTACGGGTTCAAGAACAAACTGATCATCGTTTCCGCGGAGACGGCGGGGAACGGGCTCTACAACTTCATCGTCCCGCTGCGGGCCTACTATCGCTCCCGCAAGGAGCTCAACCCCATCGTGCTGCTGCTGGACAACAAGCAAGTACTTTTCCATGGATGTTTTCCTGAGCTCTCCCCTGTGTTTCCATGGGCGTCTCGTGCTGTGGGGTGGGAACACGGTGGAACGGCGGTGCCGCCGTGGGGTACCTTGGCTGGTTGGGCCTGGATTTTTGTGCCTGTCTTTGCTCCGTGGACGCGCTGAACCACCTCGCTCTCTGTGGCTCTCCCTCCAGGCCTGAGCACCACTTTCTGGAGGCCATCTGCTGCTTCCCCATGGTTTACTACATGGAGGGCACCATTGACAAGTAGGTGTTTCCACGTGTGGCTGTCGTGCCTGAATTGTTGCATTTACCCCAGCCCAGACTTTTGGGTCACCCCACGAGAAGCCCCAGGGTTGGTACCGTAGAGCTGAGCCCACCTCGGGCTTCTCGGGTTGTCAACCCCTCCCTGGTAGATGGGAGCAGGTGAAGAGCTGGTGGTCAGGAGCAGCCTRGGCTCGCCGTGGAACCCCTGTGCTGCTTCCCTGTGTCGTTTCCAAGGGCTGACCCTGCGCTCTTCTCTTTGGGGACTGCCCAGCCTGGACAGTTTGCTGCAGTGTGGCATCATCTACGCTGACAACTTGGTTGTGGTGGACAAGGAGAGCACCATGAGTGCCGAGGAGGACTACATGGCCGATGCCAAGACGATTGTCAACGTCCAGACAATGTTCAGGTGAGGGGTGACCACTGCCCCCATCACCACAGCTGGGGACAACACTGGGAGGGTGCCAGTGCCTGGGGTAGTGGCTGCGGGCAGTGGGACACATCTGGTGTTGGGTTTGCTCTAGGAAACAGCATCTAATCCACTTTTTCTGACCTCAGACAGGAGAGGGGTGATTTTGGTCTTCCTCAGGCTTTAAATGCAGGGAATGATCTCACCTCAGAGAGAGCTGCAGGACAACAGGGCTCTTTCCATTGCAGGCTCTTCCCCAGCCTCAGCATTATCACGGAGCTGACCCACCCCTCCAACATGAGGTTCATGCAGTTCAGAGCCAAGGACAGTTACTCGCTTGCCCTTTCCAAGCTAGAAAAGGTAAGAGAAGGTCATTCCCTGCAYGGGGGCCTGGGAAGTCAACACTGACAGTGACTGCATTTCAGCTCTTCAAAGTCCTGTGCTCCTCCCACGTCCAGAAAACCCAATCATGTCTTACACATTTCCAGGCAGAAAAAAATCCCCTTTCCCTACAGTGCAAGGACTGTCCTGGTTCCCTCCTGCCACACCCAGCAGAAACACTACACTGAGCTCAAATCTCCCCTTCCTCTTCCAGAGAGAGCGAGAGAACGGCTCCAACTTGGCCTTCATGTTCCGGCTGCCCTTCGCGGCTGGGAGGGTCTTCAGCATCAGCATGTTGGACACGCTGCTCTACCAGGTGAGGGCCCTGGGGGATGCATCCCTGCAGCTGTGGCCTCCCCTTCGCATCTCCCAGTGAATAACTGAGCAAACCTTTTCCCTCTTTTCCTGCCCAAATGTCTCCCCGTGCAGTCGTTCGTGAAGGATTACATGATCACCATCACTCGGCTGCTGCTGGGCCTCGACACCACGCCGGGCTCTGGCTACCTCTGTGCGGTATGTGCCAAGGCCCTTTGGGTTGAAACCATCCAGCCAAGTCGTCATGGATCTGGTGGGATCTGTCACCCAGTGCACGGGGACGGGGGTTGCCCTCTTCTGGAGAATTGGGAGGGAGCAGCATTGCCAGGTCATTGTTCCCTTCCCTGTGGGAAACCTCAGCGCTACCAAAAGCCCCAGAGCTGTGAAGGACCAAAGTCTCTCTTCTGAAGGCTGAGGTCAGAAATTGCTCCTGGTCTTCTTGTGGAATCCTGCTCGCTTTGTCGCTTTTGGGATTGTCATGGATGAGCTGGGGTGAAGCTCAGGAGCAGCCCGAGGTGCACCTGGTGGTTCATGTTTGTCCTCTGCTGCTCAGATGAAGATCACTGAGGATGACCTGTGGATCCGGACGTACGGCCGCCTCTTCCAGAAGCTCTGCTCCTCCAGTGCGGAGATTCCCATCGGGATTTACAGGACGGAGTCGCACATGTTTGCAACCTCCGAGGTAGGGGCACGGTGCTGGCGTGTGCCAGGAAGGGGCTGCTGGTGGTCCCAGCTGAGCTTCACCCAGCAGAGGTGGGATCCAGGAGGGTCCCTGAGGCACCTCAGACCTGGTTGCAGCAGCAGGAAGGGAAGGACGAGGGGAGGGGAATTTTAGCAGCCCTGTGGCTGCGTTTGGTGGTGTCCTTGTTCCCCAGCCAGACAAGCTGGGTTGGCGTCAGTGCCCATCTCTCCGTGCAGTGCTGGATGTTCTTGGCACAGCTCTGCCGTGCCACTGGGCACCCCAGGGAGCAGGGGGGGCTCAGCAGAGCTGCCCCTTTGCTGGGCTGACTTTGTTCTCCCTTCCTTCTCCTCCCTGCAGCCCCACGACATCCGAGCGCAGGTGAGTGCCGTTCGTGTCCAGCCGCGCGCGCTCGGGCGCTGCCGGGCACTGCCCTGGTGACGGCTCTGCCTCCCTGTCCCCCCGACCCTGTGGCTGATCCCTGGGCAAGYGCTGGGCTGGCTCTGGCCACCAAGAGCCACCACGTGCCTTGTGCCAGCTCTCAGCCCTGCTGCCAGCACAACTCTGCCTGTCCCCAAGGAAGGGAGATGCTGGCTGAGCCTCAGCGCTCTGGGAAAAGTCCTCAGTGCCCTGATGTGTAATTAACTGGGATAAGGAGCAAGGAATCGAGCCAGGATCACTTTTAAATACCTTCAGTTTCCAACGTTGTGAGAAGCAGTGACAGGGAGCGGGCAGTTGATGTTTAATTAAATGCAACCCAGCTCTTTGAGGTACTTTAAAGGGCTTTGTTAATAAATTCCTGCTCTCCAGTGGGGATTGCTGGGTCAGAGAAGTGGCAGCACGGCAGCTCTGAGAGGAAAGAGAGGGAGATGAGGGCACCACTGTTCCTTGGGCAGATATCCCTTGGACAGATATCCCAGAGATGATCCTGTGTGAGGTGTCAGGTGCCCATGAGACTCCACTCAGCAGTGCTTATCCAAGGGAAGCTGTGGCTGCCACACCCCTGGAAGTTCAAAGCCGGGTTTGACGGGACTTGGAGCAACCCGGTCTGGTGGAAGGTGTCCCTGCCCATGGCAGGGGGAGGAACAAGAGGAGCTTTACGCTCCTTCCAACCCAAACCCCTCAGGGATTCTGTGAAATCTGCCGGCCAGGTGGTTCTTGCAGTACAGAGATGAAGTGCTGGGAGAGCCCATTTGGGTCAGAGGAAGGACCCCACCYCACGGGAGAGATCCCACCCTTCCAGACACAGGCCAAATCCTTCTTGGCCTCCCCCATCCCGCGTGACCTGCTGGGCTTCCAGTCACAGATCTCAATCAATGTTGAGGACTGCGAGGACACGAAGGACGTCAAGGAGCACTGGGGCATCAAGACGAGCCACCACCGGAACTCGTGTTCCAGCGACCAGTCGGAGCACCCGCTGCTGCGGCGCAAGAGCATGCAGTGGGCTCGGCGGCTCAGCAGGAAGGGCAACAAGCACTCCAGCAAGACGGCCGAGTGGATCAGCCAGCAGCGCCTCAGCCTGTACCGGCGCTCCGAGCGGCAGGAGCTGTCCGAGCTCGTCAAAAACCGTATGAAGCACCTGGGCTTGCCCACCACCGGGTACGGTAAGTGCCGTTCGGCCGAGCTTCTCTGCGGCGGTGCCTCCGCTCGCGGGCTCCTCAGGTAACCCCCGCCCGAGCCTCACCCCACGCCGAGCCCGACCCCGTGCCGAGCCTAACCCCACGCCGAGCCTAACCCCGCGCCGAGCGCGACCCCATGCCGAGCCTAACCCCACGCCCAGCTTAGCGCCGCGCCGAGCCTGACCCCGCGGGCCCTGCCGGGCCTGCTCCGAGCGGCGCCTCATCCCCGGCTTGTGCTTGTGCTTGTGCGGAGCAGCGCGTCCCAGGCTGGGCCCCCCCACGCAGAACCCCCTCCCCTGCCACCCCCGGCCAGCTGCAGGCAGCCCCCCCATCTCTGGGCTCTGGGATGGCTCCAGGCAGGAGGTGGCAGTGGCAGAGTAACTCTGGCCCTTGTGCCCGCAGCAGGACCCAGTGCCCCTGCCCAGCCTCAGGGCGCGATGTCCCGCTTGTCCCCCTCTTTCTGGCCACGCAGAGGTGGTGGTTCAGGACACACCGACCCCAGGGCAGCAAAACCCTTGTGCCCAAGAGCCCCCGTAGAGCAGCAGGGAGAGGTGAAACCCCATCAGCTGGCGCAGCCCCCTTGTGTTATAGACTTTAATCCGTCATAAGCTCTTCCGTGGAAAACCTTTCGGTAGCTGCAGGGCTGAGTTGCTCCATTGCGTGTGACACCGGTGCGTGGCTGTGGCAGCCACAGCGCTCAGGGTCCCCCCGTGCAGCTGCATTTCTCACGAAGCTTCTGACCTGCCCGTCGGTGCTGGCATCTGTGTCCCCCCAGATGACTTCCACCCCTTGGTTATGACAAAGTCTGTAGCCCACAGCTTCCTTGATTTGGTTGGTTTGGTTTTGGGTTTTTTTCTTTCTTTCTTTTAAGCCATCCTGTGCTGCTGCTTGTTTGCTCCATCATCCAAGAGTGTCCGTCTGCCCCCTGCYCACACACAGGCTGGCAGCGAGCCCCAGCTGGGGTGGGAGCTGTTTTGGGGGTTGGGATTCCTTCTTTCCTATCTTGGCTTTAGGCATGTGAAAGAAGAGCAGAAAATGTCAAGAAGTGCAGTGCAGGAGGGGTTTGGAGTGGGGGCCCAGAGGCTGGCTGTGGGCATTGCCAGCATCCCCAGGGAGAGAGGCAGGAGAGCCAGCTTGTGGTGGGATGGAGTGAGGACAGGGAATGCCACGCAAGGGCTTGCAGTGGTGTATCCCCACCTCTCTTTTTTTCCCTACATTCCTGGTCCCACAAGTTTCTGTAGTTCCAGGGGGGCTGTCTGGCCTCTGTGGGGTTCTCAAGGGGCAGCCCCAGCTGGGCCGCTGGGGGCACAGCTTGGGGTTAGATCAGGGTTGGCATCCTTGTCCTGGCCCGTCTGGCAAATTTTAGTTGAAGCAAACTGGGGGAGCTCCAGCAGGAGAAGAGACAGTGGGGGGGTGCAGGACCTGCATCCCATTGGGATGGGACAGGACAGGACTGGGATGCTGGGCACAGTGTGGGGACCAGCAGCTCCTTGGGCATCCAGTGGTGCTGGGAGTGTGTGTTGTCACCGTGTGTCACYGTCAGTGTCTGGACACCCATGGAAAAACACGTTGCTCTGCCTTCTGCCCCTTTCCTTTTTCTTTTGCTCACGTTATCGCTGCAGCGCAGGAGCTCGTCCCTGATATTTGCAGAACCATGGCTTGCTGACCTCTCTCTCTCTCTCTGTTTATGTCTGTGCCTTTCCCTGTATGTTCTGTAGAGGATGTAGCAAATTTAACAGCCAGTGATGTGATGAATCGGGTAAACCTGGGATATTTGCAAGGTAATTCCCTTTCCCTGGGAGTCCCGCGTGACTCACGGCGTGCAGCGTACAACAAGATCATGCCAGCTAAGCCCAAACCTCACCCTTGCCAGTTTTCACCTTAGATCCCCCAGCTTTCAGCACTAATTTATTGGGTGCCATTGGAAGACTAATCACCGTCCTGTAGTGGTGCAAACGCAGGGCTCTGCCAAATCAGGGAGACAGAAATCTCAGGGACCCTTTTGTAGTTGAATTCCTACAGGGAAATCACAGCCCTCAGCTTCACTAACACAACCCTCCCTCCATGGCTCTGCGAGGTGGCTTTGGGCTGTTCAGCCAGTGCAGCTTGAGGAGGGGACAAGCAGGGGGACAAATGCACTGGAGCTGCCTGTGCATGTTGTGATGAGATGCTGGAGCTCCTGCTGGGTCAGCCACAGTCCGGGGCAAGGCAGCGCTTAAAAAATCCCTTTGCACCCCTTGGTTTGCCTTCCTGGATCCCTCTCCAGCACTAGCAGACTCTGTTTTCTGACCAGGGAGCGCTGGGCTCAGCACAAGGCAGTGACAGCAGTCACAGGTGCTGCAGCTGCCCCAGGCACCTCGTTGGGGTCTGTGGGACTGCCAGGTTTTCCCATCTTTTTTCACCCTTACGGCTTGGTGGAACATCCCCTGGAAAGGCCCCTCTTTTCTGCAGCAGCCCCAAGATTAGCAGTAGCCCATCCCAACTTTATTTTTGGCTTCACTAGCCCAGGCTTAAGGTGAAACGTTGGCATTTTCCTACAAAGTGCGTCCTTCATCAGAGGCAGCCCCAGCTGGGGCTCATGGAAGCCCCACTCCAGCAGAGTATATTGCCTTGGGCACCGGGATGGAGCAATATACTCAGTGTGCTCAGCAGCGCCTGGCTTGGCTGCATGGGGTCAGGAAAAGGTGCTTCCATGGAGCAGAGAATCCTGCCGTGAGCCAGAGCCCTTCCCCACCTCCCTGTCATGTCAAACTCTGTGTCTCCCGCCGGGTCCCAGGGTCTGTGTGCCACCCTTGCCCCAGCATTGCCACCCCACATCCCTGTCTCACTGTAAGGCTGAGCACTGGGATGGCCAAAACTCTCCGGTGGCTCCAGGGACTGGACACCCTGGCACAGGTCAGGGGTCTCATGCAGCATCTCCCTGAGGGTGGTCCCAGGTCCCCCTGGCTGCAGCACCTTCTGTGGTCTCAGAGGTGCCAGGGATGTGTCTGAGCAGCAAAACAAGAGTCTGGTGTCCCCCTRCAGGCACCGCTGGGCACGGTACCAGCTCAGTCCTGGGGGCTCATCTGGATGTGCCCTGGCAAAGGCAGCTCAGGAGGARCCAKTTTGCATCSCGGTGCTGGGTGGCYGTGGTGSCTGGAGCTGCTGTGGCTCATCTCAGGGCTGGAGAAAAGCAGTTTTACCCCAGTTCCAAGGCTGAAGAGCAGCTGGGCACCCCCATGCCGGGGTGATCGGGCACCCACTGTCATTGCTGTGGCAGCAGCCTCGGGCTATGCCCGCGCTGGGGCAGGGCGGCCTCTGACTGGGGGATCCACCCTCCCGGGCAGGGGGACAGCAGGGACAGGGTGGTGGGAGCAGCAGGACAGGCCACAGGGAGCAGCCCCCAGCCTGGAGTTAATCCCRATCCCAGTGGCCGGGTCCTGGTCCTGCCGCCCCCAAACCGAGCTCCATTTGCTCCATCTGCTCCATTTGCTGAGCTCATCCAACACCTGCTGTGCACCGATGCTGCTCAGGGGGGCATTTCCCAAAGCCTGGAGAGGTGTCCCAGTGGGAAGCCTTGCAGCGAGCTGGTGTCCCGCCGTGCTCCCCATGCTGCCCYGGCGTCCGTCCGTCCGTGCCCTTTCCATCCTGTCCATCCACACCCCATCTCCCCGTCTGTAAACGGTGCCACCCGTCGCAGCTTCCACCCCTCCCCGGCCGCCCGCAGCCTCGCACCCCCATCCATTTCACCATGATCTTGTTCTTGGCTATCTCGGGAAGCGCAGGGGCCCCCCCGGCACCGAGGCCGCCCGTTCGCCCCCGTGGGTGCCGCTCTTGGTGGCCCTGAGCCCCCCCGGGAGGTCACTGTGGTTTAGAGCCATCCCCAAAACGGCATCGACGGCTCTGAAACTCCACAGAGGCGATTTCCCCTGGGCGGGGGAAAGAAGCAATCCTTGAACCAATCCTGTGTCTGSATGGTGCTAAATTGAGTAACTGAAGGGGAGAGGTGGGCAGAGCGTTGGGGCGGCCCCGGGGGGGTTCGGCTGCCCTGACCCAGTGGTTGGACTTGTGCTGTACCTGACACAGCAGGACTAACCTGTTCCCTCTTTTGCACTGAACCAAGGTAAGACATCTCACTTTATTCTGGGGGGAGTGGGGACTTTGAAGAGTTACCTCTGCCAGTCCCCTGGGCCGTGCTGTGGTGGGGGAGAGCCTGGGGAGGTGAGGAGGGAGGTGGCAGTGACGTTCTCGGTGCTCTCCCGGTGGCAATGCCATTGCCCACGGCCTTTCCCGGTGAAGGGGCCCGTTTGTCACCCTCCACAGGACTGTGGCAGCGAGGGCCAGGACGGGGTCTGTCACCTTGTCTGTTGGGGTGTCTGTCGGGGTGTCCCTCCCTCACCAGCCCTTTCCCYTCTCTTGCAGATGAGATGAACGACCACCAGAACACCTTGTCCTACGTCCTGATCAATCCCCCCCCGGACACGCGGCTGGAGCTCAACGACATCGTGTAGGTGTTACCTCACCCCCTGYGGCTGCCTGTGCCCCCAGACCTCCCCCAGTGCCATGAGCTGCCCCCATCCCATTGCTTTCCATGATTTCTCATAAATACCCATGGGTTTTGGCTTCTTCCCAGGCCATTCCTCCTCCCTGTGCTTCAGTGTCCAAACCACCCAGCTCCATCTTTTCTCCGAAGGGCAGTGTGGAGCTTTTCCCTTGGCTTTTGCCGCTGAGCAGTTCCAGGAGGAATAACTCCTGATTATTTATTACATTAATTTATGTAATTTATTTGAACACCTATTAGTATTTAACACCGATTATTTAAACAGCTGCCGTGCTCTGCAAGCAGCAGCTCCCAGCACAGCATCCTGGGGCATCGCTGCRTGTCCCGGCCTCGACAGCGGGCCAGACCTCAATTCCAGGGGTCCTGCTGTGGGGAGCCGGGGGGGTTCCAGCGTGACCAGGCCGTGTCCCGCAGGTACCTGATCCGCTCCGACCCGCTGGCCCACGTGGCCAACGACGGCCACAGCCGCAAGGGCAGCTGCAGCAACAAGCTGGGCTCCGGCAACCCCGAGACGCGCGACGAGACCCAGCTGTGACAGCCCCCGCGGCCCCGCCCCGGCGCTCCGGGACCGGCGGGCGAGGAGAGGACGGCCCAGCCCCAGGGGAAGGCGGCTGCTGCCCGCGGGTGCCCCGGAGAACGGCGATGCCCAGCCTGGCCTTGCGCCACGGGAGGGATGCCCGGAGCCCCGGGAGGGGCGGCACAGCCGGACGGACCCGCAGCCGGTGCTCGTGCGCCCCGCGGATTTTAACTTTTTATACCAATACCGCAACTAGTGAGAAAGTCTTCGCTGGTGCTGGTGGGACGTGGCTGAGCCCGGACGCCGATGACCCTGGGGGAGCAGGGCTGTGTTTGATAAGGCCTCACGTGGTGCAGGTTGGTTGCATTTGATGGGGCTGAACAATACRAGAGTTAAACTGCACCGAACCCCTCCTCCTCCTTCACCAGGGGTCCCCCAGGGAACCCAAACTTCTGCTCTTTCACCCAGCTCATGCTCTCCATCCTCTGTTGGGTTTCTGCTCCGGGTTGTCCACGCGAGGAGCGCTCGGAGCTGCGCCGGGCRCTGGGGAAGGACTCGCCGGTGGCCRCGGGACAGACGGGATGGATGGGACGGGGCTGTGCAGCCCCCACTGGTGCCACGGCAGGGGCTGCTGTGCCCCCAGCGCCTCGTGGCACCTCACAAACCAAAACACGCCGAGCCCAGGTGACTGAAAGCCGGGCCCGCCCTGTGCAGTGCCTCTGGGCACACGTGCCCAGCCCCAGCCCCGCTGCGGGCACCGTGCCCCTGGGTTTGTGTYCCCCTCTGCTGCTGCTGCCAGAGCCGAGCTGCCCGCGGGATTTGGGGATCCTTGTCCTGGGGTGGATGGGRTGGGCTGGCCAGGGCCACACACCTTTGGATGTGGTGGTTTGGTGTCTCAGCTCAGCCCCTTCCCCTCYGTCCGGGGAGAGTTTGGGGTCCAACCCCCCGTCTGTCCCGGCCATGGCTCGTTGTCCTTCCCCTCCCCGCAGTCACGGGTTGGTCACGCCCTTAAGGCAGCGGGTTCTGCCTGTCCCCCCGTCCACCACGGGCCCCTGGCAGCTCCGGCCAGCCCCGCTTGACCCCGTGACGGCCGTGCCCGTGGCCTCACCTGCAGCAGAGGTGCACGAACGTGCCCCCCACCGCAGCCTCGCTGCAGGGACCCGCCGGTTCCACAGACACCAGAAACATTTTCCATCTCTTTTTGCACATTCTACCACGTCGATGTGGAAACGGTTTATTTGACTGCCAAGYGAATACCTGAGTCGTTAACTTTATATACTTTCGTGTTCATATCTTACAACTCCAATGTGATTTTTTTTTTTTTTACCAAGAAGCTTTTAAAGCACAACATGGCCATGAAATCCCATCAGCCTCCTGCACTCGCTGCCAGCTSAATGGTTTATTGCCATTAACATCCGTGGTTTCCTCCCCACGACACCCCCAATCAATGTTTACAAAAAAAAAAAGCCAAAACCTGTTTAAAATGAGTTTTAATCAGCTGGGGAGACGCCCTAGTCCATGGGGATGTGCTGCCTGTCCTGCCTGTGGTGCTGGGCCAAGACTGGTGTCACCTGGAGAAGGTGTTGAGAGAGACCTGCTGTGCCTGGATGAGGTTTGGGGTCCATCTTTTATTTTTTATTGTTGTTTTTGCCTGAGGTGCCAGGTGGGAGACCCTGAGTGATGGCACATCCTGGGCTCCGAGAGGTACCACAGGTTAAACCAATGAGTCCAACCCTCCACCCTGCTGAGCTGGGGGCACAGTCAGAACTGTCTCTAATGCTTTTTTCGGGTTGTTTTGGTGGCTCTTTAATTATTAATTTTGTATCTATTTGGTTAAGGCAGACACATGTTTTATTTATTTCTGTTTATAACTTGGCGTGCCAAATCTGTCACTTCAAATGAAATTGTAGGTTAAAAAGTGGGTGTGGTTGAAGTACAAAAGGACACTCTGGCTCTGTGTTAATTTGAAGCAAGATGCTTCCATCACCCCAAAAAGGCCTCACTGAGTGTTAATGTATTTAAGTGTCTACATTTCAGATGGATCATTTTCCAAACCCCACTTTGCTTTCAAGGGAGAGTGGAACAAAGCAGTATTACAGGTTAAAAGAACCAAACCAGCAAACCAACAAAACCCCAAATCCCAAATGAAACAAAAGATGTGATTATCTGCCKAAGTTTACTCACAACAGAGGATTTTTAGTATTTTTTGTTTGTTTGGCCGTGGGATGGGTGAGCACAGTGCGTGCGAACGCAGAGAAGTGAGTTCAGCTCCTYAGCTCAACCCCCCCAAGTGAAAATACTTACATTTCTTTTAAAACCCCTTGAATTACTTTAATGGTCAGCCATGCAGCTGAGTCCAGGGTCTGTGTTCCAAAGGCTCCATCGGCCGCAGCGTTGGGTCCCTCCTTCCTTAGCGGGCACACAAGGTCCCTCCTGCCCCTTAATCCCAGGGGATAATGATCCCAAGAGGAAACCACACGCCAAAAGGACTGAAGCCTCCGTGTGGTTTGTGATCCTATCCAGATGCCCTCAATATTCCTGTTCTTTGACGATGCTTCTGTTTGGTCAGTGTACAAATCCCTGCGTTGGAAGCGGAAGCTCCGTGTACAAACCCTCGGCGTTCCTTCTCTGGTGTAAATTTCCAGCCGCCCTTCCCATGGGATGGGGARAACCCTGTAAATACTCACCTGTGGGCAATGCAAGTCTAAGAAGCGACGGTCGATTTTTCTAATTCCTTAGACTCAGTTACAATACTAATGTACAAACAAAAGCATTTTATTTTTCTAATGGTCCCGGGATCGTGGATGCGGCGACCAAGAGTCGTTTCTGCCGCTAAMAGGGCTCGTGGGGAGAGGGGCGCAAGGACCTTCCAGGGGAAGAGGAGAATGGCTATTGCTTCCAACCACGGAAAAATCCCTTTTTCCTGAAGGAAGTAGCTGTGTTCCAATGCAGAGACACGGCAGGCCCTGGGGGATGCAGAAACGAGGACAGCTGGGATATTTTGGGGTTTTCCAGCAACGGSTCCGGCGCATGTTCCGTGTCCACTAACGGTTTGATACGCTCAATATGGACTAAATCCATATATCCTGCATTAAACTCAACTATTCAAAACAATGTTATGAGTATATTTATTTCCTCTTATACCCCTTTTTGTTTAATCTCTATAGAACAGGACATTTTTATTCTGASGTCAGCTCCTGCATGGATTTTTATCAGCAACAGTAACTCCCGTCTTTCCTCTCGGAGACCGAATTCCGGGAGCTGTTCTGCTGGGATGCAGCCAGCYAAGGGGAGAGGGTTTTGTACAATTCTTGTGAAGATGCTTCACATTTCTGTAAAGATAAATGAAAATAAAAGAGCTGCATGCAGCAACAGGAGACACTGCTGTCTGATTTTTTTTTCCCTGGGAGTAAAAGTATTCTAAAATCCATGGAAAGATGTGGCTTTAGCTAAGGGTCAAGTCAGCTCTTCCAAACTTTGGTTTTTAAGTTCAGCTTTTCAAACCCTTTGTGTTTGAATGCACAAAGGGCCTGGTGTAGTGTGGTAGCATTTAAAGATAATTTAATTCATTTATTTAATCCTAATTTTTGTCAGATTTAATGAATGCATTACATTTTGTRGGTATTTAACTAAGGGGGTTTTTTTACTGATGTTTAGCCAGGATTCAGTGCATATTCTTCTGCCTCCCAACACTTCAAAATTTGTCACTGACTCCACAGTTTTTCAAGATTTTCAGGAAAAAAACCCATTTCTAGAGCATGCTACCCCCATACAGAGATTTTAACTTGGAGATCAAATGCAGGTAAGCAGAGATTGTTTTTATTAAGCATTTTAAGCAAATACTGCAAAAATCTATTTATTTAAAATCATACAGAAGGACACAAACACTATCCCTTAAATAGGGAAGGTAATTCTGGGATGAACACAAAAGTGAGAAAGTTGGAAGTAAAAGGATAGCAGGAAGCCAAGTCCCTGCTAAATTACTTTTTAATTATTGGCTTTAAACCAGACAAATCTCTACACAGAGAACAAAATCCTCTTGCTTTTCCAAGACATCTGATTTGCAATGATTACACCCAAAATAAGGTAATTGTAAGCAGCTCTCACTGTATGAAAACCCATCCAAGGCTGCAGAACAGGATTTAATGCTCTGCACAAGGGGCTTTTGGTGCTTCTCAGCAGTGGATTCTTCACCTGGCTGCACCTTTTCCTTTGTTTCACCTTCCACAGCAACAGATGCAGAAAAGAAGAGGAAATAACTCTGCAAAATAAACCAAATTTCATTTAAAACTTTGCCCCAGTCGAGAAAAAAATTAGCTTCTAACACTGCAAAATTCTTGCAGAAGAGAAAAAGATGTCGAGCACTAAAATATACATCAAAAATAATGGTGATGATGTGGCTGGGAAACAAAAAGGAAACCAAACGCGGGAAGGATTTTTTTTAATTTTGCTGTAAATTCAGTTTTGAGAGTTACTCCCTGGAAGACAGGGTCAAAAGAAAGAGGTTTTCCTTAGGTGAGATTTCCGTGCAATGCCACGGTAATTGGGGGAGGTTTCTGTGCTTCAAACCATTCTTTTAAGTGCCTCATTTGAATTTTAACAAATGCTGTATATTGAATATTTCATCATCCCTGCTGCACACATCGGTTTAAGACACTTCCCCAGAGGTTTTTCCCCCCCCCACTATAATAAATATGTTATTTCTGAACAAGTTCAGAGGGATGGATCAGAAAWCTATGACAGGATTTCAGCACCAAGATGAAAGTAAATTTATACTCAGCACAGACAAGTAAATTTAAATCCAGCCTTAATTTTGCAACAGGAACGTGCCCACGCTCAGCACTTGGAGAGGCAGGCTGGGGAAGGAAGGGGCATAAAATGAGTCTTTCCAGTTCTGGAATGGCATTTTCCTTAAAAATTTGGGTTATTTTTTCAAAGATGAGTTGAACTTACCAGTTGGAAGAGCAAAAATGCACCTTTTCAGAGGCCCACTGGAAGCTTGAAATCTTCAAACCCTCTAAAACCAAACCAAGCCTTAATAAACCTGCAACAGAAAGCTCGGGGAAATATTTTGTTTGTAGAATAATAAAATAAAAAAAAAATTAGTTATTTTTTCACTTACTACATGGCAAGAGAAGTCCAATGTCCGAGTGGTGATCTGGAACTAATTGTAAAATTATCAATGCAACGTGGGYAATATACTCAATTTGCAAGATGTGAAAGTTCCCCCTGTAATTCTGATATATTTGTCCTGATGTTTTGTGTGAGAGAAAGGAATATAACTATGCRTGGCAGGCCCTTTTGTCAAAAACCAACTAAAATTCACTGTTTTCTTAGTTTCTGAAGAGAGAGGTGGATTAATTAAAAATTAACTTCTTATTGTGACCTCTCACAGTCACCTGTGGAGAATCTTTTAGGGTGCATCACATCAATGTTCCTTGGCTGTTCCAACAAAGTATTAAAGCTAAATCCACCCATGGAATTTTAATTATATCATAAATGTAACACCAAAGAAAATGACAAAGCTAAGATGAAATAAACTTTTTCTCCCATTTTTAATACTGAGGTTTCCTATCTATAATTCAACAACAGGAGAGCTGATCAATGTGAGGACAAGAATTCCACTTTTTTGCCTTTAACATGTTTAATATTTTAGACATCTAAAAATATACTTGAGTGGGCCATATGAATATTCCAATTTTGAACTGGCCTGAAGAACTTTATATAAAGTTTCACTTATCAAAAGCACACACAGAACACCTCCCCCAAAATATTTCACAGATTTCTTCTGTTCTGCATATGAAAAATGGTACAGAATCTCTCCAAAATCTTCTTTCCAGAGTGATCCTTGGAGAATCCTGGCACAGCCTCGTCCCAAGGATGTTTGGCACGTCCTGACCCCCAAAAATCAGGCCCTGCCCTCACCCACCTGCATCTCCCCCAACTGCTGAAAATTAATTACATTTAAACCCCTAATTAACTGCAAGCCACTTCACTGGATAAGTACAGCATGGATAACAGCTTAATACACATCCATAAAAACTGCTCCATTCCAGGGGTGGGAGCAGCAGGGACCAAATTCCCAGGACAGGCAGCTCAGAGGGAAGATGACACACCCAGTTTGCTGCTATATTTAAACAATAAATTAAATAAAATACAAAGTGAGGGGGCTGGGGATGTTCTGACACTGCTTGAGTCATCAGTTCTGGAGATTTGTGGGGGAAAAAGCAAAAGGAATGGACAATTCAGTGAAAAATTCCTGAGAACTTATTCCTGTTAATCACTTTAGTCCCAAACCCCTCGTAGGAAGTGAAACTCCAGAGATTTCTACACTCAAACCCCCAGTGCAGTGGGGACAAAAATCAGATTTATTTTCTTTGCACACTCAGCCCTTCCAGCAGCCCCGGTTTTTAAAATAAGTCAATATTTTCAAAACTCAGATTATTTTTGCTTGAACTCTTCCCCCACCAGAGCAGGATGAAAATGAGACAGAACCACACCGAGTACAGATGCAAACAGCACATGGAACACACAGACTGATGGACAGAGCTCGAGAAAAAGAAATTGCACTTGAAAGCACTTTAAAGATGCACATTCTGGTATTTGTTAGTAAGAAACTTGAGAGAGGTCAAAGACAGAGCTCCCACTTTCTCCTCCTCCTCCCAGGAAGCACAGCCTGGAGCTGGAATTGTTTTTATCCAGTTCTGCTTGTTCTGACAGCTAAGAGGGAACAACTCTGGCTCCAACTAATCCTGGTGAAAACCAACCTAAACAAGTAACTTAAGCTGCAGGTTGTGAAATTAATTATATTTCTCTGCAGGCAGCACCCAGACACGGGATCACAGCCCCTGGGACTGAGGGAACAGGTGATTCCCACATTTCACTGTCAGGGTATTCTCACTGAGCTCTCCAGTGGCTCTGGAAGGACAAAATCTCATATGCTAAGCTGTGGTCTTCAGAAGTGACACCAGCACAGTTATCAGGGTACAAATCAGCTTTTTAGTGCTACACATGATGATTTTCAGTCCTTGGGAGTGAAGGGTTAAGCATGATGTCACTAAAACCACAGTCAGAAATCCTCTGTATTCAGAATTCCATCAATTTAACCCCAAACCCAACACTAATTAGAAAATTACCAAAATTCTGTCGCTAACTCACTACACAGATCAAAGGAGCCCAAACAGATTCAAGAGTTTGAAGACTGATGAAAAAAAATCCTTAAACTACTTTTCTAAAGGCTTTTTGTTTCAACTTTTGGACACTGCAATCAGAGTCAGGAGAAATAAGCTCTTGTCATAAAGTTATTGCAGCTCCTTACAGGTAAAGCTTTACTAAAAAGAACAGCACATCTTTAAAGTGTATTAGTTCTTGGAGGGGATGAAGTGTCACACCAACAAAAGTACACATGAAATAAAAAGGAAATCAGTTAATGATTTTTATTAAATTTCAGTGTTTCATAAAATAAATATGGTTTATAATATCAAACAGTGAGAAATAAAGCACAAGCATGAAAAGCATGGTAACAAAAGTTACACTCATGACGGTTGGTGTTTAATACTTAGCACTTTAGAAACCATAAAGCCTTTAATTATTTACAAGCAGCAAACTATCTAACATAATTTACAAAGTTGCAGCAGCCTAGTCAAGGAGTCCTGGAAGGGGAAAAAAAAACATGGAGAGACTGCACTGGAAGACCTTCACTTTGCTCTACCTACCCAGCACTTTATTCCACACCCTAATTCCCCCTATGTACAATAACTCTCTGTAACTTCCATTATCTCCAAGGTCAATAATTAATTACACTGTCTGTATTTAGAGCTCAGTTCATCTCGAGGATGGGGCAGGGCCTTTTGCACTCGAGACACAAATTCAAGTAACACTTCAAAGAAAAGTAAACATGTGCAAACCCAAGTCAGAACCTACAGGACCTGCAGGTAGTAGTGTCAAACCCATGGAGCAGATTAAATTAGGAAATAGCTAGAGAAACCTACTTGGGAACCAGCTGGGGCCAAGAATGAGACAGGGGAGTATTAAAAAAAAAAAAAGGAACTGCAAATATACCCTGTTACCACAGACAAAAATTTAATCTGCTGAAACACAAAGACTTTTAAGGTCATAACTCAAGATTTAATATTTCAACATGAAAAGAAATCCAAGCCATTCGACTTATTTGGGCTTTTGAAACAAATGCAAATGTCTCTGTTTAAAAATTGCTTTCAAATGAGAAAAACAAATCAATATATATTAATATATCACCCAAAATAAAAAACATAACACACTCTTCATTGTAGAGCATGCTGCTCATTCAGAATAAAGACAGGACAAAGAAAGTAGAATTACATTTCATGATGTAATAAAAACATTAAAATCTGTGATCATTAAGTGCACCATCGTACAGGAGTAGCGTGCTCAGAGTGGAAATGTTCTATACCTACCAGCATCCACCTTTATTAAAGCAAACAAATCTTTAGGACACTACCTGAAACTGAAATCAGTAATCACTGGGCTCCTTCGGCTTGCCTTAAGTTTCAGTCAGGCACATTCCAGCTAGTAGCACCTGTTATGCCTCTTCATGATTGTATTCCAGAGATCTTTACATTTGTGAACAACATTTTTTTTTTTTTAGAAAAAGACTGGCTTTTGCAATCCTTGCAATGCTTATCCTAAACAGATACTGCAAGTAAACTCTGTTCTGAGCAGCACAAGTTGGGGCTTTTTTCCAAAATCTGGGAGCTGGACTTACGTTGGCAGTAGATACAGTACAACAACAGGATGTATTCAACAGTTCCTCAAAAAGGTCTGAAAGGAAGATTTCCCTAAAGACTGTTTTAAAAAACCAAACCAAACCCAAAGCACTTCACCCAAGATCTGTTCAATCCTTCTACCCAAGTTCGGAGCTTGCCAACTTTTAAGAATGACAGGAAAAAGGAGGGAATGGAGGTGGAGAGGAGAGAGAATTAAATTATTCCCAATTTGTACCGATGAAAAGCTTCAAGTAAAAGGAAATCCACTTGTTCAAGATCTTGCTACATGCACAGTCCCTCGTCAGCCGAAAGCCACAGTAGTTAGCATTGGGTGTAACAGCAGATTGATCATTCATAAAAAACACTGGCAACGTTCCTTCATCCTCAAGAACTTGCATCCACGGTTTCTGTTCCGAAGCTTCTTAAAAAATGTCTATGGTTCTGCACGTTTCATACCAAACCGGAGGAAAATGGTAAACATGTCTTCTCTCAATGCAATCCCAGTGAGCCAATCTTCTCCCCAGGAGCTGGGTGTCATTTCCGAGTCTGGCTCTTCTTTGGCACCGCGGGTCGCTTGGCTTGCCACAAGTGGTTATGGATGGTGAGAGCATCCACGCTCACAGACATGGTTTTGGCTGGGATCACGTTAAACTGTTTTCTGTCCGAGCTGTACTTATAAAGTTTATCAATCATTTTCTTGGTGATGCTCTTTGGCCCTGTTCCAGTCAGCTTGTAGATCTCCTCCGTGTCGGGGTAGTAGCAGTAAAGTGCTCGGAACTGGCAGCCGGCATCGCGGAACAAGATGATGTAGTGGTTGGCATCACATTTTTCTAATTCCTGCACCAAAACCAAACAGATACAGGGATTGTTCACAGGGAGAATTATGCCAAGCTTTAGGCTTTCACTTCCAGCTGAATAGTTGTTTTTTAACACTAAATAACTATGATTTTTCAGTCCTTTTATAAACCTACGAGTGAAACTCTAAATACAAGATCGCGTTTTCCACAAGCCCAGACAGTCATGGGAAGCAAAGAATCCTCAATACAGGCACATTTTAGGAAATGGAATTCATACAACACATCAGTGGGATTATGGAATCAGCATTATAGACCCATTTGATTGAGTGTGCGTTAATAATTTTAATGTTTACCTCTAATATTGAGTTCTTATGTGGTTCATTCACTTTTCCAGCAAGACAGCAGTGAGATATAGCATTGTGAATAATAGGTTTGTTGGATTTGCTGCTGGGTTCCTTAAATAATTTTGGACCTAAGGAAGATAAACAAGTAAAAATTATTTGCCCTATATTTATGAACATTAGGATTTTCATTCAAAGTGAAAAAAAAAACCCAAATATTTTTCTAGAATGACTTACTTTTAGAGATATTAAATGGAACAAAATATGCCTGACAACTTCTCAAAAATAACATCAAACACACCACAGGTTTTCCTGACCTGGTATTCATAAAAAATGAATAAAACAAACTAAACAAAACCAAACTCAACTAAAGCAAAGCAGGCACCTGTGTATTCTGCCACTGAAGCAATAGAAGATGCCGTGGAAGCGTTCTCCCAGTCTCTCTCTGTGTTTCTGCTGGGATTTCTGCTCAGAATGGGTAAGGACTCCATTGATTCAACTCTGAGAGAGAAATAAATAAACAATTATATGCCGAGATTTTGGGTTTGGGCCTGTAATCTTTCATAAATGCTGCTGACCCTGAATGGAACAGGTTATTCTCCCTTATCCTCCCCAGAACAGTCAGATTCTCCTCGCTAGAAATCAAAGCAAAACTCTGACTCCTCTGGGAGAAAACAAAACAAAATTGCAAGTTTGTACAGAACACTGGAGCTAGCAGCCACATAAACAAGATGAATTCAGCAATTCTTATTGTGCCTCTCTGCCAGTGAGGTGAAGCAAACAGCACTGAAGCCCAACACTATTTCATCCCCCAGGAGCAGAGAAATCCAAGTGAAGCCTGTCTGTACCTCTGTGAAGGAGTGCCACCAGAGTGAACACTTTCAGGCTCAGTTGTTGCTGCTGAGGCCAAAGACAGACTGGAACCAGACTGAGCACTGCTCAAATTATCAGCTACAAAACAGAAGAGAAAATGTCAAACACATTTGGTCGCAGCAGATTTGCAGATGAGTGAGAGCAAACAAATCCAAACTCTTACGTGTGGAGGAACACTTTGTCCCTGAATCACTGTAAGACTCCTCACGATGGACCGACTTTGGCCTGGGTTTTTTGGGCTTGGATTTGGGCTTCCCAAGCCCTTGCTCCTCCAAAATCTGCTGCTGTTTTTTCCTTAGATATTCCTGCTTGATAAGTTCTCGCCGAGCCTTCTCCTCTTCTTTCCGTATCCGGTCCTCCTCAGCTTTACGACTGACAAGCAAACACAACAGTGAGTTCAACATGGAACACTTTCCTCATCTTAAAGAGAAAGGGAAATTCTTTTCTGTGCATCATTACCGAGCTTCATCTCGTTTTTGTTCCACCTCAGCCTCCAGCTGCTGCTTGCGGAGCCGAGCCTCCTCGGCCTTGCGCTGCTGTTTGAGGAGGAACGCCGCACGTTTCTTGGCCAGCTCATCCTCTGCCTTCTGCTCATCCTGCAAAACCCAAAGGCATGGAGAGTGTTCAACAATAGAAGATAACATATTCAGCTGGACAGCACAAGATTGCTGAGGATTCCAGGTAGATTTGAGGAAAATGTAAGCTATTACTTTTGGAAATCTTTACATTTTTAGAATTGATGAGTGTACATCGGCACTTCCTGTTGCTCAAGGAAAAATTAAGAGACAGTTTTAGTGCTCCCTTAAGTCTGTGAGGAGAAGAAAAGGGGTTCACCTTACTCTGACTCATTTTTAGATATGTTTAATCATCACAAAACCTTCTAGACCTGCGAAGAACAACGCAACTATCGTGTGGGCCAGGATGGACAGCAAAAATAATCCCAGTGCAATGATAATCAGTCAAAATTAATCACACTACAAAAAACTTGAAAGTTAAATTCACTGAGATTGAGACAGCTTAGTTTGACCTTCTTGAAAGAGAAATTAAAAGAGAAAGTATCATCATGTCAGCACATTTGAGGTATTGACAATAATCATTGCTAAACACAAATTAAGACACTAAATGTTCTGAGAGCACTTCTCTCTCTTTTTCCAAAAGTAATTGTTTTCCAATGCAGCATTTTTATCTCCAAATATTGCAACCAGTGGTGCTGTGCTCCATCAGGAGACTGGACAACAACAGTTCTAATGCTGGGTGAGCGTGTAACAGGAACCAAAGAGAGAAAGGTAACACATTTACCTTGAAGAAAAAACCCACACCAGACTTCTGATCACCTTCACTAATCATATCCGTGGAGCTATCCTGGTTTTCAAGTTCTCCTTCATCTGGAGCTTTTAAGTCAGACAAATCTACTTCAATGAGATTAGCCTTGCTTCTCAGGGGCTCATCCACTGGGACATTTTCTTTTCCTGAGCCATCAGAAGAATTCAACCCTGCTTCCTTGAAGCCGTTATTCACCTCTTTGCTCATTTCAGACAGAATATTTGCATCTTTGGAGGTGGAGAGAACAAGTGCCCTTTGATTGCTCTCATCATGAAGTCTATAGGTATCAAAGAAACACTTCTCTTGGGAACCACTTCCGTGATCAGGACTATTTTCCGAGCCAATTTCCGTGGGTGTCTTTGCCAAGCTGTTGGGTGGGAACGGTCTTAAATGTGGTAAGTTTTCTAGGCTGGGTGTTGGGGTTTTAACACGAGCTGAGTTTTGCTGTCTGTCCTTAGGGACTTTGAGATCAGATGGTCGTCCTGGTCGGGGAGTCCTTCCTTGGCCAAATCGCGGCGGTTTCCGCAGGCTGTTCATTCCAGTTGGAGACAGGGGCTCAACAAAATGAATGGAAGGTTTTACCTTTTGGTCCTGAGAGTTACTTCTGGTTCCTGGTGATGGCACTGTTGGAGATTTCATAAGTAGCTCCTGTTGCTGGGAAATCTTTAAGATGGCCTGCTGAAGGGTGCTGATTGTTTCATTCAGCTTTTCAATAGAAAGATCACATTCATTTATATCCACTTCAGTCACATTGTCTTCCAGGAGGGCAACAGAAATAATTTTACTTTTTTCCAAATCATGTATAGCAGCAGAGTCTTTTGGTTTGTGTTGCTCAGCAAAAGCCAGGCTTTCCTGCATTTTTACTTTTGCTACTTCTTGAGCATCGTTGAGCATTTCTTCTCTCTCCTCTTCTTTCACAAGAAACTCCTCGGACTTGGAACCCAAAGAAACTTCATCCAAGTCTTCCCCATTGTGCCGAGAATATTCTTTTGCAAAATGTTCTGGTTTGATAGGTTGTGGACTATCAGGGGATTTCCCTTTTTTAACAACATGCAGGAAAGCTGCCTTGCCCAATTTTAGTCGCTGCCTTGCTGATAAGGCTTCCATCTTCTTCTTCTGAGCTTCTATCGCCCTGCGCTTCTCCTCCAGCTGCATATGGAGCTGCACCAACTCGGAAGCTAAAAGATTAACATTGTCTTTGTTCTGCCTGTTGGGGCTTTGTTCTCGCTTTTGTTTCCACGTGGTCAGCGGTGCCGGGCAGCTTTCTGACCCGTCGGGGGTGGTCTTTTGGGAACTGCTTGTGCTGGACTTGGTCTCGTAGCTGTTCAGCCTCTGCAGCTTCCTCTCTGCAAAGCTGGTCATCCGCACGCTCCCGCTGGCCATGGACACGCTGCTCACCTGGGAAATGGTGCTCAGGCAGGGGCTGGAGCGGCCGCTGGCATCGTCCTTGTCCTCGTGTTCTTTCACCTTCATATCTTCCTGCAGTTTTGCAGATTCTTCCTCACCGATGTACTTAGTGACTATAGGATGGTCGTCTATGACCACCAAATCCTGGTCAGCATCTTCCATGTCCAAGAGATCCGACTCCGAGTCCTGTCTCACCATAGTCCAGGTGGTATCCTGAACATGCAAATTGAGACCTTTCCCATAACTTACATTGACTTTACTTGTTACCTCATCATCAGGTTTAGCAGCATGAAGAAAGAATCCTCCAGTGGATAGCTCCTGAGAGGAAGGATCTAAACTGCTACTAGCCAAAGGTCTGGAGGCTTCTAAACCTGCTTCCCCCAGGGCCACTGGATCTGCAGTACTGGGATCTGCAACTGGAGTGAAATCAGAACTAGAAATTGGAGTAAAAGTCCTATTGAGGTCATGCTCACCATGACTGCTCGTTGCTTTCTTGCGGACCAAAGGCAAGTGTCCTTCATTTAATCTCTTTGTTACAAAACTCCTCTGTTTCCCCTCCCCACACTCATCCTCTTTATTGATGACCTGTTTTTCCTTGGCTGGTTTCAGGACCGCAGGCATTAAAGGCTCCAGGTAAAAACTCTCGGGTTTGCTGTCCGAAGGGTCGCTGTTTGTTTTTGGAGACCACGCTGTTGCCACTATGCTGGGCACCCTGGCTGCTGCACTCTGCACCTCAGGCTCACCACGGCCCGGCCTTTCTTCAGATCTGATAATTGCAATAAGTTCCTCATCTTCATCCTCCATTTCTACGTTGTTCAGCAAGCTCTTCCCGTTAGCTTTCACTGACGGAGGGTGGGGCTGGTTTTTGGGGGTTACGTTGACAATGTTGGAAGCAAGACTGTCCTTGCTGATGGATCTGGCCAGGCTGATGCTGTCACCAGAGCCAGGGTCCACATCAGTACTGGCAGAATGATGAAGAGCAAATGGTGTTGGCTGAGACAGAGGCCTAGAAAAGATAAGAACAGTCTGCTGACACTCAAGCACAACAAGTCACAATTTGTTAAAATAAAGACCATGATCCAGGCAGCTAAAATTGTTGTTTTATTTTTCAAATGCATCCTGTATCACGAGCGACCAGCAACACCAAGCAGCAACTTCAGATGCATCCATTTTCAACACTTCCTGAAAATCACATCTGAGGTATTTTCAATTGCAAATCTAAAATCAGTCAGCTCTGAAAATGTACATTAAGAGAAAACAAAATTAAGTGACTGTCAGTCCAGTTCTAAGGCAGTGGTACCACATTATCACAATCAAATTGTCACAGAATCATTTTCTCAAGCAATGCTGGAACACCTAAATGTCTCCCTCACCTGGGTTTCCTCTCTGGCCATGCCAGAACTGCCCCTCGTGGCTGCCCATCCATGCGGGTCAGAGAATTCGAACGGTGCCGATGGCCTGGAATGGTTTTTAAATTAAGAACAGTTTAGAAATGGTCTTAAAACCAGTGCTTTCACCTCATTTAATAGCAAATATAGAAACAGAGTCAACTCCTTCCCCAACAGATGGCAGCAGCAAACAGATTTGCTGCAGCTGCCAGCAGAGACACAGTCAAAGCCTGACAAAAATTAAAATCCACTAAAAATTAAAATCCAAAAATTAAAATCCATAAGTTTCTTAAAAGATTTTCAAGATCTTTTAATGCAAACAAAGATGATTTCCTCAAACAACATGCTCACCCACTTGTGTGACTGCAGTTTAATTCAATTTTAAATTATTCCTAGAAATTAACCCATATTTTAATTCATTATTTTATTGACATTGATAGACATTGCCTGTTGAAAGGCAAATTCAAGGCAGACTCACCAGGGCTGTCTTCTCCCTGCAAAGATTTTTGTTGCTTTTGCCTCAAAGGGAGCAGTGGATGGGAAGGGCTGAAGGCAGGGCTTCCTCCTTTGCCACTAATTCAGAAAAGCAAAAATTCGTTACTACAAAGAATTTTTTTTCTATAATGAGAAAAAAGATCAAGTTGTGAAGTTACACTGGCACCTGTTACCCCTGTCCTCTTTAAAACATATCATTAATTTCTAAGAAGTTACTTCAAGAAAAGTTTTTCATATGTAACAATACAAAATTAAACCTATTATCTGAAATTAAACTAAGCTTCCAAATGCAGCAGATTTAAAATGTTGTTTATGAAAATAGTAAATTATAGATAAAGACTCAAATAACTTATAGGTCACCATGAAATTCATGTCAGCTGAAAACCCTTGTCGTTAACCTTCCTGCACATCAGATCATGTTTAAGTTTGCTTTCATAGAATCCCAGAATAGTTTGGGTTGGAAGGGATCTTAAAGACCATCCAGTTCCAGTCCCTGCATGGACAGGGACACCTTCCATAAGATCAGGTTGCTCCAAGCAAGTCCCTGTCCAGCTCTCTTGGAGCCCCTTTAGGTCCTGGAAGGTGCTCTAAGGTCGCTCAGTTCATAGCGAAATGACAACATTTGGCAGCAGAAATTCCCAAGTTACCCAAACAGAGGTGTAAATTGAAGGTGGGACAACATGAAGACAGACTCACAGGTAGTCAGGCTCCTCGGGGTGCAGGTAGTACCTACTACAGGCCTCAGGGCCTGCCTGGGCTGGGGGCTGCAGCTCTGCTGGGCTGGGGCTGGCAGGACTGGCCATGAAACTGCGCTTGGTGGCGTTGGAAATGGGGACAGGGGGACGGCTGCTCTTCTGCTGCATCACGGCCTTGACTGGGCACAAAGGGACAACGTTAACACAGCCCCAACTGGCCAGCAAGAGAGCAGAACAGAACAGGAAGCTTGCACATTGCAGAGGTTACGAAGGAAACTTTATGACACAGCACTACAACGAAACCTGGAGTATTGGGATTTATTTAAAATAAGTATCTTCTGGTGAGCTTAATGAAAGTTACAAATTAATAATTAATTAGCGGGTTTAGGGGAGGAGAAATCTGTTCAAAAATTACCCATTCAAAAAATTACAACTCAAGTGGATCTAGGACTAACTTTCCTGCTCCTTTTAGTGCTCTCAGAGATCCCCAGCAAGAATAAACTTTGGGTAGAAACAAAGCCTGCAAGGAAACCACTGAGCAACAGTTTCACTGCAATGCAGGTGTTTTTTAAATAACATGCTATCATTTATCCATGGTTACAAACTTACCATCTTTTATTTCCTGGATATCTCTTGGTTGTACAAAGTCTGGTTTGACATTTTCAAACCACCAAAAGAGTTCTGCAATGAATACCATGACATTAGGCTAAAACAGAAAAAAAGAAAAATTACACCTCACATTAACAAAACATTCGTGATTTACCCATATTTTACTGAAAATTATATCCTTTGTTATGTTTCTTACCTTTAAAACCAAAGGAGCATACAACATGTCCTCCAAGGTGAGGTAAAAGCATTTGTTCAGGTATTCATTTGAGAATTCTCTCAAAAGCTGAATGTTATAGAGGCTGTCTGCAATCGATGTCACCTCCTTCAAACAGATATCTGGAAAGGGGAGAGGGATGAGTAAATTATGGCACTGCTCCAAGGGATTAGCCTTCCATCCCCACCCCACAGAAACACTTAAGTACAGGAACCTCACAGACTCTACACCAGCACTGGATATTTATTGGCTACCAGTGACATTTCTCTACCTGCTCAATACCAGAGGGACAGGAAGAGGAGGAAGAAAACCACAGAGAAAACAGCATCAATTCTGCATTCATTTTTGAATCCACAGAGGATTCTGTCTATCACAGCCACAGAAAAGGTAAACAGGCTACAGAGAACACACATAATGACAAAATACAAAAGCAATTAAAACCAGACATCTTGATTTGCATATAATAAAGGGTTACTCCTAGGATTCACAGTGCTGGTTCCTTCTGAGAACACTCAGGAGCTCTGCAAAGTATACAACATATCTGAGAATTCAGAAATCAATACAAAATGTTGATTTGCAGAAGKTAATGCAACAAGGACATTGATTTATTATGAAAAACATATTCTGGGGAAGAGAACTCATGTTTTGCAGTGCTGAAGAGTAACAATTTCTGCAGATTGAGAGAAATTATTTTAAAATCTAGGTTTTAAAATGTCCATTTATATACTCCCACAGAAAAACATGAGAATTATCAGCTAACACTGGTGGACATATACTCCTTTTCTATGGTATTGAAACCAAGCTCAGTTATTCGAGCAAGGAAAGCCACATCATCTAAATCTAGAAGAGAAAGGATTATTTTGTAGCTCATAATATACAGAGCACAGTCTTCTAAATACAGTAAGTAAAAAAACATGATCAAAGAGAGATTATTTTTTAAACACACTGATGCAGATTCCATATGTGACCTGCCTCCAGCTTGCCATGGTCCACTACCTATTACACGTGCTGCATTTTTAATTCTTCATGTATTTCTAGTTCAGCTTTCAAAGCTGAAGTTTTTTCCCTCAAAACCTTTATTACATACCATCCAGTTTCATTTGCTCTGGACAATAATAGTGAATCACAGCTAGAAGAGCAGCACCATCGCTACCATCCTTCATCAGATCCTCCAGCAAAGGGAAGTAGGGTAACTGCCTGCTGGAGAGGTGGTCTCTTCTGTAACGAACCTACCGAGAGAAAACAGGGGTTCACATGGTGCTAAAGAGGCAAAAAGACCAAAAAAAAAGGCAAACAAAAAGGAATTTGTGTTAAGCATTGAAAACTCTTTTCAGTGGATCCTTTCTAGCATTCTGCTCTGAATCAAACCCGGCTGAGAGGGTTGTGCTTTTCTCCCCGTGGAAGCCAATTCTGAGGAATATGCTGTTCCCCTTTTCATCCTAGCATGGTTTGGGTTGGAAGGGACCTTAAAGATCATCTAATCCAATCCCCTGCCATAGGCAGGGAACGTTCCACTAGAGCAGGCTGCTCATCTGCCATTCAGTCTCCTCATGCCTGGGAGCAATCCGTGCTGTTGGATTCCTCACTTCACTCACACATTTTAACTTATTATAATCAATTTAATTCAAAATCTGTCCACACAGATGCATGAATGCAGCAGATCCAAAGAAAGAGACATGGGTAACTACATGAAAACACTTAAAGCTTGGGAAAAACAAAACAAAACACGGCAAAAATAATTCAGGTGAGCTGGTGATCTCTCATACGTTACCCACATCCATAGATTTGCCATGGTGTCCACAGACAGCAAAGCTCTCTCAGAGAGAACCAGAGCATGGCACATCTGGCCAGCCAGGGTGCAATACAGGTGTTGTGCAAAAATAAAAAACATGGCCTTTTCCAAAACTGTCAGCAAGAGGAGCAAGGAGGCCTTGACATCCCTGGCAAAACTCTCCTTGATTTACTACAGATCAAAATCAAACACTTGTGCAAACCACCCGCAGCCCTCGGGGAATTTGGAGCTGCCAAAGCCAGTCAGCTGAAGAACAAATCTTGGCATTGCTTCTTGCAAGTTTTGCAAGTTCCACGGTTGCTACTTCCTGAGCATCCACACACTACTGGACTGGGAGGCTGTGTCTAACCTGAGCAGCAAAGCAGCAGGGCAAGCAAAAGCACAGTGCACTGCAGGGCCTGGCAGCAACACCTGGCAGTGCTGGAAAACACCCCTTGGACACTTCAGGGCATTAACAGCATTAAGATTTAACAGAATCTCTTGTCTGATGTGCAGACAATCACATATTGAATCATCAGAGGAAAGCTGGGTTTTACCAAAGGCATCCTACACTTCCCAAGCCAGCCTGGGAAAGCTCTCTACACACACACACACTCCTAGGTGTCAATCTAGGATGGCACAGGCTGTGAAAAAATCTGTTCAGAGGAATGAAGATCACTTGGAGCAATGAGAACCAGTTCCACTTCTTTATTTTGCACATGCTATGCTAAGTTTGCCAAGGAACTCAAAGCTATCTCTGGATGCTAATGCTGTTTTTCCTGTCCTTTTACCAGGTGCAAATTGTCTTTTTCCCCAGCCTGGAGCACTCCACAGATATGTAATGGAATGGGAATCATACTGTACCACACGAGCATACTCCACTGGTTCCAGCATGCAGTGGGATATGGCATGCATCAGATCAGGCTTACACAAAGAGAAATAGTGAGATATATGATGGTGATTATTCAAACAAGAAACAAATCAAAGGCATCAGCAACATCCATTATGCACTGGAAATGTGGTCAGTAAGTCTGGTAAAATCAGTGTGCACACCAAGGTGAACTGGTTAGCTTAAAAGGGTCAGCATTTATCCACTTAAAGTAAGCATATTAAAAAAAAAACCTTCAGAAATTCTTTTTAAACTCTAATTCCTCCTGTATTAAAGTAGATACAAATATTTCTTTTCCAATAGGCTTAAACAGAATTTAAACCAAAGACAGTCAATACCAAGAACTAAAATCTGTAAGAATTCCTTGTTTCTTTTAGCTTTGGTGAAAGATCTCACAAATTTACCCAAGAGAGTTTTTATAGATTTAATTTAATTCCTTATTTTTTTCTCAACTATTACTCTCTTAGCCACTCAGTCTTTTATACTGAAAATTCTCGATTTTTCCTTATATTCTGAGTGTTGTGGCTTGTAACCCTCCTGTCCATGCATACAATGAATGACATTTGTATGCAGTAAAGTGCAGAATGGTGCTACTGAATTAGAGAGAACTCTGTATTAAAAAAACCCCCACAAAATAAAAAAGAAATACAGAAATGACAGAATCTGACAACTACTTTTGAGACTGCAAAATCTGTCAGTAAACCCTTAAAATCTAAGTGGTTCTGGACTAGCAGAGAGACAACCTCTATTTATTCCTTCCTTTAACCTTAGATATTTAAACTTTTTACTCCAGCCCATAGATTTGGTTCAAACAAAGGATTAGGAGGCAGCAGTGGGACTGAGCTCTCTGTGGGAGGGCAGAGAGATCATGGGGAGACGGCCTAGTCACACCTGCCTTTTCCAAGTGCTCTGCTCTTTGGAATTAACAACTGAGACAACAGCTCATCTTCCCAGAGAGAAAATGAGTAACGCCAACTCCTGCAAGTGCATTAAAAGGGTATCAAAGCTAAGGAACAAAGGAAAATCTCTGCAAGTCGAGATAAACCCAGAAAACTCAGACAAAAGAAAGCAAGATTCTATACTAGAAGTACAATTTTGGGGTTTTTTTTAATATATAGTGGATTGATATTCCAATTTCCCACTTCAGCATAAAGAAAAATCAGTATTTTGTTCCATTAAGCAAACTGCCTCCCCTCCACTGTGCCAGCTTCAGGCTCCTTAACTGAGCACACAATCCCAGCGACTGTCCCAAACAGGTCTGGCAAATCTCCTACCTCATCTCACTGAGTAACAGTGCTCTGGCTCTGACAGACTTACAAATCTGCACCAGAGCAGGTGCAGGAGCAGTGTAAGAGCATTATTTAAGCACAAACATCTGAGTATCTTAACTATGGATTCAAAGATTAGGCAGCCGTTTAAGCCGACCAGCTTTTCTCTCACCTCAGCGCTGTGATCAGTCCCTCCTCACACCAAAACCCAGCAAACGCAACCATTTCAACTGGTCATTGTCTGGTTTTTCCCTGCTACTCCACAGCCCTCACTGCTGCAGTGTGGGAGCAATTTTGAGATGCTGCAGAGGGATTATGCTGTGTGCTGTACAGTATGCAAAGAGCACGGCATGAGAACGAAGCCTGATGACCCAAAAGCTTATACAGGTGCTGTTCAAGGAGCAGCTAAGAAGCATTGGAATGGAAGCAAACACTCTGAGGAGGTTTAAAAAGCCATGAGTTTGTGGATGACAACTGGTGTAAAAGTAGTTCACTTACAGGTACTAATTTCCAATACCATTTGGAAGGAGACTGCTCAGGAAGCAAGGAAAGGAACGTAGGAATAGGAAAGGAACATCAGCAATGCAAGTTAAAAGCAGTAATACTGAAATGCACTTCAGCAATAAACACTTTCATGTTTTAGAGGGGTTGTAGCCTAGATATTTAAAGATACTAAAATGAGACCCAAAAGCAATAGGGTCAAATAATTCAAGGGATCCTTCAGACCAAGCACCAACTTCTAAATTAAACAGCTCTTTTTTGCTGAAGGATATTATTTCCCATAAAAGGCACACAAAAAACCTTTGCCACTAACACGGAAATTAAACAACTGTGCCTTGTTCATATGTCACACTTTGAGCCCTTTGCCCAGCAATGCCAATTTTGGGAAAGAACATGTTATTTATAATTTATCTTAAAGTTTCATGAAATCATAAATTGGGAGGTCAGATAGCTGATAGACATTATGTTTGAGAAAGACCTATTTGACATTCTCCAGCAATGAAAGTGTGCTATATTTTGCAATATTAGTGCATTGTGATATAATTTCAAGGGAAAAAGCTGGAAAAAACTACAAACACACACATATAACATTGGAATGCCAAGAGTATCCTTACTGGATAGAACCTGAATAAGTCCCTAAATACACATTAGACAAACAATCCATGCAAAAAGAATATGTCCCAAGAGCTTTCAAAATATATAATATATATTTTGTGCTGTGAAAGCTGAGTCATATTTACCCATGTACAGTTGATACAGGTTATTTTAAGTTGAAACAAGTTGTTTTCATCCTACTGAAACTTAAAGGAAAGTCAGAAGACACCAAAGGCAAGGAAGGGCACTGATGACAGAGACAAACAGCAAGCACAAAATCTCAGGAGTTGAGGATTTGAGCCCTCACGTTTCTCTGACAAAGAAAATACTGACATTTAAATCCATTAATCATCAACACAATATCACAACTGAAGACAAATTTGTTTTACCTTTTGATGCCCTGGACTTTCCATTAGTTGTTGTTTTAATTTAATCTCTTTCTCTGTTATCTCTCTCATTTTAAGGTTCACCTAAAAAGGCATAGCATAGAAAATGAATTACAATACATCCGAGGATGTTTCCACAATTCAAGTGCTCTTCTTCCTCCTGTTACTTAATGGTCAATTCACTCTCCAAACACAAAGAGTTCATTGAGTAACATGGTACAACAGTTTTCTAGACAAACTCTCTATCAGCAGTAGCTGTAATAACAGGCAGGGAACCCTGGGTCTGCAAGGAGACTCTTTGGAATATCATTCTTGTCACTCAAAAGGGTTACAGTAACTTCACTGTTGCCCTTGGAAAAGTTACAGGTTGCTGCTAAATGCTGGAGTTAAGCCCATCCTGTTATTTAACACAAAATGGTGCTTCATCTAAAAAAAAAACCCACCAACCAAAAAAAGACCTCATAGCAACTTGTTTGAAAATAAAGAATCCACTTTTTACAGTTTTTCTAACTTAGTTTCTAATTATCTTCTTTATTTTAAAGTTTATCAGCTTTATTCATCCCTAAGGAAAAAAAATTGCAAAAGCAGAAAAAGATGGCAGAAATGCTCAAGTAAGAAAGGAAGACATGCATCAGAACCTTTTTAAAAATCTGAAAAGTGACAGGAAGAGACAGGCACGCTTTTCCCAAAGTAAATTTTACCTTGTTAATCCAGAAAACCATTGCATCCTCCAAATCATAGGGCAGTTCTTTTGAGGCACTGAATGTAGAGAAGCGCTTGACACTGGCAACCACCTTTTCAATGCTGATCATTTCTACAGTGTAGGCCATCATAAGAGCATCAATCATTGCCATATGAGAGCTCTGAAAGAAGAAAATAGTGAGTTTTAAAAAATAAAATCCCTTTTAAAAAACGGTATGTTCTGACTGTATTTAAAACAAAAAAATTCCTAAGGTTAGCGACCTAGAAATTAAGAGCTCTTCACTCCATTTACTATTTTAAATAGTGTTAAATAAAAAGAAGATGATTAGGTGGATTTAATTAAGCTAACCATTTTGATTGGTGCAGAGCCCAGATCAGATTCAGACACAGGTGTATCATCGCTCTCCATGACGTAAATCCCCTTCCGAGACAGCGCCTGGATCACGGACTGGTGTCCCTGCAGGGCAGCCACCTGATCCCCCTTGAGGATGAGGCTGCAGACCCGGCAGTAGAGCTCACTGGAGAGCAGCAGTTTGATCACGGGGGGCTTGATGTGCTCCTGCTCGTACTGGTCGATGTAGAACGGGTCCTTCAGCTCCTCCGGGACGTTGTCTGCAACAGCGGAGAGAACGTCAACCCCCGGCACCAGCTACACAAAAGTGCTCAGTGCACCTTAGTGGTACTCACATTTATTTGGAATTATCAGCTGCTTAGATCACAGGTTAAAATGGGTGTCAGACGGGCAAAGTTTATCCGTATCCTCAAAGCAATATCCCAAAACATCCGTGCACAGCAATTGGATAACTGCAAGGCTCAGTCACCAAGCGGGGCTGGCCGGTCTCAAAGTGAACCAAAAAGCCACCAATTTCTTGATGATTTTTGGCAACTCAGAACGAAAAGACCAAAATATCTGACTCAAACCTTCAGCATTTTACAAACAGTTTGCAAACCAACCAAGTCTGCAGTGAGCTGACTATTTTTTTGTCAAGAGCATTGAATCAACCTACTGCAGCTTTCAGCCTTTAAATAATTCAAGCCTAGGAAGCAAACCCACCCCACTTGGATTAACAGGAACTTTAAACCAGGTCTAAAAATTAACTTCTTTTGGCTTGGCCCAATTTCCATAAGTTGTATTAGGATCTTATCAAACTGAATAGAGACCCTGAGTGTAGTAATTTAGAAGTTAAAATTAGCACGCTTGCACACCACCAGCCACAAACACAATTTTATTACTCCCCAGCACAGCTCAAAGCTGGCAGGAGAGAAAGGCACTAACAACAACTAATATTGCAATCACTCTAAACATGTCCAARACATCTCAAATCCATCCATTGCTCCATATGCCAAAATAACTACTTCTCCTCATATTGGGTAATCAGCCTGGAAGCTATTGATCTTTGTAACAGCCTAGCAGGAATAATGAGAGCCTGCAACTTCAAGAAAAATATTTTCTAGCCTCAAGTGTATTGTCTTAATACAAACCTGACATTTCCTAAATTTCAAACATAAAATTCCATCTAATGCTATCCAGTCACTCTGAACAKCTTTCCCCAAAGTCACTTCAACAGTTCATTTTAAACATATACATCTACACTTAAAAGAATTATTAATTTGGTGGCATATTTACTTTTCGTTCAGCTCATTTCCAGAATAATTAAATTTTCCTATTSCAATAAACTCCTACCCATATCTTTGAACTGCAAAATAAGCCACACAATATTTGTATACTGCAGAGCACTGGATATTCATAAAGAAGAGGAATGAAGACAGAGTGTTATTGCCTGAGCCAGAAGTATATCTCACTTAGATAAAAATATGTAGCAAACCAGTGTTGTCTAACAGCTYTAACAGTTACTGTTAGTCAGACAGTGCTGTCCCTATTTTTCAAAATGAGAAGCTTTCTGAAGGTTTTTAAAATTAAGATAATTATTTTTCCTTTCTGTGACATTGACTGTGACTTTGTACTGAAGATAGTCGGAAGAGACACAATAAAACCCACTGGCACTACCTAAGTAGCATTCRTTAACATGGGTGTCCATTTTTAGTGAAATACATAATAAATTCAGATATTTTTAATCTTCTTAACATTAGTCAACCTGACCTAAAATCAAAGGCTGTTGAAAGCTAATTCCATTTAACGGCCATTGCCATTTCCAGACAAGAGAACTCGAGCTTCCATTTCTAAAGACTGAGGAAAGATCCAAAAATCCAAATGCAAAGCAGCTCATATAATTCAACATTTTAGTTCATTACAAGCAGCTACACCTTTAACAACCAAAGACACGTTGCTTTGTACTAGAATTATTTGTGAAAGGAAATAATACAAGCTCATAAAATATCCATGAAGTTGTACATCTCTGGCAGAGCATTAGCACCACTCCAGGTTTTAAAAGCTTTTTTAAAACAACAAAAAAAATGCAAATTCCAAATGTCTGAAATCTGAAGCACTTGGATGAGGGGTTTAGTACCAACAGCTGSTCTCCACCAGCTCCCAGGCCCTGCAGAGCTGGGGAACAGAGGTGGCTGCCTGGAATTGGGCTGGAATGGGTGGACAGAGTCCTGAAGTCCCTTCAAAACATCTCCTGCCCGGTGGTCCATGCACAGGCCACGCACTCCGGATTTTCCTTGGGATTGTCCCTTCTCCACGAGGTAGAGAGACTGTGATTATTTGAYAGACTGTAAGTACAGCGAGGAAAAGGTTTCTCTGCAACACTAACACACCCAGGAGGGATACAATCCATCGGATCGGGGTCTTTACCCACGTTTTTAACACAGAGAGGCCATCGGAACGTGGTGCGGAGCCTCCCGCGTGACAGGGGCAGTCAGACCTCCCACATCAATTTTCGATTAAACCAGCCACATTTCAATGATTTTTAAAAGCCTTTTCTAGCACTAAATGGATCTAGTTCTTAGTGAGGAGATTCCATGTCACAGAAATCAATATATTTTAAAAAAACCCCACAAACAAACAACTCAAAACAAACACACAAACAAAAAACAGAAAAAACCCTAAAGCAAAACAAAAAACCCCTTGAATTTTGTCTACTGTTGTTCACTCTGAATGTCCAGTCAGGAAATCTGAAATATTTTTTCTTTTATACTGAAGAACCCTCTAACTTCATGGTTTTGATCTCCATATAACTGCTTAAGGACTGAATGGATTTGGATTGACCAGGATTAAGGGTATGTCTGGGTGGGAATAACTTCTAGTACCAGGATTAATAATTTGAATACTATCATAGGAAGTCATTCATCAACATTAATCCTCCCATAATTGCAATTTATTTCACCGTAAACACTTGCCCAGGTTTATTTCCTACATTAGTGTATACAACACCTCTGCCAGATAAATTTTAAGATATAAAAACCACAACAAAGCTCAAGAGTGGCAATATTAACTTTACTATTTAATTCAAATTTATTTCACACTGGGTATAATGGCAGGCACAAAGAAATGAGAAATAAATGGMAGGAAAATCTGCAATGCAAACAAGATGCTAAGGAAGTATATAACTCTGAGCTGAAAAAATTCCAAATAGAGTTGATGTTCTGTACAAAATGTAGTTATCTCAAATGGGGTAACACAGCCTTCCCAGACAAGAACAGACAGAAAAGGGTTTTAATGGTGAGGTGTCCTCAATATTTGAAATCTGCATCTGAAAGTGCAACTGARGACACCAATCTTACCTTTCACATCCCTGCTAATGATCCTTACCTGTAGCATAAAGCTACAGAAAACACCTGCAGCATCCAGGGCTGCTCATTCTCCAAATCCCCTTGAAAATTACAAAATTCCCACACTGCCAAAAATCTCAGGAATACGCAGTCACTTTTAGAACAACTACACACCATCAGAGTTAAGCTAATGCTAATTTAAATCACACACCATGGACACACAGGTAGCCCCTGGTATCATGGACAGCTCTTCTCCCCAGTTTGTATGGACCACACAAACTCCAAAGGTGTCACATGCTKTGTGCTTGCCTCACACAGAATGTGCCAATGCTCTTTTTGAAGGAAATGTCCCAGGCTTTCCAAGTCCCAGTTTCTAGCAGCATCTTTTTCAAGACTTTCTTTCCATGACCTATAACTGAACTCAGATGTTAGAAAAGTTCTGTTCATTAAAAATTGAGTTTTTACACATTTATGGCTTGGATTTTGGAAAAAATCAACATGAAAAATYAACATCTGAGAAATTAACCTCTAAACTATAGCTACAAAAACTTCTGCTTGAGCAGTTTAACTAAAGGAAACCAAAATCAATTACATCATGTCCTTCTTTTCTGCTTATAAAAAGGCCTGCAATACCATCTTAATTCCCAAAGAAAGTCACTTTTATGTTATTGAAAAGCTTGCAAACACCTTCTGCTTTTCCTAACGAGCTTCCCGAGTTGTTTCCCCAGGTAAATGTTTGCATCGACTCCAACACAAGTTTGAGAGTTGCCAATTTTAGACAAACTGAGGGGTTCAAAGGGCACCAGTGTTTCTACAGTAACTTAAAAACAACYTCCATAACCTGCAATCAGCTCTGTGAAGGTGAACATCATCAATTTAGTTTGTCCTAAGTTTTTTATCAAGAATTTGAAGAATTTACCACCCTACACTCAGTGTCAGAGTTGACTGGATCTCTTCCACACATGGGTTTGATGTAAATTTTATACCACATTACCTCATGGCATGCATTCAGCTTATGCTCATTTTCGTTGCTTCCCACATTCAGAAAAACAAAGGAATATCATATTTTTTCCAAGTTTCAGCAGCATAAACTCCCAAGTGTTCTCGCCCTGCTGAGCCTACTGGGGAGATATCTCCACCACCTATTTTTGTAAGAGATGACRGGCTCAAAAATAAACCACCATTTTTCATTAAGCAATTCTTTTGGTCTGTTCCATCGTATCGATGAGTTCTAATCTCTCAAGAACTGTCAGTCGAGTATAAATCATCAAGYACAAAATCATTTAGAGGATTACAAAAATAACTTCACTTGCAACAACTGTCAGAGAGACAATTATTGCCAGACTCTCCTCACTTCAGGGGAGGGGCCAATTCTTTATCAGCTCACTTACAAAAACCTGTTCAAAGACAACCACCTGATTATGATTTGATAAAGAAAAATACAGCAATCTGAACAAATTTGACTTCTCCCTTGAAGTGACAGAGTGGATACACCCCAGCTGTTATTTTACCTCCAGAAGCACGAAGAACTGGTTTCACATGGAAAGGGAGCCAAGCTGTCATGGTAAACAGCACGAAGCTTATTCAAATTCTGAGTAGGATTTCATTAGTATCAGTATCTGTTCCCAGAATTATTCAGCACTGGATGAATGTCCTCCAAGCTGCAGAGTATGAGCACAAACTACACCTTCTCAGCACTTAGGCCACCAGAATAAAACCATTTTTTGTTGGTTCTCATTACAGCACTGAATTATAAACCCTGTAAGTGATCTGTAATAGGACACATGAAAATTTACATACAACAGGCAAGAAAAACCCAAGCTAAAGGCTTTGCAAACTGCTGGGAGAGTGACTGCACTTATTACCATATCTTTTGATCAAGCATAAAGCCACAAACCTGGATAAAGCAGAGGAGACAAAATAATAATTACGGAATCCTTCACCCCTGTAAACTGCACACAATAATACTCAATGTTTATGAAACAGGTGCTATTAAAGAAACAAATGTTTAACTGTTAATATTTGCTAAACACAACAGCTTTCTTAAAAGTATTTTTACTACCAACCGGAGAAGAAAGCTGACAAAGACAAGCAGGGAATCCAGGGATTTAGGCGATTTAGCCCAGGAAACATGCTCACCCTGCCTCTACCAACTGCTAACTGTGGGTAGCTATTACAGTACTGTAAAACCTTATTTAACAAATTTTAAGTACTCAAAGACCAAAAAAAGCCAAACTCGCAATGCATTCCATTAGTCCTTGGCTTTCCTGCCTGCATCTTGCCAAAGGTCTCAGGCTACTGTCAGCATAAAGTCTGGAAACTACGTAAAGCTGCCAGCCCTGATAAATAAGTAAAATCCATCAGGTCCCTTTTGAAAAATCTGAATTTTACCCACTGAACAAAAGAGCAACAGCAGCTCTTTCGGAGAGGGTTGGAAACAACCCACTGCTCACAGCAAGCTGCACCACTGAGAGACTTCCATATCCTTCAATATCTAAACTTTAACATAACTGTGATGATGGAAAACAATTTCTACATATAAATTACTGCTACACTAAATCGGCTGAGAAATCAGAATTTTTCATTGTCATTGTCTATTTTCCCAAGTGGTACCAAATAAAAACACCCTGAGTATGTTCTTTCTGACTGCTGCTGCTCAGAGCCCGAGGGGCTGAAGGGCCAGGTCCACTTCCCACTGCTCTGCGTGGCCTCATTCCTGCTTGGCAATCTGGCTCATTCCAACCGCTGTGGAAAAGTGATCTCCCCATGGCTGGCTTGCCAAGCCTCCCTAACCCTCCCACGCTCACCTTCAGCGAACTGAAGTTCCCCACACTCAGTGGCAGCTTTGCTCCTCAACCCCTTAAACATGAGGAATTAGAATGCCCTGCAGTGGCCGTTTGGTTCTCATCAAAGTTTGAAGATGAAAAAAGATAATTCTGGTCTAATTAAACTCCATTTTCTCAAACCACTGTCTCAGCTAAAGGGACTTAGAATCTTTCCAGTGTCCAGAAGGTTTCCAGATGCTTGTGCACAGACTGAGAGTGATCCATGTCAGTACTCCCAGATTTATTTGGGGAGTTGGATGACACTGAATGGAGAAACACCTTCCCTTACATCCTTCCCCTCTGTTTTCTGGAATTCAGACAAACAGTTGTAGGACCTCCCTCTGGAGCCCATCTGTGCCAGCCAGGCATCCACCACAGCCAGGAGCTGTGGGTTTCCAGGAACAAACCACCCAGAACAATTCCTGTGCAAGAAGAGGGGTTGTCTTGCAGTGTTTGTGTAGCTGCATCCACTTGTTTGGCTACCAAAATTCTCTTTTTGTGGCCAGAAGACAAAAAAAAAAGGAGGACTGCCTTTTCCTACATCATCAAATGAAACAAAGCCCTGACCAGGACTCCAAATTATTTGTCATGCATGCTCTCAGTGATTTCTCCTTGAGGAAAAAAAAAACAAAGGATGAAGAATTTTCCTAGTTAAATACCAGCTTAGAAGTGGAGAATTCAAATATCCTTTAACAGCAAAGAGAGAATACACTTGCAGGTAAAACCTGCAGTGATGAAAGACTTTCAGTAAGAGTCTACTCAAGAATCAAATTCCTGTTCTTGACCCTTTCCACTCTTCACCACAAGCTCAGCCTTACTCAGATGAAAATGAAATCCAGGATATGCACCCGAATTTGAAAGATGAAGGCACAAAATTATGTCAATTCATACATCAAATCCAAATCTAACATTTCAGAAAAACAYCCTTACTCACTCACTTGAAGGCAGTTATGGAAACCTTATCAGGTAAGATTTACTTCAGAACAGAAGTGTTTTAATATAACAAACAAGCTTTCTTTTTAACAAATTAACCAGAAATTAGTCTAAAATAATAAAAAGTCCTCAAACCCTTTAATCTGCATAGTGAGATTTTATATAATAAAACCACAACTGCTTTGTAGCTGCTGAAGACTCACTGAAGGACGTCCAATATCTTAAAACTAAAACACGACCCTGAGAGATGACAAGTAATGTGTTAAATTCAAGTGTTATTCAAAATTATAATCACATAGGAAACCTTCTTAAACCCCATCTCTCTGTGAATTAAAGAGGCTTATAAATTTCTAGGGATTGTGCAATGTTATTCCAGCAGTAATGGCTAACATGTGACAACGACTTGCAGGAGCCATTTCAAAAATCAAACTACATTTCCACGGGCCACAGTCCTGCAAAGACACACACGGACACAAATCCTGGAGAAAAAATTACTTTTTCCTGTTGTCTGTGGCATTTAACTTCAGTCGTATGTAATCTGAACAAGMCCAAATGCAAGCAGAAAAACTGGCAAAGGCAGCTACAGCCAGAGACCACAGCTCTGCCATGGGAAAAGCTGTTTCTTTTTAGCTTTTAGTCACAGGAAACCCAAATACTTTTACAACCTAAGTCTGTGTTGTCGAGAGCATAAAYAGAATTGCCATCAAGCAATCAACTGGTCCAAGAGGTTCAGACACAACCCCGAGTGCTGGAAGCCCAGCAGACACCACCCAGCAGCRCGAGGCCACAGAGCTTTCTCTGCAGCGTAGGACCCGTGCCAGTCCCTTCCCAGGCAGCATTAGCTTTCCTTCGAAACAAAGTCACAACACCAAGAGTGCATCTCCACGCCTGCAATTCCCKTTTTATCACGGATCGCTAAAAAGTTTCAGGAAATGTTACAAACAATTCCAGCAGCTGAGAAATATTTACATGAGGAAATGCCTGTTCTGTTAAGTTATCAATGTTCCACTGACACCCTCCCCGAATTCCCACATTTTCAAACGTCATCTGATCCGTGGGGGGTTTTTGCCTCTTGTTGCCTGTAACAAAATACCTTCACTAACATTAAACAATGTAAACCCACGATTTTCTTTTGCCCACGATCACCAAGATGAGGGGGACACTGGCAGAGCTGGAAATGTTTAAAAAGAAAAATAATTTAGAAAAATATTCCAGCAAGGATTAATATTTAATGGCAGGAATGGACCACTTTTCTTCGGCCTTGTCACCAAGTAAGCCAGTGCTAATCCATTAAGCATATTATGAGTTTGGAGAATTAGACTTAGATTAACAGGGCCACCTCATTTTCCAAAACAAGACTCTATACAGGTTTTTATTATATCTTTTGTTCTGGATAAAACAAACCCACTAGTATTCCATGCTATTTCTTCATAATGAAGCTACTCAAACTCAAGATRTGTCTAGTACATCCAGACAGATCTAGTTCAAAACAAAAAAGCAATTTTCAGTAGATGCCAGGAAAGCACTGTACAAATATACTCCAAGAATATTTATTTTTCCACGTTTGACAGTAAAAAGTTTGTGACAATGTAAGCGAAAGAAGAACTCCTCTATCACCTACAAGCTGCTCTTTAATGTCACAGTACCCAAACTACACCTGCTCATTCAACATTTCTTTTCATAAAAGAAAAATGTTGCTTAACATAAATGGATTATTTTTTAGATCATTTTGAAAGTCAAACCACAACCTGGCAGAAAGAAAAACAGAGCCCTAACTGAGCATACAAAGGGTGTGAAGGCCCCAGCATCCCTTGGCCAAGATGACCAGACAAGGGAGCACCTAAAGCCTTCCCAGCCTGGAGGGACTCGGGGCCTGCAGGCAGTGACATAAAGCTCTGTGGAACAAAGTCTGCTTAACTAAAGAAAGGATTTAAACATTTTGAGGCAGGCATTCTTCCCGAGCACCATCTGGGAGCGTTCACCATTAGGTTTGCTGATTCAGGGCATCTCATACAGTCCCGTTATTCCTGTTTAAGGTACCAGGAAACACAGAATATTACCAGAGAACAGGCTGCCATATTATTGATATTTAAAACAAAGCCAAATTTAATTATTCCTGGAACAGTAGAGGAGACAGAAAAAGCAAGAACAGAACCAAGAATGACTGCTTGATAGAGGTGATCTTACCTATTCCGTAGGCTTTAGCACAGATCCATTGTAGATTAGCAGCTATTTTTGCTCTGGCTGAATCATAGAGCTCCAAAGGGACAATCTCAACTGCACTATCTGTCAGAGCATCCATTTTTCTTCTGGTACTATCTCCACCCGCACAAACATCAACATCCACCATCTAAAACAAAAACAAAAGGCAGAGACTTTGACACGAGCCGACGATTCCAAAGCCACACAGGAGCGGGGCTGGCCAGGCTGCACACAACAGGCCCGACATCCTTCGGGATTTCCATCGGGAGGGCTGATGTAGCGATTCCAAACCCACTCGGAAATCAAAAGGCATCGGAGCCCGGRGCGAGCATCCCTTTTTGTCAAGGGCAGGGCCTGGCTCGGCGAGCCCCAGCCGAGGCAGCACAGAAGGGCGCAGCCCCGTCACCTGCCGAAGGGATAAAGGAAGGATGAGGCTCTCCCGAACAATGCGGGCAGGTACCGCCGCCCCCTCCCCGCCCGCGGGGCCGCGCCGGGGCAGGGGCAGAGCCGGGGCAGCACCTGCGGCTCCTTCCCCCGCCTCGCCCCCGAGAAGCAGCAGAGGCTCCGCGCCCGCACGCCCATGGCCGGGCCGAGCAGCGCCGGGGCCGGCGGCGCCCCCTCCCCGCATCCCCGCCCCACCCGGGCGGAGGAGGAGGCGGCGGCGGCGCGGGCGGAGGAGGCGGGGGGCGCAGCCCACCCGGCGCCGGCTCCGCGCAGGCCCCCGCCGAGCCCCCGCCACCGCCGCTCCCCCCCGCCCGCCGCGGCCTGCAGGCCCCGCCGCCTCACCTTGCCGCGCTACCGCTGCCTCATCCCCGGGGCGGGAAGGGGGCACGGCGGCGCCCGGAGCCCCGGCGGGGCGGGGAGGCTCGGCTCGGCGGGCCCGGCGCCGGTGCCGGTGCGGGAGGCACGGACGGAGCCGCCGCCGCCGCCGAGGGGCCGCGGCTGCCACAGCGCTCGGGGCCGCGCGCGCGCGCGCGCATGCGCCCGCCTCCCGCCCC